>OY856411.1:258089338-258589338 GCA_963693085.1 Alisma plantago-aquatica
CAAGAAGAGTTAGAACAATTTGAAAAAAACTAAGTGTGGACCTTACTGCTAAGACCAAATCATAGGAAGATCATTGGCACCAAGTGGGTCAACTACAACAAGATATATGACAGCAGAAAAGTTGTAAAAAAAAGAAAGGTTAGTTTCTCACGGCTATATACAATAAGAAGGTATTGATTGTGATGAAACTTATGCTCCTGTTACTATACTTGAATCTATTAGAAGGTAACTTGCCTTTGCTAGCTATAATAATTTCTTACTTTATCAAATGGATGCTAAAAGTGTGTTTTTGAATGGCACAAAAGAAGAGGAAGTCTATGCGTCTCAACCTCCAATCTTTGAACATGGAAAATTGCCTAACCATGTGTATTTATTGCAAAAAGCTCTCTGTGGACTCAAACAAGCCCCTAGAGCTTGGTATGAGAAATCAAAGAACTTTTTTCTAGACAATGGTTATATCATGTGTAAAGTCAATTCTACACTATTTCTAAAACACACTTCTAGCAATTTTTTTATCATTCAAATTTATGTGGATGATATTATATTTGGCGAAACTAATATTGATCTTTGCAAGGATTTTAGTTCTATTATGCAGAGTGCGTTTAGATGAGCATGACGAGGGAGCTTACTTTATTCCTTGGCTTCCAAATCAAGAAAACAAGGAAGGTAACTTCATCAACCAAGTAAATTACACAATTGAACTCTTATAGTGATTTGTGATGGAGAACACCAAGTCGATGGAAACCCCCATGTCAAACACCGCCAAGCTTGACAATGATGAAGAAGGTGAGAAAGTGGACGAGAATCTCTATAGAGGTATGATTGAAAGTTTATTACATTTAACTGCCTGTAGACCTGACATAATGTTTAGTGTTGTCTTGTGTGCTCAATTTCAATCAAGTCCTAGAAAATCACATCTAATAGTGGTTAAGAGGATTTTGAGGTATCTAGCCAAAAATCAAAACTTTTGACTATGGTATCTCAAGTCAAGGGACTTTACTCTTACTTCCTATAGTGATGCTTATTATGCAGGGTGTTTGATTGATAGAAAGTTCACAAGCAACACTTGCTTCTTCTTAGGACCATGCTTGGTTTCTTGGTTATCTAAGAAACAAAGAATAGTGGCTCTTTCAACTACCGATTCTGATTAAATTGCAACTGTGAGTTGTTTTGCCCAAGTCCCATGGATGAAGCAAATGTTCCAAGGCTTTAACATTCATTTTGATGCTCCTCCCATATATTGTGACAATACTAGTGCAATTAATCTCTATTATAATCCAGTATTACACAGTAAAGATAAACATATAGAGGTTTGTCATCACTTTCTTTGTGACCACATTGCCAAGAAGGATATCTATTTCACACAAGGGGACATGGAAAATCAACTTTTGAACATTTTCATGAAACCTCTAACTAGAGAGAAATTTACATTTATTAGATCAAAACTTCTCTTGATGATATTGACATTCAATATAGCTAGATGTTATCTTACTTATATGTTTCTTGCTTATAACTGGTCATGTTTTACTTGAAAGTGCTATAATTTCCATGTTTCATGCCTTGTTTGGCTTTTTTTGGCTATTTATTATAAATTCATTTTGAATTGCAAAATCATAGCCAATGATGAATGAAATGTACCTAAATATGTTTAAATACTATGATAGACTAAGAAAATAAATTTATATAGCATCCTAGATGCTTATAATTAAATTTTCTATGTTTTCGACAGGTTGACCAATTATTCAACTTTGACTTCGAGAAACTTGACTGATCCTTGGATGAGGACCAAGCTATATCTCAGTATCAGTCGAGTTTCCTACAAATATAACTTGACCAATAATGTGACTGGATACAAATTAAAAATTGCAATGAGCTAACTTTTCTCCCTCTCAACTAGACAAAGTGGACTTATAGCTGACCTCCAGTGTTCTTCCTATAACCCTTGTCTAGCCCAACCTCTCCTACACCCTTCCTAGCCTCCGATCATCCCTCATTGTCTCTCCAACTATGACCTAGGTGGTTTGGTGAGTTTCTTCTTATGTTTTCCTTCTAATTTGGTGGTCATTACATCTCAATCTAACCTAGATGCCTTTCAATCGTAGGAAATGATCTACCCTAGCTAGATCTCCATCCTCCTCCACTTCTCCTCGCCATTTCTCCTTTGATGGTACCTCCTTCATCTCAACTCAAGCTGTGAATAGGTACAAGGAACTCCTTTCAAGGACACCCTTCCCTTTATGTGCTTTGTTTACACCTCATTTGGCAACGAGTGAGATGATCAAAGATGTTGGTAAGGTGTTCAAAGAACAACATCTTAGTGCTTTGTGTATAGAGTATTCGTTCCTTGCAAATTCCATGTATAGTGTGAAGTTTGTCCATGAATTTTACACCAATCTTACGTGGAACTACAACACCAATGTGCCACCACCTAATACCCAAGTCATCTTGACTTCGATGATAGCAGGTACAAAGATAACAATTTTTTTAGTTTTCATTGAATACCTATTTCTATGGTATTGACTTATCACTTCTTGGGTGGCTTCCTATCCCTATTTCTATGACCCATTGGACACTGAAGGTTTCTACAAAAACTTTAAACCCGCACTTACCCTTCCCGATATTCATAAGTTCTTAAAGAAGCATGATGTCCCATACCGGAAGAAGTCCACCTTACCCTCCTCTTCCCTTGATATAATGACATGTTTGATCACTTTAGTCAACAATTGTAATATCCATCCCCAACAAAATCAAATCAAGATTGTAGAGAATACTACAACGATCATATATTGTCTATAGAACAATATCAAAGTCAAGTGGGCTCATTATATTCTTCATCATATGACCTACTTCGACTTAAGGAAGAACACCACCAGTACCCATCTTCCTTATCCTAACCTAATATGTGGTGTGTTTACTTACCATGTTGAAAAATCTCTCCTCCATGAGCTTGGATACAAACACTACTATAGAAATGACATATTGTGTCAGGTCTTTTTTTTTAAGGAAAACCAATGGTATTATCTATAGTGTCAGTCTACATAGACTACCCCCATGGATTGACCAGCTAAAAAAACACAGACTCCACTTTCTTTTTATTGTCATTCACTTCTCAAATCAACTGATACTATATATCACTCACAAAAGTAGAATTTTGTGCAAATTTTTTTGGAGAATTTCATTTTCCTCCCAAAAACCTACAATGTCAATTTTTGTCTGTAAAGTCGACAGGATAAATAGGTGCATGGGTCATCTGCCCTGTGAGAATCAATTGGTGTTTCTCATTGGTTCTTTCTAAAGAGACCAACATGAAAGATGTTCACATCATGTGTCCCGTGAAAAATTTCCACCCCCACTTAATGTTTGGTATTTGATTTTTTATAGTACAACCGACAACGTACATACTGCTAGGTCACAAGTTTAGGCATCATTTTATCAAATACAACCAATGACAAAGTTTTGGTTTGGCTAGTGGTTGTGTGTGGACAACTAGCAACCTAAACCCTAGACCGTCAGTTTTTAGATAAACGACTATATAGTTATTACTTAACCCCAAGAGAAACCCTTCCCCCAACTTTTCCTTACTCCCGTTCTTTGGAATTAGGCTCTCCAATGATTCTCATGTGACTTCAGGTGCACCTCTGCCTTGCTACCTCCACACCTCCATGCTATTCACTTCTCCCCTGCTGACACCTCCAACTCCTCCGCCAGCTGCCACTATTGTTGCTACTCCCTTCTCCTATGTCAGCCTCTACATCCCTTCTCCTCTGTCAGTTGACCTACCCTTCTCCTCCACTAGTCACCCTTCTACTACTCAAAATCCACACCAACGCCAACTCCTCATCAGTGGGGGGTACTGATAAATCCCTTTTTCAGTGATGCACCTTATTTTGGTGATTGGTATTATCATTTGAAACACTATCTTGTTTAGTTGGATCCATAGTCATTGTTCCTTGTTCATTGATGTGCTTTTGCCATCTATTTCCACTACCCAATTTCTTGAATTATGTTTGATAAGAACTGCTGAATAATGTTCTAAAATAACTATTATGATGCATGAATGTATTGATTGTATAAAATTGTTATACTGCATGATTGTTTGCTAAAATTCCATTTTGTTGGTTCCATATTCATTCTTTAAATAATATGTAATCCCTAAGAAATAATTTGGGTGTTCTTATTCCAATATTAGTTTTGAATTATTTATTTGGTTTGTTTGAATATTATGCTTGGATGATACATAATCCCTAATATATAGACCCTAATTTCTGAATTCTAATATGTAACCCTGATTTCTAAACCTTAATATGTAAACACTAATCTATAAAATCTAATCCATAAAACCTAATATCTAAACTATGTTTTGGTCTAGAAACCCATCCAAGATTTACTCAATTGGAGTAAAACTTGGATAGTCCCCAATTTGGGACTGTTCTTGAGCACTTCTTCTCACTTAGGATGTAAGTGTACAATGTATTTTATATTTCAATAAATTTTGACAACATTTTCCCTTTGTTTTCTAGGTACATATGTAGTTGGGTATTTGTTCATCCACATAGGTGTACTTAGAGAATTGCAGGGAAATGCTACTGAAATTTATTGAAATCGAAACACATTATACACTTACTAGTGAGATGAAATGCTCAAGAATGGGATAGATGATACACATTCATTAATGTGAATGCTACTAAATGATTAGGGTTCAATTATTCAAACATATTTTTTTTCTTAAAATTAACTTACTAGCTAGAACCTAATGCGCTACTTGTCTCCCATCTGATCATATAGAAGTAGATCGATAATGGATGTCTAGACCAAATTGCTACACTCTAGAGTCTATTAATGGTCTCGATGAGTTTGTAATATTTTTAGAGGATAATAGAAAACAATATGGAGATAGGTTCTATTACCTGTATAGGAATTGTAGAAAAAACCTAAATGTTGACACTACTAACATGATCAAAGATCATTTCATGTGTAATGGGATTGTACAGGGCTATACAGAATGGTACTGGCATGGAGAGATTCCTAGTATGAGAATAGTAGATGTTGGTAGTGGTAGTTGTTTTCTAGAAGAAATGGATGACAATGTTGATGAGAATGAACCAATTACAACATACATGGTTGATGTAATGATAGATAATTGTAGGGTAAATGTTACAAACCCACCTCCCTTATTTAGAAATGTTGTGCACAATGTTGAGAAATCATTATACTTAGGTTGTACTTAGTTTAAAAAGTTTAGCACTATGTTGAGATTGTATACTCTAAAGGCTGACAATAGGTGGAGCATAAAAAGCTTTACTTCTCTGTAGTCTTTGTTGAAAGAAATTTTCACTAAAGGCAACAAGATTCCAATCTCAACATACAACACAAAAAAGATTTTGTGCCCAATGAGAATGGAGACTAAGAACATACATGCATGCTTGAATTATTGTGTGTTGTTTTGAAAGGACTATATCGATCTGAAAGAATGTTTGAAATATGGGGCTTCTAGGTAACAAAAGATGACATCAAGTAAGACCAAAACCAAGTCTCCTACCAATGTGATGTGGTATCTACCTAGTTTCAACGCTTGTTTGCTAATGTTGTAGATGCATAAAATTTATCTTGGGATGTAGAGGTAAAAAAAATGATGGTATGATACAACATGCATCTGATTCCCCACAATGGAAGAAGATTGATTTATTATATCCTGAATTTGGAAAAGAAGCCAAGAATATAAGACTTGGACTTTATACCATCGCGATGAATACATATGGAACATTAAGAAGCCAACATAGTACTTGGCCTGCCACACTTGTTGTATACAATCTTCCTCCATGGTTGTGTATGAAGAATAAGTATGACGTGTTGTCCTTGTTGTTATTGGGCCCCAAACAATCTGGCAATGATATTGATGTCTACCTTGAACCTCTGATTGATGAAATAAAGAAACTATGGGGAGAAGGTGTGATGACTTATGATTATTTGCACCGAGATATGTTTAATTTACGTATTATGTTGTTTTGCACTATTAGTGACTTTCTATCTTATGGTAACTTTTCTTTCTATAGTGTCAAAGGATCCAAGGCATGTCCTATATGTGAGGAAAATACATATTATGTCAGACTAAAATATGGTGGTAAGATTGTATATCTTGGTCATGGAAGGTTTACACTAAAGGTGCATCCCTGTCAATAGTTGTGCAAAACATTCAATGGCTCAACTGAAGAATGAAGTGCCCCTAAACTTATGTTAGGGGAAGATGTTTATATAAGAGTAAAGAACATTGTAAATCATTTTGTTAAGAGACTGTGTATTACTCCCACAGGTGAAAAGTCTTTATTCAAAAAGAGGTCCAATTTTGGGATCTTCCTTATTGGAGTTCTTTGACAGTTTGACATTGTATCAATGTCAAGCATGTCAAAAAAAAGTTTGTGATAGCATTGTTGGCACTCTGTTGAATATACTTGGAAAAACTAAAGGTGGCATCAAATCCAGAATGGACCTTTGTGAAATGGGTATAAGGAAAGAATTAACAAAAGAAGTTACCAAAGGTTGTCGCACAAAACTTCCTCCTGCTTGTTACACCTTGTCTACAAATGAGAGTGAACTTTTTGTGAGTGCTTGCATAATGTTAAGGTACCACATGGATACTCAACCAATATTTTTAGATTGGTATCAATGCAGGATCTAAATCTGATAGGTCTTAAATCTCATAATTGTCACACTCTAATACAACATATATGTCATGTGACTATTAGATCTATCCTTCCTAAGCATGTAAGGGTTGAAATCACTAGGGTTTTCTTCTTCTTTAACACTCTACATAGAAAACTAACTGATTATGAGATTTTAGATTAGTTGCAAAGAGAAGTGGTCGTTACCCTGTCTCAATTTGAGAAATATTTTTCCCTTTCATTCTTTGATATCATGGTACATCTAGTTGTCTATTTGACTAGGGAAGTAAAAATGTTGGGTTCAATTTTCTTGCATTGGATGTATCCTTTTGAGGGCTATATTTCTAGGGAGGTTATGGACTTTTGCAATGGTTTTTTGAGTTGCAACAAAACTACTACTAATGTCATGAACCCTGATGTTTATTCTGGAAAAGGTATTTTGGGAGAACGATAGATAAATATTAGTTGTGAGCAGTGGGAACAATCACACTTATACATTTTACACAACATTGACGATGTGTGTATTGATATCAGCGAACACACCAACAAGCTCAAGAGAAGTTCTCCCCAAGCCAGTTAGATGTGGCTTTCTAGAGAGCATAATCATACATTTGAGGTGGTTTTACAAGGAAGTATTCAATCAATTATCTCAAATACCAAATAACGTTATAGAAACTATAAAATGGCTTGTGTATAATCCAAAGACCCATGATACATCTCACCAAGGGCTTGACATAAATGGATTTTCATAATACAAAAAATGTTAAGATGATAAAAGTTTTGACCAAAATAGTGGGGTCACCCTTCAGGCGTATTTATTGTATTTTTCTAGTGCCAAGGATAAGAGTCCACATGAAGTAAAGATGTCTTATTATGGTGTTACTAATGACATATGGGAAATTGACTACACAAAGTTTAGAGTTCCATTATTTAGGTGTAAATGGATTGATAACAATAAAGGAGTTGTAGTTGATGAACTCAGATTCACAATAGTGAATTCTGAGTTGACATGCAAGAAGGATGAATCCTTCATCATGGCATCGTAGGAAAAACATGTATTCTATATCAACAATCTTACAAAAGTAAATCGGTCTATCGTTCTAAATGGGAAAAGACAGTCCATTTTAGATCCTACTGATTAAGAAGAGTACTATGACAAGTATGATAAATCTACTCCATTTTTTGTTGGCTTACCAAGTGTAAATGTTAAATCTAATATTGATGACTATACCTGTGAAGATCACATAGAAGGGATATTAGTTTAAGGTATATTTCTCATATGTGATCTAACCTTTTTTTTGCAATATATAACATGCTTATTTGTTCATATGTGATATGACTTTTTATATGTGATGATCTGACTTTTTATAGTGTTGACTTTTTATATGTTATTTGACTTTCTTTTTTTTATTATAGATGGCATCTGACCAGGAGCATAGCGATCGCAGGCGTGTAGATTTTGAGCATCTTGACCAGGGTACTGACGGTGCTAATAAACCAAAACATAAAGGATTTAGAGGGATAATTATGATGAAAGATGTCACAAATAGGCTAGGGAAGAAGGGTGTAATTGAATTCAATGAATAAGGCACACTTCTTACGAAAGAGTTTGTCAGCTATTGTGGGGTCCTTGGTCGAAGAAAAGTGCCTCTCCTTGTTAAGGATTGGAGACAAGTGAGTATGGTCTACAAACACCTCACCTAGAAGGAGTTAGAGGTGAGATAAATGAATTTACTCTTTTATAGTCTTTATACTATTTTTCTTTTAACATTTCTAACTAGTATTGAATGTTGAACCTTTTTGGGGTTGGTATGAACTTCATGAAAAACTGCATTGCAAGTTTGTTATGCAGATCATCAAGAGAAGACATAGAGATTGGTAGACAATCCTCACCAGAGACTATGACTTTGGAGACAGGAAGTAATCCTATCTTAAATGGAACTATATTGACAAAGATGATTGGAAGGGATTTGTTGGTCAAAGACAAACAAATGTGTTATAGGTATTGAAGTAATTTCCATCTTATGATTTCTTATGGTTACTTAACAATATCACTTGTATGAATTCATCATGTCCTTCACGACGCTCAAAAAGATAGTTGTGACAAGAATGTGCACAACCACTGGTTGGGTTCAAGTAGTTATTGGAAATGCCACCATATGAGAGAGCTAGAATGAGAGAAAGAGCAAAGGGAAGAGCAAGGGGAAGAACAAGGCCAATGAAAAGAGTAAGGGCATTCTATTTCTACTCCTACTACTATCGAGTCTTCTAGAGCTTCTAAATAGTTTCCTCTCTATATTGAGTGGATAGATGAGAGCAAAAACAAAGTCAGAGAAATCCTCATCCATGAAATACAGGAGGTGGCTTGAGAATGCTAAATTTCTTGGTCTCACAAAAATATTCTTATTTTTTTCATTGGATTGTTAATAGTTGGAGCTGGCTGGCCAAGCAAAGTGGGGCAAGTTCACCCCTTAGGACACACATGATGAGTTAAGAGTTTCTCTAGGGACTGAAGAGCATCCGAGATGTGTTAGGGGCATGGGAGTGTATGGGATAAAATCATTTTATGGCTCATCCCAGCAAAAGTGCAAACAAGTAAAGAAAGGGGAAGTAGACTAGGAGTACATGCAAAGATTGGTAGAAGCAGCCTTGGAGAAATATATAGCTTCTCCGGCAATGCAAGCTTCTCCAACAACCATATATCTTATTCATCACTCACCCAAAGAGTGCATATGGAGTAGTCCTTCGGACCGGCAGGGCACAGTTGGGGTAAGATTCAATTCAAGTCAATTTATAGTTACATTGTGTTTGAATAATCCTTCAAGTCAATATTTATGTTTGACAAATTAAATTTTGTGTTTCATAAAAATGTAGGTGACCAAAAAATTTTGTCTTTCTATCAATGTTCCAGCAGGGAACGTCGTGGCAGATGCCAAGGCTTCTATCGTTGATGTGGTTCATGGTATTCCACTTCCCGTTAATCACTATTAGGTGAGAGTTATACATGTTTTTCTATAAATAAGCAACATACCTCTCCCATACGAGCACCCAGATGCCACCATAGTTTAAGAGGTAGAAGATAGTTTTACTGGGCGGCCCAAGTGACCCATTATATTTCTTTAGGTATGAAAAACGAATATTGAAACTTATAAAAAATAATTGAAAGCTAATATTTAGAATATATACATTCATCCTACAACATCTAAGAAGTCCCCTAAGGTTTCGATGCCTCTACCCCCCTCATGTTGTTCTATAGGATTTGTTCGACTCTTTAGGCCCTAAATGTAAAACGTTAACATGATGGTTAGACACTATTGACCAAACATATACCATTATGATCAACCTTGGGGAGGAGATTGTAGGTATACAATGACATAATATTATAGTGTTGAACATGTTTTTGAGGTATTTAAGTATGATTGGTTGAACACATCAGTGATAGAACTTTGGATACTGTGAGTGTGAATGCCCCATCATATGTGATTTATTTTTAATTATTCCTACATATAAACTGAGTATTAGTTATATATATATATATATATATATATAGAGAGAGAGAGAGAGAGAGAGAGAGAGTCAGGCTAGAATACACTCGAGTGTACGGATCGCACGAATACACTCAAGTGTGTTTGCATATCAAGACTATTTTTGTAAAATGTAAACCATTGATCTTCACCGTCATACTATAACTAGGCTACATACAAATTTTGAGCCCATTTGGATGAGTGTAAGTCACTCATCTAAGGGCAACAAAATCGACACACGAAACTAATTTGAAATGCATAATTTTTGCGGTCTTCATAACATGAGCTATACATATCCAAATGTGCTCAAATTTTGCGTATGAGTTGTTCACGAGATGTTTAAGAAGATCAATGGATTAGATTTTCAAAAAAAATATTGCATCATGAAAAACTACTTGAGTGTATTCCGCTCCAGATACACTCGAGTATATTCTAGCCTGACTATATATATATATATATATATATATATATATATATATATATATATATATATATATATATATATATATATATATATATATGTATATATATTTCAGTCATTTGTATTACACGGTTCATGACTTCATAATAGCAAATGTGGGATTTATAATGGCATTATTGATTAGTGATGTACTTAGAGATCTGAGTGGCATCAAAGAATATGTGATTACTATGATGTAGTTTTTTGGTGCTTCCAAGAATGTGATCTTAGCTCCCTTCAATGTTAGGTAACTTTTTTACTTGTTATTTATATGTCTAACCTATCAATACAATTTTGTTGTGAGATTTAATTTTTATTTTATTTGCCTTCTATTCACTCAGAAATAGGCACTGGCAGTTGTTAGTGATTGTGCTCGAGACTTGGAGTTTGTATTTCTTTGATCCATTGAGTGAAAAACTACCACCGAATGAGGTACACCCAATGAAATTGGCGATTCATGTGTAAATATAGTTCTTTCGGTGCTCAACATATTTGTTAATGTTTGCATCATATGACAATTTAATATTGCGACATATATGTTAATTAAACTTATAGGGGTGTGAACGCATTCCGTACCGAAGTTGGGAAGGTAGATAAGAAAAAGAAATTAGTAACTTGGAGGAATGTTTATGTATAGTCTTCTCATTCAAATTGCATAATATATGACCAAATTTAGTTAATTACTTTTATTAATGCAATTGTAATTCTACAGGCCCCTAAATAAGACAATGACTGGGCATGAGCATATTACATGATGTTGTATATGTAGGTCATTGTCAATCACTTGGAACAAATCAAATCTATAGAGAATGTAAGTTATTAGTCTTGGATCATATATTAATGAAGTCATCTCATTTAATAATACAAACAATAAAATATAATTAGAAGTCTCATTTTGTTTACAATTTTTTCTAAAGACTAAATCCTATATATTGTAGAAGTTGAATGTCTTGCATGAACAGTGGGAAGAATGCTTCATCAGAATTGTGGACTTAAATGAAAAATTTAATGGTTGATTGATATTTTTTGGTAGTTGGAACTTGATGTCATATTTTTTGTATGTATTTGTGAGTGTGAATTGAATGTGAATATGTATCATTATGCATTGTGACTTAAAATCTGAGATGGTAGCTAATGTCGATATGTATTTAATGAGTGTGAATTGAATGTTAAGTGCATATGTGTGTAAATTTGAATGTGAACGCATGAGGAAGAGAATGATGTTTTTTTGTGCATATATGAATGAGTTGAAGAGTGGATGAGAAACGAAACAATTGAGCTATGATTTCATAGATTTGTGAGCAATTTGAATTGAAAAAAAATGATAGAATATGTCACATTACTTTGCATAATTTTTCTTTTTCTTGAAGGTGTGCTAACCTGTTATTAAGCCACAATGCTTGCAGAGAGCGTGCTATTCTTTAGAACTTTCATTTTTAAAGAGAAAGGCTCCAAACAGGCTAGTAGGATAGACAATGGGTCTACGAACCTGCTATATATAAAAATACATACACATTTATTGTCAATTATTTGGAAATAATTGACTACATATTATTTCACAATCGCTTATTTACAAAAAACTGATGGTATATTCCTAAAATTTTCACTGTTCAATCAACGATAAAATTGACATCAAGAAATTCGATGTTGGTTATTTTTCATTACCCTTTTGATGAGGAAATAGTAACAGTGTCGGTTACTTTTCTTGAAAATGACAAAAATAGGTCAAAGAACACCAGAAATATGTCACCCACTGCGTGTTACATCGTCAGTTCCTCCCTAGAAAAGAACTGGCGATGAAAATTATTGTCGCCAGTTTCCCTAACCAGTGAAGAAGGATAGAGTTTTACCATAGCCCACTTGGTCGTCAGTTTAAATTCGACAAGGAATTCCTTAAATAATCATACCATATCCCCATTTTGTAGTAGCGAAAGTAAGTCAGAAAGGAGTGTTCATTAGTGACACAACCATCAAGAAAGCCTTTCTTCCTACCTCCTCCACCACATGTGCCTCTACCTACACCCAGACCCCTTTACCACTACCATCCCTACCTAACTGTGCCTAATTTTCTATATCCTATGAAGCCCTCATGGGATATATGATACATCAACAGGCGTATAAAATTCAGGTTAAGGACCACATCCACCAGAACCTCATATAAACCATGTCACACATGAACCTATCCTACAACCATCCTATCATGGAACCGTTTGTTACCCCAAATCCTAAATACAAATGACTACAAAGTCAAAGGCAATAGGACCCAGACATCCATCCCTAGATGGTATCAGAGCATGAACAATAACTACACCAAACAATGCTCACATGAAACACAAACTAAGATCACCTTACATCTCAACCTAGAAACTTAATAAAATGTCCTTTTAGGAGTAAGAAGACTTAGCCTCTAGGATTAGAACCTAGATCTTCTAGAACTAGGTGTAGGCTTTTGTAATTCCCAGAATCCTTATTTTCTCCTCCTTTTATCATGTAGTATGGGCTTTAGGTTCAGGAGAGTGAGAAAAGGGAGATCTTATTACAACCCTAGACATATGTTCTAGACATGTGCTTAGGTAGATACACATGTTTGCACCATGTTCTTGCTAGTTCTCTAGGTATCATGGAACTAGACTTCCTCATGAGTGTAGTAACTCATTTTGGTTTTGGTTTTATTCGAATGGAGTATGGTGGTTTTCATCTCCTATTTCAACATTGGAGAAAACCTATTTCAAGTATTAGTATATGTACATATGAAAAATGTTACCACACGCAGAATGACAATGAGCGTCCATGTAGCCTAAGAGAAAGAGATGTAACATCAAGTCCAAATGAGAGAGTTTAGATAATGGTTGTAGTCTCTAGAGTTGTCTAGAGTAATGATAGAGGTTAGGCTAGTAGTAGCCTAGATAAACTAAGTTAATGATGATGATGATAGTAATGATGATGAATATGATGATGATGATTATGATGATGAGGACGGTGACGGTGATGATGATGATGATGATGATGATGATGATGATGATGATGATGATGATGATGATGATGATGATGATGATGATGATGATGATGATGATGATGATGATGATGATGATGATGATGATGATGATGATGATGATGATGATGATGATGATGATGAAAACAATGATGATGGTGGTGATGATGTTATGAGTTGATTCATGTGATATAAGTGATGTTGGAGGATTTCGATATGTCTGGACGAAATGAAATGAGTTTGACCATACAACCCTAGATAATCTAGCACCATGTTTGACATATATGACTTGGTTGACGTGCTAAACATAGATAGTGGGTTGGCATGCTTGCTTGTGCCTAGTCTTGTATATGATGACTTATGATGTGTGAGTTATGATTTGAGACCAACACAGACCTCAAACTCTTTACAAAGGAGGACCTCTAGCATGGGACATACGAAACGGTGACCTATTTTTATGAGTCAACCCTCCACAGGAGAAGGTTAGAGTACATAAAATCCAAAATATGAAATCTTGTGCTTAATCAGGTCTTTCTTTTAGCTAGACGTTCAAGGCTAAGTTAAGTTAAGAAATCTCTAAATTAGGTATAGCCTTTAAATAAGTATATGAATTTGATTTTCTTTCTTGAAATGTGATACATATGTATGCTTGTTTACTTGCTCAAATATTGCCATGTAGTATTCTAGTATGTACTCGATGTTTGTCTGGTATCGTTATTGTATAACTTGCAAACATAATGTGGAAAATCTATTATACAATGTTGAAACAAGGATTTTTTCAATGACGTTGGTCACTAAGGTTCCTCACATAGAAATATGGTTAGCTCTTGGCAATGGCCTCTAGGTCCCTCACGTATAAAAGGGTTAGCTAATCTTGAGCACCCTTATGGACCCTTCCAATGGGAAGTTGATCAAAGAACTTATGATATATGATGTTGTTAGTATAAATGGAGTAAAATGACATAAAAAAGGCTCTTATTTTGCTAAATAATTAACTTGTTTATTCTTGTTTGTTACTTCTACAAATATTTTCAAATAATGCAAAGCTTGTGTATATGTATCTTTTAGACCTGTACTCAGTACCTCGTGTGCTTGACCCTCCTTGTTTCACATATTTTATAGGTTTAGAGATGAATAGAAGTTGATCATCTTGGTGAGCTATGTCGGGAGTTCTTGTTGTATGATCCCTAGTATACAATGACATACTTGTAAAATTGTGCTCTTGTATATGTAATTGAAATCTTGTAATAAAGGATGTTGCTTAATAATACTTGTCAAAGGTCGAGATTATGATTGGTTCTTTTATCTTGTTATTTGTTCATGTATGCTAAGATTTATGCTTCCACATTCGCTCTTCGTTAATAACATGCTAGGGACAGGTACCTTGGTCCTATTTCCATTTGACTTGTAGTCATCTGGAGTTAGGATTTAGGGTAAAAAATGGTTCTGTGACACATCCCTACCCTCCCTACCAAGCACACCCAGGTGTTGACTATGGTTCTTATGCATATAGTTAGTTCTACCCTGACCCTCCACATGTTGCTTTTGTTGACCCCCTACTACTTCTGATGGTGGACCTGCCACTACCTTTGGTGATCTTCTACTTTTGGCTATTTCTATGGGCCCTACTGTCACTCTACTTGCTTGTTATAATGGAGTTGCTACTCCCAATTTTGAGCAAGCAATTTCTTTACATGCTTGTGGCATGTTTTGGGCTGGAAGAATGCTAAGTGGCCTGGTACTCATGCTTTTGGACCTCCTGCTGGTGAGGATATGCCTAACCAGGATGTTGAGGAAGATGTTGGAGATGGTTATGATGTTGAGGATGATGGTAATGCTGGTGATGATAGAGACTCTGATGGAAATGATGGTGATCCCACACCTACTACCAATGTTGAACCCTCAAATGATGATGAAGATTACCAATCAAAGCCTAAGGATGATGATGTTGACGATGACCCTGTTGATATAGATGTCATTGATGTTTAGTTTTGTAGTCTATTAGGGTGCTCATACATATCTCTTTTTGTAGACTATCATCTAGTAAAAATGTGGGCATTGTATCGAAGACATGCTATTTTCATATATCATCGTTTTTCATTGGCTTGTAGTTTTCATATCAAGAGGGCATATCTAGTGTTGTAATCTTAATTTTATGTAGCTTAACTATGTATTTGGTTACATCTTTTGAGTTGATGGTATGTGTTGTCATATTTTGATCATGACTCTAGATTGCTTGTTTCTCTTTGTTTTGCCTCTGTTTGGTGCTTGCTTTAGAGGTTTTTTGTGTAGTTTCTGTCTGTGGAAAAGACCTATGTTTCAAAGATCTTCTACCCCCTACCTTTTTGAAATGACAAAGGCGGAGAATAACATGAGAGATCATTTACTGCAGGTACCATGGGAGAGAAATGAGATCAACCATATTGAATTTATTGCCTATGTGATCCTTTTCTAGTCAATTATCTAAAATATAAAGTTACTTGCTAGAGGACCATCTAGTATATATGTGCCACAGTTTTTTGTGGAAAGACTAACCATACAGGCATAAGTAAGCATGAAATACGACAGAGCAATTAACATTGTTCATTCATATATCCCCTTGCAATTCACGAGGTAAAGAATTAATTTTCATATCCTTGTCAATATGTTGAGGAATGGTTTTTCATTGTCAAAAAGGGAGAGAATGATGACTTGATAGTTATACATTGTACATATTTTGATAATGACCTAATCATTCCATTCATATGTGTGGGCTCCGATCTCCAAACCACGAATTAATCCCGATTTAATCATGTGCGGAAGCAATCGGTAAACAGCGGAAGACAAAAATCACGGGAAATTAAAACTTTTCGAGACAAGAGCCTGAAACCACAAACCTTTTCCATAGAAAAAGGATTTAACTGTTTACATCACTGACAATTACTTCTTGAGTAATTATATACAACATGATACCAAAATTCTCAAGAATTCATACTCCAAAACACTCCAGGACCTGAGAGTACAGAGGACACATAGGACTTGACTCTAACTACACCATGAAGCAAGCTAGATCTCCACCTGAGATATTTACTGCTCCTGATGCTGCTGTTGCTGGGATTGGTCACATGTGTTCTTGTTCCTCCGTCTTCGACGACCACCTAAAAAGTAGAAGTCTACGGGGTGAGACAATTATACATAATTGCCCCAGCGAGAGTTATAACTCTCCACTAGGCTTTATAAGTAAAGCAAGGAATAACTAAAGCAATAAGAGCCTTCAAGATATTCACTAGCAGTTCTGAAGATAAGCAAGAGTTCAATCAATATTAAAAATATGAGAACATCTATGCTATTCAAGGTAACATCAATCAAGTAACTCGTAGTTAACTCTAGCAGATATACTACGCTGTTGATTATGTTTTTCAAACATTATTATGCCCTGTGGAGATGAGGCATACCACTCATACTCCAACTGATCGCTAAGAAGTCACATCAGTATCATACATAGGTCATTAAAAGAGCCGGATTCTTATGACCTCATCTTCCTCAGTCAGTTAGAGGATTGATTGTTTGACATCTGGCGGGATGTCTTTATAATAGCTCACCAGGGTACTCTGGTCCTTCGCTATTTTTAGAGTTACAGTGGCATTCTGTACTCTCTTCGTCATCGGAAGATTTCTTGTTTATCTTTCACCAATACGGTATTTGTGTCTTTAAGGGAGTGTAGATATACATCTCACCTTTAGGACTTTATGGTGGGGTCGGATGGACTACTAGAATCTACATCATCCTCTCACCTTTTCTTTTATAGTGAAGGTATGACGGACTACAAGAATCTACATCAAATACCTACACTAGGATGTAAGGTTCTACACATCCATGTACCCCACATACTCAAAAGTATGTGATCCAGGAGTTCCCTGAGGAAAAACCTGTTTCACCATCATTTAGATTCTGACAATGATGGATCTATGATCAGGGCTCTACATTTCACTTGATTAGTTAGGTACATTCAGTATTCATATCATCATACACAAACATTAGCATCACAGCTATATATGAGAATACTAAAATGTAGCAGGCCTAACTCATTTCAATTACCAGTTCTCAATTATCTCATCATAAGTCATCTGTTAAGCATGACCTTGATGGTGTTTATGGCTCTTACAGCCCATAAATCACAAAAGATGTCACTTAGCAGTGCATCCAGATGATTCACTATTCATAAAGCTTAAGACATACTTCCAATGAATATAACATGGTATTTCATACCTGGGTATGACCATTATCTCATAATAACCTGCATGGTTAGTTCAACAGATAATAGTAAACAATTCAATAATTAGGGATGCATTCCCAATTAGGGTTTCACTTGGAATCACCCTCAACTAGGGTTTCACATGGAATCACCCTCAACTAGGGTTTCACATGAAATCACCCTCAACTAGGGTTTAATTCAATAACCCTGTCAATTAGGGTTTACTGTTCATCTTTCATGTCTATACCCTAAAATTAGGGTTTACTATTCACTCCATGGTGAATTGTACTCATTACATCATCATGTAAGAGAAACATCATCATTAAGGCTCTTAATTCAGATTAAGATCCATTATATATCATAGTTAGGGTTTCCATGACCTCACATAGGTGGGTCATTCCCTAATCATGCACATTCATATGTAATTGAAGTATCTCACTTGAATTTCCTTTTTAAAAGGGTACTTTCTCTCTCTAGGATACTTTCTCTCTCTAGAGATACTTTCTCTCTCCTCCCACTAGTGGATGGTGACAACACCACTCTAGATCAGGTTGAGATAAGTCTCCATTGACTAACATAAGCCAAGACATCAACATCATGTGATTAGGGTTTGATTAGAACAAGGTTTTACACCTTTAGACCCCTCAAGGGTATTTTGGTAATTTGCCACATGATCACCATCATGGGTTAACTCACTAATCACATAGTCCCTTAATGACCTGGGTTACCATTAGGGTTTAGTTTGGATCATCATTGGACTAATTACATTATCAAATGGTTAAGTACAAACCATCACCAACCTCCAAACGGTTTCAACCTTCAAACGGTTTCAACCACCCAAACGGTCTTGAGACCGTTTGGAGGTGAAGACCGTTTGGGAGGGTTGACTTCCAAACCGTTTGGAGCTTCAATCGATTTGAGACCGTTTGATCATAATTGCTTGAGGTCGATTGGACCAAACGATCTTGAGGTCGTTTGAGCCCAAACGGTCTTGAGACCGTTTGGTCTCAAACGGTCTTGAGACCGTTTGGACCTCCAAAGTGGTTCAAAGGTCACCAATGTTCATGGATATGTGTGTTGAAGCCCTCAATCGGTCAAAGCTATGCTAACCACTTATAAATTGAGTCAATTAGGGTTAGCCTTAACCACTTAGACATCCAATTGACCCTCAATTGCAAGCCAATTAGGGTTCAATCGTTCTTAATTAGGGTTTCAAGTTGATTGGTCATCAATGTTCAACAAGGTGAATCAATTCAAAGTTGAACCTATCAATTGACCTCCAATTGGGCTCAAACTTGGCCCAAACGGTCTTGAGGTCGTTTGGACATCATCCAAACGGTCTTGAGACCGTTTGCCCAAAGTTTGACCAAAATCCAAGTCGTTTTGACTAAGGTTGAAGTCCAATTAGGTCAAAATCAGTAATTTTCATCAATTCATCAATTTCCTACAAATGGACCCTCAAACCATTAGATTAACTTAACCCTAGACCTTCAAACGGTCTTGGGTTGTGCCCAAACGGTCTTAGGACCGTTTTGGAGGAGTCCCCAAACGGTCTTGAGACCGTTTGGGTCCTTCAACCCAAAACTCAACAAGATCTATATGTCAAATCAGCACTCTTTCACCCGATTAGGGTTTCATGTTGAAGTACCTTCAACTCTCAATTGGTTAAGAATTAGACTTTGATTCTTTGCAGAGATGAAATTCAATATGTTAGGAACAGAACCTCAAACGGTCGTCCTTTGGTCAACTCTTTCAAACGGTCTTGAGACCGTTTCAATCCAAACGGTCTTGCAAGACCGTTTGAGAGCAAACGGTTTGAAACCGTTTGAACCCAAACGGTTTGCAACCGTTTGGACCAAAAGGGTCCAAGGTCGTTTGGAAAAGCAACATAGGGAATCAAGCCCCTCGTCTTCAACCTCTAGCAAGGTCGGTTTCTCCACTGATTTGGTTGCAAACGTGCAAGGAAGAAGGGTGGTAGAAGGAGAATTTACCAAGTAAATTTGCAAGAATAAAGCATACTTATAAAGCAAGAGTTTAGAATTATAAAACCCGCCTAAAGGTTGATCTTAGAGCTCCAAGCCTTCAAGCTCCAAGCTTTAATGGCGTCCTGGAGCTTCCACAGCTTGGTCAGAGGTGGATTCTCCAAGGAAACGTTGCTTTGGTCGGCTAGAACAAGAAGACTAAGTAAGCTAACCACAAAACCAACCTTAGAAAGTGAATTCCTTCATGAATTCGAGCTAGATGGTGGGGTTCTCTTACCTAGAACAGGTTGGTCGTCCCCCCCCTGAGCTCCAGAGCTATCCTTGGCCGTTTGAGCAAGAAAAGAAGAGAAGTGAAGGAAAGAAAGTTCGTTCACTTAATTGCAAGGGAAAAGGGCTTATATACTTTAGCCTCTTTTACACCCTAAGGACCTCACAAGATTGGAAATCACATCTAGGTCCCTCCTTGCTCAAGGGCACGACCAAACCTATCTATCCTTATGCAAATCTCATGAAATCTCAAGATCTAAGGGTAAAGGAATCCAACCTTCAACTAGGGTACATACATGAAAGATTTCCATACCCAAATTAGGTGTCTTTTACCACAAAGTTCATCTTTTCTTATCTGATCAATCTTTGATGTGCCCCTTTCATCATTTCCATTCTAAATGATGACAAGAGTCTTAAAAGATGTTTTAGATATTAAGAATTACAACTTGGACCCCTCAATTTGGGTAAATTGCACTTTACCCTAAATTAGGGTTTCTAAGCATGGGAATTGCTTCCACAGTTGCACCTTGGTGCTCAAGCTTGGGAAATCCCTCAAACTTTATCATAGACATCCTCATGATGTCTCAACATCAAAGGAACATCTTATCTTGTGAATTGTGCAAGTTCAACCCTTAAACTGGGTAATTTGCACATAGGTCCCTGCATACAACATAATGCTACAACCTTATACAAAAAGGAGCAATATTGAAAGTAAATGTTCCTGAGGAACTTAATTACATGCCAAGGAGTGTTGACAAGTATATTAATTACATATTTAGGCAAAACTTCCAGGGTTAGGTCATAACCCAGGTCAGGGGTGTTACAATATGTATCTAAGATGTTGATTTGAGATTGATTTCAGGCATTAGGTACATGAAAAGGATCAATTCAATCAAGCCCTAACTTGATCAAGTTCAAGTCCAAAGCAATGCAAATGCACTTTTTTAGAAAACACCCTAAACCCTTAGGATTATTTTTTAAATCATTTGTATTGATGCTATGACTTGTAACTAAGATGACAAAAAAATTAGAAGATCATAATTCGAATGTTTAATCACTCTAATGACATTTTTCAAAATACATCACAAAGTGTTTTATCGGTCGAGTTTCTCTTATGAAAAACTCAACCGACACCCTTGATGCATTTTGAGAATGTCTAGGTTTGGTCGAGTTTAAATACATAGAACTCAACTGACACCATGCACTAGAAAAACTAAATTTAAGCGATTGGCTGAGTTTCATCTAGGATAAACTCAATCGATGCTTCAAATTTACTTTGTCATATAATACAATCAATTGAGTTGCCTTTTTAAAACTCAACCGAGTGTACTATACTAAAATTACAAAAAAATGAATCTAACTGTTGGAGTGTTGCAAAACTCAAAATTATATCTGTTGCAACACCCCAAATGGGAAGGAAATGTTCCTTAGTGATCTTAGCCTCTAGTGGACACCCCCAACTATAAATAGGTCCTCTTAGAGTTCATTCCAAGGTTGCTACTTCATGCTATTCAAGATCCTATCTATAGTTCAGTGCATCCATACCTCTTGAGCCCCTTTCTCTCTCTTGTTTGTAAATCAAAACATCCATATGAATTAGATAGGACCTGTGTGAGAGAGCTACTTCATTGTATACTTGTAAATCTCTAAAAGCTTCAATTTCCCCAACCCCTTTCTTCAAGATTAAGTTGGTGAAAGCTTCTCCCAGTGAAGGAGAAGGTGCAAATCTTCTCCAAGGTGAAGAAGAAGGTCTAAAAGCTTCTCCAATGTGAAGTATAAGGTCAATGTTGAAGATTTGGGAGTAAAATAGGTAAATCCTTCATGGCAAAAGATTCAGTTCAAGAAGGGAATCTCCTTGGTGAGGGTGTCTAGCGAGGGTTTCTAGCTGCATGCAAGAGTGGGTAAGACCTTGCAAAGGTAGTAGCCTCTCACTCAAAGGATATGTAAGTCCTTGGTTAGTTTATTGTCTCCTTTTGGTCCTTAAAAAAGAGGTTGGGTATCCTTGTCCTGTGAAAAGGGAGGTCATCTTGTATGTCATATAATGGAATATAAGTACACATGGGTTGCAAAATCCTAGAGTTTGACCTCTTTAGATAGTGGACAGACTTTCTCCTAGTTTGGGGATTGGAACCACTCTACATAGCATGTTTTTTTATTTTTTCAATCTCTCTCATCCTTGCTATTCATGTTTAGTTGCATTACAAATTTACTATTTGCAATCCCATATGTTGTAGTAATTTGAAGGTCTAACAATACTTATGCAAGTATTTTTAGCTCTATTCACCCCGTCTAGAGCCCATTGATCCAACAACTAGCAACACTAAGGAATACTTTCTAGCCATTTGGGTGTTGTAAGGGATATAATTTTGATTTTTTCAACACTCTAACAATTAGAATCACTTTTTCTACACACTCTGTATAGTGTAGTTGGTCAAGTTTCACTAAACGTAACTATATCGATTGAACTATGCGACAAAGTAAATTTGAAGTATCGATCAAGTTTATCCTAGATGAAACTCGTCTGATTGCTTAAATTTAGTTTTGTCAATACATGGTGTTGATCGAGTTTGTCCTGCTATAAACTCGGCTGAACTTGGGCATTTGCCAAGTTCAATCTAAGACATCGGTCAAGTTTCTATGAAGGAAACTCAGCTGATCATACAACCTATGATCAATTTTGAAAAATTTCAATGGAGTGACTAAACGTTCAAATTAAGTGCTCTTGGTTTTTTCTCATCTTAGTTACAAGTCATAACATCAATACAAATGGTTATGAAAATTGTCCTAAGGGTTTAGGGTGTTTTGCAAGAAAGTACATTTGCATTGCTTTTGACTTTAACTAGATCAAGCTAGGACTTGATTTAATTAATCATTTTCTTATACCTATGACTGAAATCAATCTCAAATAGACATATTAGATACATATTAATAGAATAGTTAATTCATCATCAAAATATGGACAATGTATAACACTTAGGTCAACACACATAACTTGTAAACTAATAAAATGTAAAAGTAACAAAATAGTATTAAATACATACAATATACATAAAAATTAACAAAAATAAGAACATAAATAATATATAATTAAGTAGAAATATATGACCTCCTATGAATGTTAATCGTATAGTTTTTAAGTGTTGTGCATAAATGTGATATTAATATTGTACATAATAGAAACAAGGACACTAATAGTAAATAATTAAATGAGCATCTAATGGTTTATGCATTATGTATATATATAATAGAAAAATATATGTGTTTTACACTAGATAAATCCAATGCATACGATACACATATTGTTATTTTTTATGTGTTGTACATAAATGTATCTTTTTTATATACATATAAAATTTTGTTTATCATGTAATTTAATTGAATTATTTGCTATGAGCATCCTTTTTCTGTTATTTTGTATGTATATTGTATATTGGATTATTTGATTTATTGTATTCTTGATTATTCTTATTTTTGTTATTTTACATTTTGTATGTATAAATTAAATATTAATACTTTGTGATTTACTTTTAGCTATAGTATCAATTAATTTGACACAATATTACTTACTTTTATTAATACTATGTACTAATCAACTATTATATTATTTTCTTTTATTCTATTTCATATATTATAATTTATACATTTACTGATTGTTAAAGTTATTAATAAAATGCATAACTAAAATGTAAAATATGAATTGATACCCAAAGTTTAAAAAACAATAATATAGGAGCATTGCCACATATTGGGCGAATGTGTCCCATCCGAGGAGGAATTGGTCCGAGAGGGGGGCAATGCGTCTTCGAGGGGACACATTGTTTACTAAATGCAAGGTTTTCATATTTTTTTAAAATGGCATTATGAATACTAAAATTCTGGCAAATGTTATTTCGATCATTTAGTTTTTTCTATTATGTATTTCTAGACCTATTGCTTAGGATGTGTTCAGTTTTTATGTCTGCATTTTCGTTCTACTTCTTCAAATTATTATTCAACCTCTTACGAAGCTTTCAAACCTAACCTCTGGTGGACACTACTACCCTAAAGATGATGGTTTAGTAGATGCTACCTTGCTATATGTAAGTCCCACTTTAATTCAGATGTTGACGCTGCCTACATAAAACCGAGTATAAAAATCGTATGTCATCCAAAGTACTGTATATTTAGGAGTTGAGATCAAGGATTTAGACCAAGTAACCCTTTATATTTTAGGAACTAAGCAGAAGCCGCCGTCTGAATAAGCCTCCTTTTTGACTGGTCAAGAAAGCGCAGCCGCCATTGTTAGACTCAATCTGTAAGTCGGATATTTTCCGCTGACTTAATCCGCCATATGTCAGGAGTACGGAAAAGTTCTATATACATACAGTATCGGTATCAACAGGTTATCTTCACTACCGTAGGGTATTTTACTAGACTATATCCTGTGGTTTATACGTTACAGTTAGTTTTCGTGAATGATTGACACCCACTGATGTAACAGCATAAAGCAAACCAACTGCTATAGGACAATAACGATTAAAACTGACTTGATAGAAATTCGACATTAGTAAGCTTAATCGTCCGTTGGTTATAACTCATATAAAAGGTTGACCAAACCATTAGCCCAAGGTGTTAAGCAGCTATTATTCAGTCCCTTTCCATGCATACAAGCTACATGGACGCGACATCGGCGTATCAGTGCATGCATGAACCAAGGATCGTAATACGGCCTTGACCTTAAATTCTGCATCGATGGCACACAGGTTTCCTTTGATGGAATTTAACTACATGAAAGAGACTTGGTGGATGATTTCAATAGAAGCCCACTGAATCGATCTATAGGTTCTGTACAGGTCCCTTCGCATATGGATCACAGGGGCCAGGATGAGATAAGCCCTGGTCTCTATCTTAATAGTCTAAATTCAATATATATCCCAGGTCATTTGAACTTTACGAATTTAGTTAAGATAGTCAGTTACTAGTTATTAACAATGACTTAGCGTCCTCTTCCAATCCCGTGGGTATTCAGGGGGAGCGCGCCCGGTGGCTTAGCCGAATAGTTACTTCAAGTTGGTAGTGCTATATAATTACTTAATGTCCTCTTCCATTCCCGTGGGTATTGAGGGGGAAGTGGCTTAGCCGAATAGTTACTCAAGTTGGTAGTGCTATATACCATGGTCGTGGTTGCTTAGGCCTAAAAAAAATGGTTGTGATTGCTTATGTCAAAGATTTTTATTACGTATTATGTAGTTGGTTGAGCTAGTCTATTGCTAACCCAGTCATTCATTATGAGGAGGGGATAAACAGTATCGCTACTCCACTACATTTCGAATTAGATTCACATTCTCTCTGCCTGGGACAATGTTCCCACGAAATCCCAACCTTACACTGCACAATGTGTCCCATAAGTCCAGGGATCAGATATTGTGGACATTGAACATGGGTACATCAGGCTTAGACCATTTCGTATGCCCTCAATTGGTGGGTTCATATTTAGCAACAATGTAATCTTTTCAAGTGGCTGGTTTAAGTTTTGCTGAATCGGCCACACCATGGAAAGGAAAACACAACGTATACAACTAGAAGAAAAATAACAAGCCACACAAACAATAAACTTAAGATTTACATGATTCGGTCTAGATGACCTACTTCATAGGAGGAGAAGAAAATTATTCTTTTGCAAAAATATTAAATTGGGGAGATTATTTCTTAAAATGAAGCCAACAACATTGGGAAGGCTACACGACAAAAGAAGAGATTCTTCAATACAAGAAAAGTCAATATCCAAGGGCCATGTATGTATGCTCTAATTCATAATGCTTCAACTAGTAATAATAAATTGTACTAGGAGTCGAAAGCAATTTGAATCAACTTCTAATATGGAGATCAATCTAGATCTTAGTAGGACCATGGGTTGGATTCAAACTAAGGCAAGATCCAAACTAGGAATATCATACCATATAAATTAGGATTAGAACTATAACAATATATTTTTAAAGAGTTAACTCTTGCATGAAAAAATAGCAAACTTCATCTCCTCCAGCCGATACAGACATAATTGTCAGATATGAAGGATAACCATGACCAAGAGGATTCTAAACCTAGAATCTGATTTGGATTTTGTTATCGTATCAACCAGATTATCTCTATTAGAGAAATTTTATACACAAGAATGCTTCCGTCTTGAATCATTTCTCTAACAAACTGATATTTGATGTGAATGTGATTGGTTCATCCATAGAATGTTTGATATTTAGTAAGATGGATAGCACTTTGACTATCACAATCTATCACCATTATTTTTTGATTCAAAAGAAAGTTAGCACACAAGCCTCTAAGTCATGTTGCCTCTTTGATAGATTCGGTCAATGGTGTGTATTTACCAATTTTAGTAGACAATCCAAACGTAGGTTGTAGTGTAGCTTTAAATTCACAACAAATACAATAAAAGAAAAAAATAATTAGCCAGCAAAAGGTTGTCTCTACCAGACCATTTGTAAAATCTAAATCAACATAACCAACAATGAAATCATTTCTCCTACCAAATTGTAGACATATAGAATATGTACCCTAAGGTGTCTATGAATACACTTTATTGCGTGTCAATGCTCTTTTCATAGATTGGACATGTATCAACTCACAATACTAACATCTTGTGCAATTTTTAGATGAGTGTAAATTGTAGCATACATGATGCTACCAACAATACTAGAGTAAGGAACTCGCAACATGTAGCTCTCCTCCTCTTTTGACTAGGGTAACATAATAGATGATAACTTTTGGAATTGATCATTAAGTGGAATAGAGATAAAATAAACACCAAACATGTGCAATCCTTATAGAACCCTCTTTATATATTTTACTTAAATATGGAACAATTTGCTTATTTCACATTGTTAGATAATTTCCATGCAAATTTTTTTCTTTCTCAAGCCCTTCACCCAAAATTCATCAGCGAGAAAAAATTACAACTTGCTGATTTAATAAATATCCTTTTCTCCAATGAACATATCATCAACATAAATAACCAAATTTATTATATTATAATGAAAAAGCATATTTAGATAGACACAAACATCTTTCCCAAAAAAAAGATAGACACAAACATCATATCTACTCCTACACCATCTGTCTAATCATAAATGTAACATCCTTTGCCACAGATTACTCAAAACTAAGTGCTGAATTAACACTAATAATTACATGACCACAAAATAGGGTAAATTAAAACCAATTTCAAAACCATATCTCAAGCTGAACACATCATATATGAAGCCATAAACAGGATTCACTTGTGTTTCATTCATACCAAAGATGTTACATAACATAGTTCCCTGGACAACTTACCGCAACCTGTTACATATGATATCCTAACCATGTACACAATTCACCTTTGTACCTTCATCGTATAGATCCAAAAACTCATATCGATATACAACATCTCTAAAACACCCCCAAGGGCCTAAGTATACATCAACGACACATAGAACTCTATTACTAGACACTAGCTACATGTCCATGATCCAACAACTACAATACCTCAAGATATTTGTCTCAACAACACGAGCTCTATCCCAGCATGCATGTCCACCTAAAATATGTGGAAACCCATGGGATGAGACCAAACAACCCAGTGAGAGTTATAACTCTCCGTCAATATCTATTAAAATCATAGATAGCTATCATAAGAGGTTATACTATTAACATGTAAGCAGATTCAACTAAATCATATAAGAAGAGAAATTAATATTCTAAAAAGGAATATGAAGAACATGTATATTCTCTATCAATCAATCCATATAAAAGAAAGTCAAGGTTTCTGTGAATGTTCTTCACATTTTTTCCTTAAGAAGATATACTACACAACTATATTACATCTTTTATTATGCCCTGAGGAGATGAGGTATACCACTCATACTCCAATTGACCACTACTAAGTCAAAATTAGTGTCATACAAGGTTTATGGAAGAGCCAGAATTCATGACCTCTCCACACCTCTAAGTCAGCACGAGAGAAACACTATAGTGACATACATATGAGTCATTTGCAAAACATCCTAGCCTACCTTGGTATATAGGAACATTGCTAGTGAAACTGAGATACGACCTGAAGTCGCACTTAGAGTATGGCCCACATCCAATCATGTGAAAGTATATACTAAATAGCCACACTAAGATACAGCCTGTAGCTGCACTCTGACCAGGGTATGGCTCATAGCCAATCATGTGGATGCATATACTCAACAATATATGACTCCAATCTTCCACTAAGGGAGAACTCATTTCACCATCTGGTACTAAAACTGACACTGAATGGATATATGGCATAGGGAAACTACATGATTAAGGTTCCACTTGATTAGTTAGATCACTTAAGTATCTTTAGCATCAATCAAGTTACAACCTACATGTCCATAACAAACTCTAAAGAGATTAGGGAATAGTCCATCTTCAGAAGATATAAAATATATAAAGTATGAGCTTGTCACATCATCTCAGGGCATCCATGTCTATAAACAAGGCTCATCATTATTTAAACAACACTGGGGAATCATAACTCCTCATTACACCATTGGAGGATAACACCTCTCACTAGTCATCAAGCCTTCACCAGGTCATGATATCCATCACATCATTCTTGTATATCAACATCTCATCATGCCTCAAAAAGTACAACGTGTAGATTATCTCCATGCTATTTATTACAGATCATCATAGCCTTCACATAGCTAAGACATTCATTTCACTTGCAAGGTTAGGGGATCATAAATAGTAGAGAGAAAATATCATAGATCTCTATGTCTCAGTATGATCTCAACTTACCTCAGAATATGCATAACTATCACCAAAGCATACATGTAGCTAGGATATAACATCGACTTGTAGGGTTAGAATTCTACAAGTAGGAGAGAGAAAGTATAATCATGTGCCATACATTGAAGTAAGCTCAGTAAACATAGCCTACCCTAGGATTAGGGTTAGGGTTCACACACTTATCTAATTAGGGTCCCATTACATGTTCAAACATCAAACCCTAGTTAGGTCATCTCTCACTTTCTTAGAGCCAATTTGGGTTAGGCAGCAATACATTCTCATGATTAGGTTGTTACTCAACAACACTAAGTGTTAACATCATACATATGCATTTCTGTACCCACCCCACTATGTTTCACATAGGTAACCACCATGCACCATTTATGTGAGTCAATCGTCCATTACATGTGTGTTATATATACACCAAAATAGGTTACATAACCGTAACACACCTACACATGTCCACAACCTTAACACCCAATGCATGGTCACAATCACAACACACCATCATTAGGCTGCGACCGCGATGCACCCTCACCTAGTCAGGACCTTGACACATAAGAGCTAAGAATCATGACCAAAGTTCATAACAGTGCATCTCAATCATCAAGCACGAAACAACATCTCCAGAAACAGGTGTCGTGACCATCAACATATGACAAGGCGTCAGTAGCATGATGTCACGACCACTCCCAAAAAGGCATTGCGTCCAACAATAGGCATCATGACCAATCTTACCAGGTGTCATGGACACACTAAACAAAGCATTGCATTCGGCTGTCATAGTAGGTGTCACGACCAACACAAAACATGCATCTCGACCAAAACTAAGGGCAAGGTCTCGACCATCAATCCAGAACAAAGGTGTCAACCGAAATAAGAGCAGGGTTACAACTAAAATAACCCACCCTAGTCTCGATCGAGACACAACACACCATGTCCATGACTGAGACACATCCATGAACACATGACTCAACCCAAATAACTCTAAGCATCTCAACCCAAGCCAAAACCTGGATGTATTTCTTGACTCTAAACATCAAAAGAACATATATCTTGACCCAAGGCAATAAGGGAACCTATGTCACGACTGTGGAAAAGTTGAACAGCAAGAACACCAAGGGTGACAAGGCACACCACTCATGGATTCAAGGTCCTCAAACCCTAGAATCAACACCATGGATATCCTCAAGCAAATCCATTTGGGAGAGGAAAAGGTGAACCATTTCTTATATGAAAACCATCAAAAGCTCCAAGTAAAACATGTCGAATGAACTTAGATCTTGATGATAAAACCAAAGCTCAAGATGCATACAAAGTCATCCTTTTAAGATCACTTAGAAAATGTACACATAGAAATTTGGGTTTGAGAAAGAGAGTTATCTTTGTGGGAAAACTACAAAGTCTTAAACCCTAATTCTATATAATCATCATCTACCATCTTAGAATCATCTATAGAGACTAAAACATAAGTTTAAACCAAAAGAAATTGACCATATTCAAGGGAGAAACTTCACACAAGATTGATCACCAAAAACCCTAAGACATGTGCCAAAGAACAATCATGAAAGAACCTCAAGCAAGGGAGATAAACCTACGTTTAACCCATCCAAAATAGGACCTACTCTTCGTATTCCATCATAGTACATGAACCTTATGCATGTTTCCAAAAACCAAAATCAAAACATTGGAGGAAAACCACTATTACACACCCTTCTCCAAATTCGGGTACTTAACCTTAGGGTTTTCGATTCTAAGCATATAAAGCATGATAACCACCATCACATAAGCTCTAGATCATAATATCATCTAGTAGCACATTCAGGGCACGTTCTAGAGTGAGAAATAGAAAAATGCTAATAATATCAAGAGTGCTAATAATACAATAGGGTAGAGAGTTATAAAACCCACCTTAAGGAAGATCAACTCTAAGGATCACAAGCTCCAAGCACACATTCACCAAGAACGGAAGAAGCTCCACCAAAGGCTCCACTTTCATCCACAAAATGACCTAAAAAAGGAGAAGGTACCATGGTCAAAGGTTTCTCAAGAAAAGAGAACATAGATCCTTAAATCAGAGCAAAAGAAAAAGGAAGAAAGAGAGAAGGCGACTTCCTCACACTTGTGTTCACCTTGTCAAAACAGTGCCTATAATCCTTGTGAAGAGGGATTCCTCTCCAAAACGACCATCATGGAGGATCCATGACCTAAGGATGAGAAAAGAGAAGAAGATGGCTGGGGGGTAGAAGATACAAGGAAATGTCATAAAAGAAAGGCAAACACTTACCAAGGTTGAGGATGAGAAAAGATCACCACGTGCAAGGGATTTGATCACCAAAGCTTTGAGGATCAACCCTTCTCTACTCCACCCAGCTCCAAGGATGAGCAATAGAGAGGGAGGAACTGAAAGGTTCACTATCAAGGAGATAAGAGGGTTAATATGCTTGAGAAGGAGGGAAGTAGGGTGAATATGAGATGCCAACACATAAAGGTACCAAAGGGACACTTGTCCACCTAAGGAATACACATGCAACCGCTTAGAACACACATGCATGAGGTGGCAATACAACCTATGTTGGGTGTCGACCACTTAGGGTCCCCAACATATAGGTAGTAGTCAAGACACTCAAGGATGGTCGAGACAAACACAAAACAAGTGTCTTGGTCGAGACTTAAACACCATCAACATACTAGGTCAAGACACTCCACAAAAGGACAAACTGTCTCGACCCAACACAACCAAGACCATCAGGGTCACGACCTCCACACCCAAGGGAAGTGTCCTAGTTGAGACACACCCAAAACTACCCTCAAAATTGAGACAAAGGGTCGCGACACTCAAACTTGCTCATCAAGGTCAAACACCAAGCAAACTCTAGAAATCATAATCACTTCTAGTGTTATCATCACCCAACAAAGGCCCAACCAAGGTGCCCCAAGGCATAAAAACTCTCTATTGTCAAGACAAGAGAGAGAAGGAAAACTCTAAAGATGAAAATTTGCAAGATAATCCTCCCAAATGGGTAAATTGCAATTTGATCCAAAATAAGCACACAAAGCACAAACATCATCCAAATAATCTAAAACTGGAAACTTAAGCTCTTCACAAGTTCTAAAAATCTAAGAGGATTATATTAAGGTTCTATGAACTTAATAAATCTGAAACAAATAGGGTTAGCCCAAAACTCAGGATAGGGGTCTTACAAGCCATAAACCCCTAACAAGGATTTTGTCCCCAAAATCCCATGTGAAGAGAAACGATTACTTCCCAAGTATCACATACTCAAACTCCCACATGTATTTTATATGCCAAATTGATGTCATGAAGACTTAACCAACACAACATCCTTATATCCGAGATCAACAAAAAATTTGCCACACAGGACACATATTTTGTCTACCACTACTGGATACAGAGTCAACTCCATATCAAGTAACTCTTCCTTAGCATAGAAACACTACATGCATCTAATATAACTCTGGTGACAACTCTAACTTGTAATACATATTCTTAAATTGCATCCTTACAAGATAAGATCCACAAACCTGGAGTTCAACATTTCCATCTCAAACTTTTCCATGTCTCTTCCTGTTACGACCCCACCTCCCGATAACCCCCAATTAAGGGAGACCGAGAGGTTAAAGCCACACCCATTAATCATGGATCAAAGGTTCGACATATAACCATAAACAATTATTAAATTCTAACAGACTATACAGAAAATGGTAATAAAATTATTCTTTGCATACCTTTGAAGAAATTGGAACAAACTAAACTTCTAACCTCAGCTGAACTATTCTAACTAGTTCCTCCTTGTTCTTTAATTCTTGAATTCATAAGGTGTCATTTTACTGTTTGTTCTTTTCATTTTACCTAAAACGCCGACAAACAAAACATCGGTCAGCCGAAGCTGGTATGTGGAGGAAACAGATAATGTTCAACTATGTTAACAATATAATCATTCAATTAATCATTTAACAATCAACATTACATTTTAAGCCATACAACTCAATCCATGCATATTCTCGAACTCTGGGCTGTCCCTGCAGTGGACATAGATTTCACCTCTCTTTTAGGTAATAGAGTCGCATGGCACTACCCGAAGGTAGCCCAATATCTAACTCAATGTGACTTGATGGTCCTACCTCCATGGTAGCCATGTACTAAGTCATCCATAGACCTGATGGACCTACCCAATAGGTAGCCATGTACTAGGTCATCCATAGACCTGATGGACCTACCCAATAGGTAGCCATGTACTAGGCCTTTCTCTAACCTGATGGACCTACCCATAGGAAGCCATGTACTAGGTTAGCTATTATGCCACAGAGAGAACCAGGATCTGAGTTTATAGGCAAATACATTAAGTGATAGTCATAGTCACTTTATAATTGCAATATGAACATCCAAGAAGTTTAGTTGCATTCAATGCGATTAAACATTCGGGAATCCATCTGAAAACTAAGAGGTTATTCATAAGTAACCACATACCTATTCAGAGCAACATGAAGTCCAAATATTTAATACTCAGGAACAATCAATCAAGCAATCATCAATATCCTGAAATTAATGCATAACATCCAAGTGTCATTGTTTTATTCCAAACCTCCTCAAGATCTTCTTGGATTCCACTTTAAGATTTCTAGGTCATCCTTTAGGGTTTTAGCTTTCATTATGCATTTATTACTGTTAATGTTTGTTTAGTCCACAAACCCTAATTTCAACATTATAGACACCATTAAAAGTCAATTAAAACCAATATATCTCTTCTACACTAAAACTACTATCTTTATCATCTTAGGTCATGTCAAGATCACTAGGACCAATTATCATGTTCAGGTTTCTTTGAATTGACAACTCAACAATGAATTATAGTTCAATTTTTTAGGAACCCTAATTACTACAATTCTCATCGTTTATGTCCGTAAACCCTAATGTATCATTAATTCCACTTTCTACACTAGGAACCCCAAAATATCTACATTAATGATCTTTTATACTCAAATTGGATTTATAACAACATAACATTGTCTTATTCATGGATTTGCACAATTAAAATCATTAAAAGACATATCCTCCTAAATTATGGTTTCTAAGCCCATTAATGAAAACTTAGGTATATGAAACTCTAATTTAAGCCAATTATGTACAATTATCATACTTTTATTATTAACAGGTTAATATTCATTCTAAACATTCAGAGAACATCACTATATTCAACTATCATCAATTCCAAGGGTTTTTCACTAATTAAACCAGTAAATATGATAACTTTATACACTTTTCGAATTTAAAACAGAATCAGGCTTGAATTATATTTTTCATGGATTCCTCATTTTCTTCTGATCAATTTTCATATATAAAGTTTTGTCATTAGATCTTCCTAGCAATTACTATGCTTTTTGCAAGAAAAAGGCATTTTCAGGATTTTCCAGTTAGAGAGGTGAATTACCTGAATTGTTTAGAAAAACACCATCCGTTGGATCACGGGTCTATACTAGACCACTCCCAATCGTGCGGCCCGCAGAAATTGCACCCACTAACCCCTTATGGAACTCGTGAATTAGCCAGGGCCGTTGATCAGATCTTGTGGCCACCGTAGTCCACGATCGAACGACAGCTGCTCCTTCTACTTCGCCCGATCCAGCAGCAGCCTCACGGCAGCGCCGCGGCTGAGGGCTCGCCAGAGCAAGATCAATCTTGTTGATCTGGGAGACTAGGCACAAGGGGAGGCTCCGTTCGGGTGTGCAAAGGTGAGAGGAGTTGAGAGGGGTAGTTTATATATAGGATTAGGGTCGAGCCCTAGGGCTTCCAGCCCTCGCCGCCAACTCCCTTAGGATGAAATAGGCATTTCATCTAGACACATCCATAGCTCAAAAAACTAGGGTCTATGATGCGCGAAAAGTCCTCCCGGATTCAACTATGAGATCTCTATCCTCGCACATAATGTATATTGCAAGGAAAGTGGATTCGAAAATCCACCTGTTTCTTTTTCCAACTCAAGGAGGACGATGCCCAGCTAGCGTCGGATCTGTGGTCCCTTGAACCACGCAAGGATCTGATGACTGGCGTCACTCCCGATGCTTCCCTTCTCCTATTTTTTTAATCAAATACATTGTGACATTTATTAAAAGTTTAACACTAAGGAAACTTCTAAAATCCATAACTCTCAAATAGATAATCCAATTAATCCCAAATTTTGAGGGAATATTACTAATGAATTAATCTACCTTTCTGCCAAAATTGAGTTCATTATCTAAAAGAAAACTTACCTTTTCATTAGATGCCAACTATTGCTCAAATATGTATATTTATTTTCTCTTTCCTTTGCAATTATCTGGTTATTTTGGGTCCCTTGGACCTCAAGAAAACCCAAAGGCATGGATTCCCACATTGGGAAATATTTATTTGCCTTTATCTTCTTATAAAAGTCAATTTCTCATATTTCCCTTTTATTAATCAATTTCTTTTCCTTTTTAATTCTCTTTTTTTAAGGATTTCTCTTTATCTCTCCTCTATATTACCATTGGAATTGCTTTTAACATTATAAATCCTTGGGATAAGAAGTTTCACAAAGGATAACTCAATTGTACCTCTTTTCACTTATTTTCAACATTTTAACATTATTTTCAATCTCTTTCTTATTAAAGAAATACTTAATCAAACTTTTCTTTTCTTATTGCCTTTTCTTTGCAACTTTGGACTTCTTGGTGCCCAAGGAACCCAAGAGGCACGAAATCCTCTTTGGATTTTCCTTCTAGAGGTTTCCACACTATTCTTTTCTCAAAAATTCAATTATTCATTACTAAGTGAATTTTCTTGTTATTTCCTTGTTATTGGGCCCAATAGCCAATAAAGCCCACAATACAAACATCAAGGCTATTGTAAACGAAATCCATTTATCCAAAACAAATCACATCATTATTTGTTCAATTATATTTAATATGAGAAATCACATTTCTCATTAATTGTACCCAAAAATTGGGGTTATAACACTTCCAAGGAGAGACCCTGAGATACACCATGTCACCCACTTGGAACTACAAAGCCTACCATGCTTCCACGGTGCTACTCTAATCTATAGACTCAACACTAGTTGCACTTCTAACTTTTACTAATGAGTATTCTATCATGTACACCTCCAACTATATATTCACCTGTCATAAGAAGACTACATGTTTCTCTAATGGCATGCTAAAGAGTACAATTGTGCCTACTCAGAAGATGATAACAATGAAGGCTTCCTACTCAAGGTGTATTTAACCCAAACCATTCCTTTATGTTTGATAGAATATTATATAACTCTTTTCCCCTACATATCTTGCAACTATATCTTTATCTATTACATTCTTACTGATATCACCCTATATAGTGCATAGACCCCTAGCATATGACATCCATTCTATAGATTGGATACCTGTAACCATATTGATCTTGAAGTCAATCTTTCTAAGAGGTAGAAAACTTAATGTTTTACCAAGAAACATATCCTTAAACTTACATACTACTGGAATCTTTTGGATACTAGGATTCCTCACCTTGGTATCCATCACATGTACCAAGAACACACCACATCCCTATCTCTCAAATTTTCAGTTGTAGCTACTGATATAAAACATATAGGAAGAATCTTCCTATCATCTTGGAAGATCCATAAAACATCATCATTCACATACAACACTATCTTGGAACTAATGTCCAAAACCAATTGATACTTTTCAAATTATCTATATCATGGTCACATCAAAACCATGTACATCAATTGACATAAGACTCACTTGAATGTCACATCCTTGGAAAGAAAGCACACAACAACAACATACTTCCCTTATCACCAAACCACCACCCAAGGATTGCTAATAAGGGGAAGGAGATCACCATCTTTCTTTTGTTATTACATAGGTATAACACTACTCATGTATCATTTTAACCTATTTCATCTTGGCTTCCTTACCAGTAACAAAGGAAATTTAAAGATGAACACATATCATTACTCTTTATTTATTATTTTTTCATCATTTTCATGTATATTTGAAGGTGTTACCATGTTTTACAACTTCTCATCAAGAGATAGATAAATATTTTTCACATATTCTATATTGGATAGGGATTATCTACCTTATTTTCTTTCGCACATCATAAGGATTGCACCTTTTACTTTCTTATATACACAGGTTGGTCTGAGATTAACTCTGGTTCCACTTTATTGATTCTTTATTTGTTCTTATTTATCTCCTCCTTTCATACTTATTTCATGAGTTCTCTTCATCTTTTGCGGATTTTACACCTTGACTTACTTTATTAACACTGATTTATCCATCTTTTACTTTAGAAACTTCTTGGAATTACCAATTTTTATGAATTTCTTATAGCTTTTTATGCTCAAGTTTAGGTTTTATAATGTCATATCCTTCTCTTATGCTTATCAATCATTCAAGTTCCTACAGGTTATATGATGTAGTTCTTCCCTTCTTTAGAGCAAAATGAAGTTATTATTACAATGATTCATGTTTTGCTCTTTAGGGTGTTTCAAAGATGACTACTTGTTTGAAGTAATAAAAAAGAAAGCAACCTAAGAGTTCCATAATTTCCTTTTCTTCAATATTTGAATCAATGACCAGGGCACTCAAATACTGAGATTAGGTAGTATGCACTACGCTTTATGTCATGTTGTAAACTTAGACATCATCCTAGTCCTAGTCCTAGTATCCCTATGGACTCAGCAAACCTAGGGCTCTGATACCACCAAATGTGACACCCTTTGCCACACAAAACAAGATTACTCAAAACCAAGCGCGGAATTAACATTAATAATCACATTACCACAAAATAGGATAAATTAAAATCAATTTCACAACCGAATCTCAACCTGAACACATCACATATGAAGCCATAAACTGGAGTCACTTGTATTTCATTCATACCAAAGATGTTACATAACATAGTTCACTGGACAACATGCCTTAACCTATTACATATGATATCCTGACCATGTACACAGATCATCTTTGTACCTTCATAGTATAGATCCAAAAACTCATATCGATATACAACATCTATAAAACACCCCCAAGGACATGAGTGTACAGGGATGACACAAAGGACTCTATTACTAGACCCTAGTTGCATGTCCATGATCCAACAACTTCAACACCTCAGGATATCTGTCTCAGCAACACGAGCTCTATCCCACATGCACGCCCACCTAAAAGAAGAGGAAACCCATAGGGTGAGACCAAACGTCCCAATGAGAGTTATAACCCTCCGTCAACATCTATAAAAAGCACATATAGCTAAGAAAGGAGGTTATACTATTAACATATAAGCATATTCATCTAAATGATATAAGAAGAGCAATTAATATTCTAAAAAGGAATATGAAGACCATGTATATTCTCTATCAATCAATCCAAACAAAAGCAGGGCAAGGCTTCAACCAATGTTCTTTGCATTTTGTCCTTAAGCATATATACTACATGCTTATATTACATCTTTTATTATTCTTTGAGGAGATGAGGTATACCACTCATACTCCAACTAACCACTGCTAAGTCAAAATCAGTGCCATACAAGGTCTATGTAAGAGCCAGAATCCACAACCTCACCACACCTCCCGGTCAGCATGAGAGAAACACCACAGTGACATACATATGAGTCATTTTCAAAACAGCCTAGCTTGCCTTGGTATATAGGCACAACACTAGTGAAACTAAGATATGACTCGAAGTCACACTCTCGCCAGGGTATGGTCTGAAACCAATAATGTGAAAGTATATACTGAGTTACCACACTAAGATACAACCCATATCCAAACACCTTCCATGGTATGGCCCACAACCAATCCTATGGGTGCTTATAATCAACAATATATGACTTTGATCTTCCACTATGGGAGAACTTGTTTCACCATCTAATACTAAGATTAACAGTGGAATGGATCTATGGAATAGGGAAACTACATGGTTAAGGTTCCACTTGATTAGTTATAGCCTTTAGGTGTCTTAACATCAATCAAGTTACAACATAGAAATCCATAACAAACTCTACAAAGATAAGGGAATAGTCCAACTTCAGAAGATATAAAATGTATAAAGTATGAGCTTGTCACATCATCTCAAGGCATCCCTGTCTCACTGCCTTAAACAAGGCTAAGCATTATTAACACAACACTGGGGAAACATAACTTCTCATCAAACCACTGGAGGATAACACCTCTCACTAGGCATTAAGCCTTCACCAGGTCATGAGACCCATCACATCATTCATGTATATCAACATATCATCATGCCTAAACAAGTATAATATGTACGATTATCTCCATGTCATTTAATATAGATACACATAGCCTTCACATAGATATGACATATATTTGTTGTTTGTATTGGTGTTGACATCTCCTTCTATTATCTTAGGATCCAAGGGAACCAAATTAGTAGAAGTCAAATGTCTCCCAAGCATGCACACATGCCACCTACAGAAGGCACAAACAAACAACAAGAAATAAGTTAGAAGGCAAGAATTAAAAAGTAAACAAAGAATAAAGAATAGCAATGGTGAGGGCAGTAATAAGCTACGCTAACTAGATAGGCCTAGTGCCTCTATCCCAGAAATGATGCCAGAAATCTTGGTGAATTTTTCCTTTCCTTGGGTTATGCCTAACCAATTGGATTTGATTAGATGTGACCCTAGGGCTTGACACACTTTAGATCTTTCAATATTTAAAAGGAATACCTAGACTAACACACTCACTTAGACTAATCACACTTCACCCCCAAGCGCACGGGGTCGTGATATAGTATAGACAAGAGGCAAGATAAGGGTCGATCCATTGGGAGAGAGGGGACTCTGGAGCTTACTTAGTGTGAGACATGTTCCTAAAGTGGATATTAGGGTTTTTAGGGTTTAATCTTGATTTGGGTTCATTACATTATAATGCAAGAAATTAAACAAAAGAGGAAGTAAGACAACCAAAAACCCTAATTTAACCCTAAACAAGCAATTCTAATTCACAAGGAAACCAACTACTTAAGCAAGAACATAAGACTACACTAGACCATCAATTAAGGCACTTAAGCAATTAGAGACCTAAACTACCACTATCTAGATTAGGAAAGCACAAGGATGCACTAACTACCCTAGCAAGGATTAACTACTAAGAACAAGGCAATTACTAAGGACAGGTTTAAGCAAGGAGCTAAACTATGATGACATAGGTAAGAGAGAAAGATGGGTTTTAAGAAAGGTTAAATAGAGGTAGGCCATTTGGGGTGATGATACTAACATATTAGTTGGGGGGAACATAAAAATCAAAACCTAACCACTAGTTTATATTGGTAAACCAAATAATAGATCAAATGCAATGAAATCACCCTAAACTATTGGTTGGCCATGGATATAATAGAGTCTGTGAGGGGAACTACACCCTTACTCACCCTATCTAGCCTTACGAGGCTCAATTGGACCAAGGTTGAGGTGGGATTTCAATTGGATTCAACTAATCTAGGTTTTTAGGGTATTTCACCTCACCTTATTCACCATCTAGCTTTTAGGAAACTCATATGTAATTACACTAAACAATACTACACTAGCTACATAGATCTCACACCTAGTAGTAGGAGAAGGGATATATGTGTGGGAAGATGGGGTGCTAGCTAGGGATCCACTAGTTGGACCTAGGAGCAAATCCCAAAATAGATTCACAATCTTTTCCTAGATCTATGCGGTTTCAAGCATATAACCATAAGCAATTCATGTTTTCCAACACCAATCACAAGTAGAACCATCAAGAATGTGATAAAAGTAGAAAGCAATCATCATAGAATGAAAATATAGAGTTTTATAAGATATATTCCCCCAACATGGTATCAAGTAACATTTTAAACCCAAACAACCCTCCACAAGGGGATTATCAACACATGATCAAATAAAATAGAAAAAGAGAGAGAAGAAGGAGGAAGATAGCTATAGAAATCCATGGAAGCTCCTCCTTTCTTCACCTCCTAGTTGCTATAGCTTGAGCACCACCCTCCAAGGTAGGTAGATGCCATGCAAAAATATGAGTTTTGTGGTGGAAAACCTAGAAAACTAGGGTTCTCAGGTAGTGGAAGTTGGAAATGGAGTGGGTGATGGATGGGGGTAGGTGAGAGCTCTTGAATGCTAAGGGAAGAAGAAATGAATGCTAAGGGGTTTTAGTAGTGGCTAACCTTCATGCTATAGCCGCCACCCTAGTATATATAGGTGGTAGGGAAGCACTAGGTTAAGTGGGGGTAGTTTGGGTAGAACAACGTAGAAAAAGTAGGGTTTTGAGTGGCAACACGGTCATACTGGGCATCAAGGCCATGGTGGGTGAGGTGTAGAATGGTTGTATTGGTAGGTAATGACCGTGTTGGGTGGTCGTATAGTTAAATTTTAAATGTGGGGAAATGAAGGCTGGTAGAACGACCATGTTGGGTAGCATGACCATGTTGGGGGCTAGGTAGAACAGTCGTGTTGGGTAGCACAATCGTATTGGGCGAGTTGATGACTTGGTCATTCTATTCAGCATGGCCGTTCTGCTCCTGGAAGGCATCACCTATCTGGCTAGCACGATCATGCTGGCTAGCACGACCGTGTTATTGAGGTTGATCTGGCCTTGGTGAACCTATGATTTTGTTGTGAATATTTATATTCTCAACATGGTTGTTCTATGTCACCACAACCATGTTGGCTCCTTTTCTTGCACTTTACACTTCATTCTTTGAGATCCATGGATGTCTTTGCTTGAGTTAACTCTTGGACACTAGGGGTAGGTTTAGGGAGATTTACATCCTTCTTTGGACCCCTCCATGGGTGGAGTAATCCTAGAATACCTTCCTTCTCTCTTATCCATACAATGTCTGGTTCAAGTACCTAAAAGACATGCAAACAACATCAATAAGTGCATTTGACAAAAATATGCATATTCAGGGAATTAACTTGCATTCTAACATGTTTAGATGTCATTAAGATGCAAAAAGATTGAGCACTAAAATAGGCCTATGTCACTTATAATCTATCTATTTCTTTATTTGGATGACTTGATCTTAAACTATCTTGATTTTTGATAGTATATGAATAGTAAACAACTAAAATGTGAAGTAATCTGAAAATGTGCAGTAAATGTAGAAGTTGCTAGGATTTAATTATTTCACTTAAATATATTATGCAATATCTAATACTAATAAATATCTTCTGGATTCCTACAAAAACCCATAATTTCTTCATTTGAAGGTTATAATGGCTGATAAAAACAAAGTGTTTTCAAAGAACAAAGGGGCTGACAATATAAAAAGGCAGAAAAGGGATAGCAAAACCAAAGAGAAATTTATCAAGGAATCATCTTGTAAATCCCACAATTTTGATAAATTGGATTATTATATAAAGGTCATTTTGGAACCCATACACTATCTAGAAGTGCACACCACATCTTTACTACTTTTTTTTATTGTCGGGGGAAACCCACCCCCCTAGGCCGAGGCCCAGATAGCAGGGATGGTAAACTCAGGAGACATGTGTGCCCGCACACCGGTATCTCAATAAGTCACATCTTTACTACTTGATCTTAAAATTTCTTGATTTTTGATAGTATATGAATGGTACACAACTAAAATGTGAAGTAATCTAAAAATGTGCGGTAAATGCAGAAGTTGCTAGGATTTAATTATTTCACTTAACTATATTATGCAATATCTAATACTAATAAATATCTTCTAGATTCCTACAAAAACCCACAATTTCCTCATTTGAAGGTTACAATGGATGATAAAAACAAAGTGTTTTCAAAGAACAAAGGAGCTGACAATATAAAAAGGCAGAAAAGAGGTAGCAAAACTAAAGAGAAAATTATCAAGGAATCATCTTGTAAATCCCACAATTTGGATTAATTGGATTATTATAGAAAGGTAATTTTGGAACCCATACACTATAGAAGTGCACACCACATCTTTACTACCTTGGGTAGTCCACATAAATAGTTATAACCCTAACACAAATTCTATTACCATTGTTAATCTTTATAAGAAAAAGCTCTATACTTTATTCAGAGATGATGCCAAAGAAGTCCTGGATAAGGAAGATGTTGGTATGTATGCCCCAAGAGCCAATCATATGGTGATTGTAATGGCATAACTTGTAAAAAAATTGATTAATAATAAAGGCAATGTTCCAATTTATTATACTTAATTCAGTTATGAGATAATGATTTTACATAATAAATGTTTAAAGAATGATATTACTCAAAGACGTGTGTCTTCGGGTTGAGGACATGAAAAATGAGATCATGTGGATTTTAAGAGTATATAAATTCTTTCTATGTCCCTAGTCATTTGATATTATGGAAGGCTAATAGACAACAATAACACTTAAGACTAGAGTGTGTTGGTTGATGATAGAATCACATTAGTCATGATATATGATATCAGAACAAACACATAGATACATGTTAAAGAATAATGTATCAGACAGGCCCAATTTGAGAGTGATACATGGAAACCATAGAATGATAATTAGAATTAGCTCTCATAGTGATGGTGGTGATTGTAGTTCTTAGACCTGAAATCACAACACTCATCACATGTTATTTGATATTCTTTGTCATCATCAAATGTCACCTTGAGTAAGGCTTGCCATAAAGGTGATTTTAAATTCATTATGACACATGGGAAATGACTGTGAGTGATGTAGATGAGATTTGGCCCTCCTATAGGATTTTGATATCATGACCACTTAATAAGAGAGAGTAAGAAATGCATGGCCATGATGGTGTGAGTGAATATGTGAAATTGAGCTTAAACTTATCTCAGATAGTATAATCAAGTTCAAGAAACATAAATTGAACATTGAATAGGATTATGATTCCATGCCTAAAGTTCAATTTGGATATTAGAGACAAATGAACTATACAATTATTGTAACACCAATCATGGATTGTAGGTTGAAGTTGTTCTCTAACTTTCCGAATTACATGGGTAGCAATGATGTGTTGCTAGATACCAATCATTTCTTGTGATGTCATAAATTAGTTGTGGAAATTCACCAAAAACGTAACTTGGGATTTATAGGGTCACACACATAGGAATCCACTTGGAATATGAGTTTATTCATGAATGATGTTTAACATTTAATACTAAAGTGTTAGGTATTTAATTTAAACAACATTGGTAATCTCCAATCTGAAATGACCAGTTTAGAAAGTGAACCAATCGTCTCAGGTGCATGAACAGATCATCTTAGTTTGTGAACTGGTAGTTTGGTTGATGGATGAGATTGGATCAAGTATTGATGATGATGTCATATTGTGCATTAATCAAATAGTAATCTCCAAAACAATTGCAAATAGGAAACATAGTGAAATGATAGGTTTAAGTTGAACTAATCATCTCAAGTATGAATTGACACATTCACAGGTTGAATGACCGGTTCGACATTTGAAGATTCCAAAAAATTCATGAAATTCCCTCTCTCTGACTCCTAGACTGACTAGAAACCCTGTCCCTGACTCTCCTATAAATAGAGGGGTATTGGGGGCTTCTCAGATACAACAATAAGCTTTGAAAATTATATCCTTCACTGGTTGTAGTAACCAAGAGAGACCAAACAAGTTCTACCTATCAAATGGAGGAACATCATGGGAGAGACAACAATGGGATAGCAAGTTGACGCTAGCATATCAACTAGAAGGGACAAATCATTCCTTTCTGTTCATCTAGAATGACAAGAGTTCCTGGTAGTCCGCGTGGACTACTATATAGGTGAGAGGCACTTTCCCCGCTAGGAGGATGCCATCAACCACTCTCTTTGGTGTCTGACCAAGAGTCTGATAACGATAGCCTTGAAGGCACGACTTGAAGAAAGGCACTTCCTACTACTAGGGAATTTTCACTAGACTTGCTCCAGGACCAGGTATGTGATATCCGATATTTCTAGAGTTTTGTAATCATCCACAATATAGATGGATTAATATTGAATGATGGAGATCAAAAAACAATACAAATCATATTTGGAGTATATGAATATCTAATGATGAGTTTGAAGTATGTTGATGAAGGTTAAGACATTAGGGGCACAAATAACTCTTAATATACTTGAGGTTAATTATGAGTTTTCATGACTATCTCCATAATTATTCTTGTATTATATAATCCTTAGATTTAGCATTTTTGAGGAATATATGTGAGTGGCCAAACACCTATATTTTGGAACTCATTTTTGGTCAAATTCTAGTTTTTTTATGATTTAGCTATGGATAAATTTTCATGTGATTATGAGCACAAACTATGGAGTTACATGAATTGCAACCTAAGGTTACACTTCTGAGGTAGGATGACATGACTAACATTCACTAATCAATTGAAACATAGGTTATGTTGCATCCAATGGTCGGCCTATATATAAGTCTTATGCACAGATGGTTTATTATATCATGTTTGGCTTAGACATTGATGGAGATTTAATGGGACCCACATTATTTCCTAGCTCCTAAAAGTAAGGAGGAGGTTGTTATGATCCTATCGCTAAGGAAGGAGTCCAATGCAAGTTTATAGGATTTCTAGTTGGAGTTGTGTTCTTAGACTGCAAAATCTCATTAACCCATGGGTGGGGGTTACTGTATCGAGTATCTAGGGAGAAAGAACTCATCACCTCCCAACCTCTCCACTTCTTGTAATAAACTGGTAGACTAGGGAAAGTTCAAGGGTAGACGAGTTTGCGATGAGGTTCAAGTTTGGATATTCAACCCAACATCCACATAACAATAGAGTCTGATCAGGTGGCTACTGATAAGAACCAAGATGGTGGTATCCATCTTCTTGTCTACTAGTTTCCCTATGACAAGACATCTAGACTCATCATTTCGATCGTCATCCTGGAGCAGCATAGCTTCCCAGAGAGGTACAGATTAGCAGGTTGCATCTGAGGTCAGGGCATTGTTTCTAGTTCTTGATGGAGATATTGACTCTTGCAATCTTGCCTTGAGGATTCCTTATATGGTGATGCTTTCAAGGGATCCGTAAAATAGAGAAATGATTGTCAACACAATGACATTTGTATTCGTGAACCTGAGGGAAGATTGTTGCACATCCCCCCAGTTGTGTGAGGTGAAAATCTCCTGTGAGGCCGTAGGATGTTGAGTCAAGAAAGGAGGAAGAAACCATCAATCTCCCGGCTTGCTCCTCTTTATCTATGACCGCCATGGAGGTTCAGGAGCTTCATCACCTTGGTTTTCACTCGATGAACTCCAGAATCATCCCCAAATCTAAAGGAGTCTATGAACTTGTGTGAGACCTTGGCGGGGCTTTCCATGTTGGTAGGCATGATCCAGATGCAACAGAGGCATGGAGACCTATCTCCACCACCCACGTCATGAGCCCATGCCACATCGGCACTCGGGTCTGGCATCTACAAACGACGCCCATGAAGCGGATAGTGCATCGTGTCTCGTGTCAACATGAAACAGGTCATAGGAGATAGAAGGAAAGGAGTCACCCGATCCAGCAACGAACCAGCGAGAGGGTCTTGAACCAACTGGCCCACCTAGGCAAAGAGAAGTCATCCTTGAGGGCTACGTGGTGCATATCCAATAGCCATGGTAGGGATATGATGGGTCACAATTTTTCCAACAAAAGGTAAATATTCAGATAATATGCTGATCTAAAAAAAATCATAAAAATAGCTCCCTTTTCCTATAAATGCCCAAAAAATAACCCCAGACTCAGAAAAATATCCTCTACATTACTGGAGATGTATAATCTGGCTTTTGAAGAATAATTAACGATGGGATATAATGTGGATGATTTTGGAGTTCATTAGTTGAAATAAATAGGCACCATATGATATTAACTCTCAGGAAATTTTCTTAGATCCCTAATGATGATTGAAACACATATTTGAACTCTAAATGGAATATATTCACTAATACTAGGTATTTTCTATTAAAGACTAGTTACATGCTTTTTAACTCATTTTAGTTGTACAAAATTGACCAATCATCAGGAAGATATGAAAATGGGACCAAACCTCTGAAATGACCTCCTGATTAGTAGAAAAATATCAGATACCTTCCTAAGATCAGTTGGATCTTAAGTTTGGATAAAATCTAATTTGGACCTAAATACCAAGTTAAAAGATGATCGTAGAATTAATGATGGTTAATTTGTTATTAATCAGGTGACAATGAAAGGTCTAGATGATCATGGATATATATAGGAGTCTATGAACTTAGGTACATGGATATAATTATATGATTAGTTTTGCTGGATGATATAAGTATGTGCACTTGCTTGCATTTATTTGCATAAAATTGCTTGGATGTATATATATTATGGTACTCCTACACATTAAAATTTAGAATCTTAAAGAAAGAAAATGAAATGTAGTTACAAATGGTGTTCATTAGTCTCCCTATTAAAGAGGGAAAGTATTAATGTTGACTATCACCTCCCTAATGGTACATGGTACACGGGGAGATCCCTGATGGTACAAGGTATGCAGGGAATGACCCCAATAATATATGTGATGTTGTTCTAAGCCCACCATAGTAATACATGTTCATTGAAATATGGCTAATATTTTGGGTTTACCTGATTCTCCACCTTAAATAATGTTTTCCTTTTTATTTTCTTCTTTCTTCAATTGTTTCAAGTATGCCACCATCGTATCTATATCTTTTCAACCACGTATCAACTTTATGTTGATTAGTTGTTTCACATATTTTCTAGGTTTAGAGCTAGCATGGGATAAAAGATACGAAGTGAGTAGTGTTCATGTTGTACCTATTGTGTAGACCCCAATTAGCATAAATGTTCATAGACTTGTAAATCTTCTTTCAATATGTAATAGAAATTCATGTTGTAATAAGTCATCTTGTAATAATTACATGTTGAATGTGGAGATTGTTGTGGTGTATTTTATGGTTGAATGTTCATGTGTGCGCATATTGCTTCCACATCAATCTCTGATACAATTAGCTGACGTTTTCAAATTTATCCTCTCAGGCCTTCTAAGTCTTGAGACAGAAGAATCTGAGGATGTTATAGTTGGCATCAAAGCATTAACAATAGCTACACCTGATAATTGCTCACCATGAAACATAAAAACTAGATTTCACCTTTCAATTTAAACCCTAGAAACTTAGTAAGTTGTTCTATAGGAATAAGGTTTGACTTAGCCTCTAAGTTAGAACCTAGATGTTCGAGAACTTGGATTAGACAAGTGTGTGAAACCCTATCCATATAGAGCTCATATGTACAAGGTTTTTGCACTAGTATATACCTTGTTCTCACCATTTCACTATGTGACATGGCAATGGACTATCTATTATGTGTGAGACACACATTTTCCTAATTTGGTTTTGTTTTCCCAATCAGCTCGAGCCTCGACAATTTTTTCTAACCTCCTCTTTCTCAAAGACAAACTATATAATACTTTATTATTTATATATAAATATGAAAATGTGTCCCTCACATAGGAGAGAAGAAGGTGTTCATGCAACTTAAGTGAAAGGAAGTGACATCAGTCTAGAAGATAGAGTAGTCTAGATTAGATTTCTAGAGCCTTATCAAGATATGTGATACATATAGTAGATGATAGAATGATAGTTGATATAAGCATGGATGATCTTATCTAAGTTCTACTTGTGATGATATAAGTTGATTTATATGGATCTAGGTTGTATATGATATGAATCCAATTTTGAAGATTCTAAGATAAGCCTTGATGATGAAAGTACATTCCCTTTTCTTACTTAAGATGAGCTAAGTTAAGATAAAATTGAATATGCATGATCCTCATACTCTTTTAAATAGGATAACCTCCAGTGTTAGGATAAGATACGTGGTGAACTCCAGAGAGAGTGATACCCACAAGGAGAGGGTCATAGGACCTACCCTACAATATATGAAAAATATGAGATATATGTAAAATGAGGTATCCTATGCTAGGTTACTACTACGTAGATGAGTTGAGTCCTTTTGCATGATTCAATCCTATATGTGACAGTTACGTAAAAATGAGGGGTTAGTGACTCATAATGAGAAAGTCAAATATTTTGATTGATCTAGGCCCTACCTTGAGTGACATATGTTTGTGAATCTCATCATTAGCTACAAGTCAGGTGATATATGAACTCTAATTTTGAGAATAAAATGCCTTGTGCATAAAGTACTCACACATGTTGTTCCCTCCACTTCTCTTTCTTAATATATGATACTAGAAACCTCACTTGAGATATATAAATGATTTGTATATGAGGAGTCACTCATATAAATTTGACCTATTCAATATCCCATTCCTATATCATAAATGTATGGTTCAAGTTTGAAATCATGATACTCCTGACTGAGTATATTCTCTCTCCCTTCATATCATACATGAAAGATACATATAAGATCTTGAAATAAAGATATCTTGGGATCATAGATTAAATGATCACAAATAAAATTCTTAACCTCAAATATTCATAATCTAAGATCCTAGTTTGACTACAACTCTCATAATGGGATAAACCCTAATGTTTGAGTATGTATAAGAACCCCTTCTCTAATGATGAAATCCTAACACAGTGTTGATCTCAAACCACAATAAGGATGTTTAGTGTAAAAATTTCACTAGTAAATAATGCAAAATCTTGATATCACCTTACATAGGTGAGTAGGGTGAAAGATAAAAACCTTCAGTAATACCTCTTTTAACTCCAAAATTATGAATAAAACCCTTATCCTTAAGGGACTATGAGGATGTAAATCCTAAAATATTAGAATGTCATGTGATTGCTAAGAAACTAAGCTATGCTATGATTCCAAAACAAAAAAATGATGCTTCCTCCTACATAAGGTGGGGTGGGTACACCCTAGATGCCCTGAATCTTAAGATGCAACTGAGGGTGCATGCAAAGCTATAACAACCTTGGCACCAAGAAGTGGTGACTATATGAAGCTAGACTCCTCGATATCACTTGGAGTATAACATCATTTGAAATTCAAGGAAAAAAATCCTTATAAGGTGGGGTGAATGTGATATCCTATATTTCTAGAGTTCTATAATCATCCACAATATAGATGGATTAAAAATGAATGATGGTGGTCCAAAAACAATACAAATCATATTTGGAGTATATGAATATCTAATGATGAGTTTAAAGTACGATGATGAAGGTCAAGATATTATGGGGCCAAATAACTCTATATATACTTGAGGTTTATTATTAATTTTCATGCCTATTTCCATAATTATTCTTGTATTATATAATCCTTAGATTTATCCTTTTTGCATAATATATGTGAGTGGTCAAACACCTATATTTTGAAACCAATTTTTGGTGGAATGCTAGTTCTTTTTATTATGTAGTTATGGATAAATGTTCATATGATTCTGAGCACAAACTATGGAGTTACATGAATTGCAACCTAAGGTTACACTTTTGGTGTAGGATGATATGAATGGCATTCACTAGTTAATTAAAAGATAGGTAATGTTGCATCTAATGGTCGGCCTATATATAATTCTTATGCAAGGATGATTTATCATATCATGCATGGGTTATATGTTGATGGGGATCAGATGGGAACCCACACAATCTTCTAGTTCCTAAAAGTAAGGAGGAGGTTATTACGATCCAATCCCTATAAGGAAGGAGTCCAGTGTGAGTATACAAGATTTCTAGTTGGAGTTGTTGTCCTCGACTGCCAAATCTCATTAACCCATGGGTGGGGGTTGCGGTATGGAGTATCTAGGGATAAAGAACTCATTACTTCCCAACCTCTCCAGTTTCTGTAATAAATGGGCATACTAGGGCAAGTTCAAGGGTAGAGGGGTTTGTGACGAGGTTTAGGTTTGTAGATTTTACCAAACATCCATGTAGCGTCATAGTCTGATCAGGTGGCTACCAATCAGAACCAAGATGGCGATATCCATATTCTAGCCTATATGTTTCCCTATGACAACCCATCTGGACCCATCGATTCCATCGTCATCCTGGAGCAGTAGATCTTCCCAGAGAGTTAGATATCAATAGGTTGAAGACGAGGTCATGACTTTGTTTCCAGTTCTTGATGAAGATATTGACTCTTGCAATCTTGCCTTGAGGATTCCTTATATGGAGATGCTTTCAAGGCATCCATAAAATAGAGAAATGATTATCAACTCAATGACGTTCGTGTTCATGAACCTGAGGGAAGATTGGCACACATCCCCCCAGTTGTGTGAGGTGATAGACTCCTATGAGGCCGCAAGATGTTGAGTCATTAAAGGAGGAAGAAACCCTCGATCTCCCAGATTGCTCCACTTCTACTATGACCACGATGGAGGTCCAGGAGCTCCATAACCCTGGTTTTCATCGATGAACTCCAGAATCATCCTCAAATATAAAGGAGTCTAAGGACCTGTGTGAGACCTTGGTGGGGTTTTCCATGTTGTTGTGCATGATCCGGATGCAACAGAGGCATGGAGACCTATCTCCACCACCCACACCATGAACCTAGGCCATGATGATGCTTGAGTCTGGCTTCTGCAGACAACACCTATGAAGCGGATGACACATCGCGTCTAGCGTTAACACAAAATGGGTCAGAGGAGATAGAAGAAAAGGCATCAAGAAAGGAGGAAGAAACCTTCGATCTCCCAGATTGCTCCACTTCTTCTATGACCACCATGGAGGTCCAAGAGCTCAATAACCCTAGTTTTCACTCGATGAACTCTAGAATCATCCTCAAATATGAAGGAGTCTAAGGACCTATGTGAGACCTTGGTGGGGCTTTCCATGTTGTTGGGCATGATCCAGATGCAACGGAGGCATGGAGACCTATCTCCACCACCCACACCATGAACGTAGGCCATGATGATGCTCAGGTCTGGCATCTACAGACAACACCTATGAAGTGGATGACACATCACGTCTGGCATCAACACAAAATAGGTCAGAGGAGACAGAAGCAAAGGGGTCGCCTGGTCCAACAAAGAATTAGGGAGTTAGGCCTTGAACCATCTGGTCCATCTGGGCTAATAGGAGTCATCCTTGAGGTCTACGTGGCACATATCCAATGGCCACAGTAGGGATCTGATGGCTCACAGGTTTTCCAATAAAAGGTAAATATTCAGATCGTATGTAGAGCTCAAAAAAATCATAAAAAATAGCTCCCTTGTTCTATAAATGCCCCAAAAATACCCCTAGACTCAGAAAAATATCATCTACATTATTGTACCCTTATATCTGGCTTGCAAAGAACAAATAATGATGGGTTATAATGTAGATGATTTGGAGTTCATTAGTTGAAATAAATAGGCACCATATGATATTAATTCTCAAGAAGTTTTGGTAGATCCCTAATGATGATTGAATCCCATATTTGAATTCTCAATGGAATAATATTCAATAATAGTAGGTCTTTTTCTATTAAAGATTAGTTAGATGCCTTTTACCTCATTATCATTCTAGAAAATAGACCAATCATTAGGAAAATATGAAAATTGGACCAAACCTCTAAAATGACCTCCTAATCAGTAGAAAAACATTGGATACCAATTTAAGATCAGATGGAACCTAGGTTTGGAAAAACCCTAATTTGGACCTACATACCAAGTTAAATGATGATACAATAATTAATGATGGTTAATTTGTTATTAATCAGGTGACAATCAGAGGTCTAGATGATCACGAATATAAATAGGAGTCTCTGAACTTAGGTACATGGATATAATTATATGACTAGTTTTTTTTGGATGATATTAGTATGTGTGCTTGCTTGCATTTATTTGCATAAACCTTCTTGGATGTATATATATTATGGTACTCCTCTATCTTAAATATTAGAACATTAAAGAAAGAAAATGAAATGTAGTTGTTGATAGTGTTCATTAATCTCCCTATTAGAGAGGGAAAGTAATAATGTTGACTAGTACTTCCCTAATGGTACATGGAAAGCGGGGAGATCCCTAATGGTATGAGGTACGTAGGGAACGGGCCCAATGATATGTGTGATGTTGTGCTAAATCCACCATAGTATTACATGTTCATTGCAATATGGCTAATAACTTGGGTTTACTTGATATTCCATCTTAAATAATGTTTTCCTTTTTCTTTTCTTCTTTCTTCAATTATTTCATGTATGCCAGCATAGTATCTATATGTTTTCAACTACGTACCAACCTTATGTTGATTTGTTGTTTCACATATTTTCTAGGTTCAGAGCTGGCATGGGAGAAAAGATAGGAAGTGGGCAGTGTTTAGGTTGTACCTATTGTGTAGATCCTTATTTGCATACATGTTCATAGACTTGTAAATCTTCTTTAAATATGTAATTGTAATTTATGTTGTAATAAGTCATCTTGTAATAATTTACATGTTGAATGTTGTGATAGTTATGGTGTATGTTATGTTTGAATGATCATATATGGGTTATTGCTTCCGCATCTCTCTCTAATACAATTAGCTAACATTTTCGGGTTTGTCCTCTCGGGCATTCTAAGTCTTGAGAAGGCAGAATCCGGGGATGTTACAAAGTATAACATTCCAATCCACTTTCCCATCTCATATTGTTGATGTAATCTACTGTTCAATGGGAATATGGCAAGTAAAATTTTTGTTTCTACTTCCATATTTCCCAATAGTGGTATTAGAGATACACTAATTTATTATGCTTTGGTATTTGGTTGATATGATTGGATTTCTATTTTATCATTTATTTATTGTATAACGATGTGAATACTTAAAATGATTGATGTGCATATCTGGCTAAATCACACATATGGTGATTGGAAGCGTGGTTATGGCCTATACCTCTAGAGATTTTGTGCTTGGTTGGATGGTTGTTGTTTTGTTTATATCTCAGTTTGTATACTGAGCTTCTCTCTTTTTTTTCATATGTAAAAGTATTAATTCTTTCCCTCCAATACTCGTGTCGAATGTAACTTGAGGTTTCCCAATTATAATATAATATTTTAAATAGGTTTAGGATAGATTTTATTTCCTATTATGGCAAAGAGGGTGTTTTGCACTAGGAGAACCATTTAGGAGACGAACCGATCAGCTGGAGGACCAAGGAGCTTGATAACAGAAGGAGTCAACCAATCATTTTATGGCACAACCGACTGTCTGGAGGAATCCAGGTGTCACAAATAATAGAGGTCAGATGATCAATCCATGAGATCACCAACATAGAGGCCAGATGACCAGTTCAAAAGGTTGAACCGATCAGCCTGGACCAGATCCAACACTGATTGTCATCACTGATGGGTTGCTACATATGATGTGGACCTTAGGTGGTAGTAATTCCTTGTGGCTCCAAGAAATTACAATAGGACGTTCATAATCATTTCTTATGTTTATTACTGCACATTATCATTGTGGTTATAACATATATATGATATGTACTATAAGTATGTGGTGATTGGATATGTAATTATATTTATAAACATAAAATACCTCAATCAAACAGATTAAGTCTAAGATACTTTCTCTAACATACTAAATCTTAGATGTAATCTCTATGCAACCCTTTTTCCCAAGTTTCCCTTTCATTTTTGTCCTTTATGTCATTCATGTTTAATTCGTGGAATGTATAGTGGTTTGGTGAATATTTATTCACTATTTGTACCAATAAAAGGGTTTATTCACAAATACCTCAGTGAAAGTCTATTTAAGGACCTTATTAGGTGTTATAAACCTTAATAGAACTTTTTTATGTGTTTTGAAATCATAAATGAGCCTATGTTTCAAATTTGGTTCAATTTGGATGTGGTTTGCGCAAGTTGTCCAATTTTAGGAACTTTCTAGAATTTTATGCAATTTACCCAATTGGTAGGTTTTCTTTGCAAATTATCACATGCATTATAATACTTAGATATTCCCTTACCATTCATGAGATTTTGAACCATGGGGAACCTAGTTGCACCTTGGTTTGAAGGTGTTTCTCTCCAAGGGCATTATAGGGATTACCCTCTTTATAAATGAGCTTATCTTTAAAAGCTATCAACCAATGGGGTTATTTCTTTGTTCCAAGGACAGTGGGGATGGCATAAAAGTCTCCATGGGCTTTTAGGATCGACATTTGATATACAAGAAGTCTCTATGAGCTGTCCTCTTGCATGGCCATGAAGCCCTAGGCTAGGGACACATGAAAAGTCCCATAGACACCTCATGCTTGCCCCCTTCTTTATAAAGTAATGTCTACACCTTCCCAACTCCCAATTAAAAAACCCTTGCTCTCCTCTTTCCCCCAGCTTATAAAAATGTTCCTACTCTATTTGGCCATGAATGTTCTGTCCCAAGGTAAAAGAGAGTGCTTTCCTTGGTGAAGAAGGCTCCTAGGTTTCCAAATTTGCTCTATTTAGGGTTTCTAAAGCTCCTCCTTGGTGATTTCGACCAAAAATAGTAAGTTTCCTCCTTTCCTTCCCTATTTTCATGTTTTTAATATTCTTTCCATCTTCTTAAAGGTTGGAACCATGGCCTTCCATGGTGAAACCTCACCTAGAGCCTTAAACACCTCATCTCCATTTTCTTTTGCTAGGGTTTTTCACCTCTAAACTGGAGAAGGTACTTTTTGCTAGAGATAGGAGTTTTGTTGGATAAACCAGCCTCTCTAGCTCAGGAATCTTTCTTCTTAAAATTGTCCACATTCCCTAGAGGCGAGTTTTATAACATCCTTCTCATATATTGCTTACTACATGCTTAAAACTCATGCTTCTATATTTAAAATCGATGATCTCCATCTCTATTTATCATGTTCTTCTAGGGTTTTGGTTTCTTGCTGTTTTACCTTCTCTAGCAGTTCTAGTTTGGTTACCTATGCAACTCCAACCCCTATATTGGGTCAAATGTTGTTTTCTCCCTCTCTCTCACTCTTCCTCTCTCTCGAAGATTTCTGACTTGTCATTTCCTGATTGGTTCAAATTGAAAAACTCATATCTTTTAATTCACTTATCCAAATTTGACAAATAAATATGTTTTGGAATTTGAAAATTAATCTCTATCTAATAAAAGTATTTTAGAGTTCTGATTTTTTGGTTTGACAAAGGGTGATTTCTGTAAAATGAATTTAACGCATAAAATCCATAAAAAGTACATCTTAATCATCATAACTCCAAAATTAACATAAAAATATGTTTTCTTGATCAAGAGAACCTAATAAGTTCAATGATGATATTTTCAGAATCAAAATTTGAGTTTTGCTAAAGAGTTCTCAAATTAGGGTTTCTATACATTAATGTGTATTATGTACTCTAATACATGTTAATACATTGAAAATAGGCAAAATGGAACTTGGACTCAATTAAAGTGGTGAAACTTAGTAATTGATATCTGTAAGAGAGGTATGTGAATTCCTTACACCCTATGTTGGGATAATTGCAACCAAACCCTATATTTCCCTAATGAGGCTTTAATGAACCCTATTTCCTCTTTTCATGATCCTTTTGTTAAATTTCCTCAATATTGGTAATGATATTCTTTTTCTTGGGTCTTGTACCACATTGACATGTTCTAATTGATATGATATGTTTACTTGCCATGATTTCTTTTCTAGCATGTTGATTTTATGGACTATTTAGCTATAGTAGTGGTACTTATGTACAACCACCCATAGACAGGGCATGTATTAATTCACCCTGGGGAATGTCTTATTCTCCCCCATAAAAATATGTGTAGGTGACTGGGAATGTATTAATTCTCCCCTCACCTATAGGTTGAGGTCTGGTAGGTGCCTCAACCCAACTTAGTTAAGGTAGTCATAATTATCATACTTGCAACCTTTTATTATATTTTGTTTATGGCGTGCATCTATTTAAAAATAGCCTCGTACTCTTGAAATCTTAATCTTATGATGAAAACTAGCCTTTATTTACATGTTTTCTTTACCTTGATATCCTATTCATATTTGTTGACACATACGTTGTTTACTTTCACTTTTTCTGGGTGTTTTTCCCAACCACCCAGGTGCTAAGCAAGGTGAAGACCAAGTCCAAGGAAATCGATAGTAGGAGTAGATCTCAAGTTTTCTTCTGAAGAATGTCTAGGTCTCTAAGTTAGATCCCTAGTTTTCTTAAATTTCTTACTTCTAAAAAACTTATGTAGTGATCTATGATGAAAGCCATGTAATAACTTTAGTTTCATTGTTTTTCTTCCACCATTGACATTCTATATGTATCTAGTGCATGCTTATTTACTTGGAATATTATACATGCATCTCTCAATATCTTTTGTCCTTCTAAAAAGATGGATGTTTTGTACTTTAAATTTTAGTAAGGAGGTGATCTGACCTCTTTACAGGATGGTATCAGAGCCTTTAGGCAACTATTAGGGTATGAATTTGAAGCAAATGTGTCTAGAAAGGATCAGGGTTTTGGGGGATGGCAATATTTTCCTCTGCACCACTAGTTTGGTTTACGAGTACTCTCGTATCCATATGATACCTTCCTAGCCTAAGCTGATACAGATTGTCCAAAATAGCATGCTTTTAGGCAATAGTAGCCCTAGACATTCTTTTATCATCTATATCAATATACTCCTGGGAACCTAACATGATAACCTTGCCTTCCAGGAGGGGTGACATGTTTGACAACATGAACAACAACAACAACTCTAAAGAGTCTACACAGAATGACTCCAACAGTTTGGATGCCCCTATGACACCACAAGGGCACAATGTGATGAACCCCACAACTCCTAGCACCCCTTCCTTCATGCCTGAATAGTAGCTAGCAATGATGCGCCAACTTCTCTCTACTACCCTAGTGGGGCAACTAACCGCTGTTGCTGCAAACAACAACAAGCCCAAAGAGTTCAGTCTCACTGACTTCATAAAAATGCAACCACCTTACTTCAAGGGTGAAAGTGAGCCTAATATGGTGGACAAAGCCAACAACTGGGTGTTGGCTCTTGATCAGACTTTCGAGGGCATGGCGTGCCCTCCTCACTAGAAAGTCTGATTCGCTACCTACGTGTTGGATGGATCGGTCTGAGTTTGGTGGAACGGCATCGCCCGTACCAGAGACACCTCCACCATGTCTTGGGACCAGTTCTAGAATCTATTTCGTGACAAGTATGTCTTCCATGCCTTTCTGAGGAAGTAGGAAGTTGAGTTCTACAACCTCAAGTAGGGTGGCATGAGTGTGGACGATTACATTCAATGTTTACTCCTCCTAGAACACTATGCCACAGACCTTAGACCTGAGAGAAGATTGACCCTTTTCCTAGAGGGTCTAAACTACTAGGTGGGCCGAAACCTTGTTCCACAACTCCCACTCACATTCCAACATATGGTAGACAAGGATTTGGCAATTGAGTCCTATCTTGGATTCCAATCACTGGGGCACAACAACAACAACCACAAAAGGAAGAATCCCTATGATAGCCATGGATGCGAGAGGTGTAACCAATGCTACCACCACCATCCATCTGGGAGATGTCCTACCAATGATGCCCCAGCTCATAGAGATGACTGGCCTCCCCCTACCTACCATGAATGCGGCCAGGTTGGGCATATGTGACCCTTTTGTCCCAAGTTTCAGTGAAGACAAGCTCCAGCCCAACAACTGGGCCAACAGCCTCAAGAGAATCTGCCTCCATGGAACAACAATAACCAGAACCAGTGGCAACTACCTGTGGAAAGGAAGAATGGAAGAGTGTTTGCTATCAATGTCGAAGAAGCAGAAGAAGATAATGGAGTCATAGAAGGTAGCTTACATATCAATATGCATCCTATCAAGGCACTTTTTTATTCTCGCTCTTCAAACACTTTCATGTCTTCTCAGCTTGCTTCCATGTTAGAGTTAGAATTTGAATACATGGACCATGTCTTAGATGTAGAAACACCTAGTGGTAGGATATTCTCTTCTTACCTTAAACTCCCTACCTTGGACCTTTCTATATTTGGAAAGATGTTTGCTTCAGATTTTGTCCTGCTCAACATGTCTGCCTTTGATGTTATCTTGGGCATGGATTGGTTGAAGAAGCATGATGTAGCCTTATTCTATCTAGAAAAGAAAGTTAGCTTGTTGCATCCTAATGGAGAGAGACTATGCATCAAGGGTGGAAAGTGAGAAGATCGACAATTTGTCACCTCTGCCATCAAAGTCGAAAAACTTGTCTTGTAAGGGTGTAGAGCATACTTAGCATTAATCATTCTTGATGTTACACCTCCTTCTATAGATCATATGGATGTGGCAAAGGACTTTCCTGAGGAGTTACTGGGTTTTCCACAAACTCGCGAGGTGGATTTTTCCATCGTCCTTGTGCCCTGGACTTCACCTATCTCAAAGCCGCCTTATCACTTGGCCCCTGCCAAGCATGTTGAGCTAAAGAAGCAGCTTGAAGAACTTTTTGACATGGGCTTCATCTACCCCAGTATCTCTCCATGGGGAGCCCCTGTCTTGTTTGTAAAGTGGAAGGACAATTCATTGCATATGTGCATGGACTACCTCATCCTCAATCAAGTGACAGTGAAGAACTATTATCCTTTGACTCACATCGATGACTTATTCGATCAACTGAAATCAGCCATGGTGTTCTCAAAGATAGACCTACGGAGTGGCTACTACCAGATGCGTGTGAAGGATGAGGATGTCCCAAAGACAGCATTTAGAACTCACTATGGGCATTATGAATTCCTAGTCATGCCTTTTGGTTTGACAAATTCCCCTATTGCCTTCATGAACCTGATGAACGGAGTATTCTGCCCATACCTTGATAAGTTTTTGGTGGTGTTTATTGATGACATTTTGGTCTATTCTGAGACGTTAGAACAACATCATGAATACTTACAGATTGTGCTCGACACACCGAGAGAAAGTCAACTCTATGCTAAATTCTCAAAATGTGAGTTCTGGATGAAAGAAATGATGTTTCTAGGTCATGTGATTTCTACCAGACATATAGTTGTTGATCCTACAAAGGTAGAAGTTGTGACCAAGTGGAAAGATATGATGAATTCCTCAGAGATCCATAGTTTTGTCATCTTAGTAGGTTACTATCGGAGGTTTATCAAGAGCTTCTCTGAGTTGGACTTGCCTTTAACCAAGCTGATGTGAAAGGAGGTCAAGTTCTCATGGACACTGGAATGTGAGAATAGTTTCCATAAGCTGAAGGAGTGTTTGACTTCTTCTCCTGTTCTTTCCTTCCCTATTAAGGGCATACCCTATGTCATCTACACTGATGCATCTAAACAAGGCTTAGGGTGTGTCTTGATGCAAAATGGAAAGGTGGTTGCATATGCTTCTCGCCAATTGAAATAGAATGAAGCTGATTCTCCTATCCATGATTTAGAGCTTACTGCCATCATTCATGCTCTGAAAATCTGGCGACACTATCTCTATGGTGTGAAGTTTGAAGTTTTCTTCGACCATAAAATCTTGAGGTACATGTTGACGTAGAAGGATCTGAATCTGTGACAGTGAAGGTGGATGGAGCATCTTAAAGACTACGACTTTACCATCACCTATCATCCCGGTAAAGAAAATGTAGTTGTTAATGCTTTGAGTTGCAAAAAGGATGTGGTTTGTGCTGCTCTAAGGTGGGTGGTATGGAAAAATCTAGAGCATGTGTCTAGTTGGTGACCCCAGCTTGTTGATTTTGTGGATGAAGACAGGTTGTGTGTTCATATGCCTAGCTTGACCGTTAAACCACTGTGGATCTAGGAAGTTGTTGCTGCACAATTGGAAAGTTCTGAGCTAGAAGGGATGAAGGCCGTAGTAGAGAAATTGCAATCTTACTTCTCTATTGGAGTGGATAATGTTGTTTGTTTCTGACATAGGTTGTGGGTTCCAGAGGTTCGTGACCTGAGGCAGAAAGTTCTAAGTGAAGCTCATGGGTCTAAGTACACTATTCACCCTGGCACAACAAAAATGTACAAGGGCCTTCAGCAAATCTTTTGGTGAAGGAACATGAAGAATGATATAACTTTGTTTGTTGTGAAGTGCTTGACCTATCAGCAAGTAAAGATAGAACATCAACAACATGGTGGTCTTCTTCACTCACTTGAAATTCCAGAATGGAAATGGGAGAAGATTACTATGGATTTTTTCACTAGTTCCCCTAATTCGAAGAAATATTATGATGATGTTTGGGTTGTGATTGGTCGGCTTACAAAGTCTGCTCACTTCTTTCCTTTTGAAACCAATTACAAAGTTGCATATATGGCTCAGTTGTATGTTAAGTGGGTTGTTCACCTGCATGGAGTACCTGAGGTGATAGTTTATGATCGTGACCCAAAATTTACTTCTCATTTATGGGGTCAGATACTAGAGGAGATGGGTACTGACTTGCGTTTCAGTACTGGTTACCACCCGCAAACTGATGGTCAATCTGAGAGAACAGTTCAAATTCTAGAGGACTTGCTTAATACTTGTGTGATTGATTGGGGTGGTGCATGGGATCGATATCTACCATTAACTGAGTTTGCTTACAACAATAGCTACCAAGCTAGTATTAGTATGCCACCTTTTGAAGCGCTCTATGGCAAACCATGTTGTTCACCCTTGCATTGGGATGTTGTCAGTGAACATTCTCTAGTGAAGACTGATGACATGTAGACGATGATAGAGAAGGTAAAGTTGATAAAGAAAAGCCTGAAAGCTGCTTAAGACTAACAAAAGATGTATGCTAACAAGAAAAGGTCTGATGTTAGCTTCCTAGTGGGTGACTATGCATTTATGAAGATCAAGTCTATCTATTCTAGTTCTAGATCTAAAGTTAAAGGCAAGTTGTGTCCCCGCTATGTTGGTTCATTTGAAATCTTAGATAAGGTTGGAGACTATGCATACCACTTAGTTTTACCTCCTTCCTATGATAAGATTCATAATGTGTTCCATGTCTTTGTGCTGAAGAAGTATGTGAAGGACTCTTCTCATGTGCTTACTATTGAGCCTTTGGAAATACATGAGAATATGACCTATGAAGAGCTACCTGTGAAGATCCTTGACTCCTGAGTAAAGCAACTAAAGAACAAAAAGATTGAACTGGTAAAGTTTTGTGGAAATATCATGGTTTAGAAGAAACCACTTGGGAATTGAGAGATGAAATGTTACATACTTACCCTTCTCTTTTTGCTTGATATTTTGAGGATGAAATCCTTTTAAAGGGGTGGGGTGTTGTAACATACCGAATCTTAGATGTAATCTCCATGTAACCCTTTTTCCCAAGTTTCCCTTTCATTTTTGTCCTTTATTTCATTCATGTTTAATTAGTGGAATGTGTAGTGGTTTGGTGAACATTTATTCACTATTTGTACCAATAAAAGGGTTTATGCACAAATACCTTAGTGGAGGTCTATTTAAGGACCTTATTAGGTGTTATAAACCTTGATATAACTTTTTTATGTGTGTTGAAATCATAAAATGAGCCTAAGTTTCAAATTTGGTTCAATTTGGATGTTGTTTGTACAAGTTATGCAATTTTAGGAACATTCTGGACTTTTATGAAATTTACCCAATTGATAGGTTTTCTTTGCCAATTATCATGTGAATTATATTACTTAGACATTCCCTTACCATTTGTGAGATTTTTAACCATGGGGAACCTAGTTGCACCTTGGTTTGAAGGTGTTTCTCTCCAAGGACATTATAAGGATTGCCCTCTTTATAAATGAGCTTATCTTTAAAAGTTATTAACCAATGGGGTTATTTCTTTGTTTGAAGGACGGTGGGGATGTCCTAGAAGTTTCCATTGGCCTTTAGGACCAACATTTTATATACAAGAAGTCTCTATGAGCTGTCCTCTTGCATGGCCATAAAGCCCTAGGCTAGGGACACATGGAAAGTCCCATAGACACCTCACGCTTGCCCCCTTCTATATAAAGTCATGTCTACAACTTCCCGACTCCCAATTTGAAAAATCTTTCTCTCCTTATCTTTACCCCAGCTTAGAGAAACATTCCTACTCTATTTTTCCATGAAGGTTCTATCCCAAGGTAAAATAGAGTTCTTACCTTGGTCAAGAAGGCTCCTAGGGTTCCAAATTTGCTCTATTTAGGGTTTCTAAAGATCCTTCTTGGTGATTTCAACCAAAAATAGTAAGTTTCCTCCTTTACTTACATGTTTTCATGTTCTTAGTATTCCTCCCACCTTTTTACAGGTTGGAACCATTGCCTTCCATGGTGAAACCCAACTTAGAGCCTTAAACACATCATCTCCATGTTCTTTTGCTAGGGTTTTTCACCTCTAAAGTGGAGAAGGTACTTCTTGCTCGAGATAGGAGCTTACTTGTAGAAACCATCCTCTCTAGCTCAGGAATCTTTCTTATTGAACTTTTGCACCTTCCCTAGAGGCGAGTTTTATAACCCCCTTCTCATATATTGCTTACTACATGCTTAAAACTCATGCTTCTATGTTTAAAATTGATGATCTCCATCTCTATTTACAATGTTCTTTTAAGGTTTTGGTTTCTTGTTGTTTTACCTTCTCTAGAAGCTATAGTTTGGTTAAATATGCAACTCCAACCATGATATTGGGTCAAATGGTGTTTTCTCCCTCTCTCTCACTCTTGCTATCTCTCTCGAAGATTTCTGACTTGTCATTTCCAGATTGGTTCAAATTGAAAATTTCATATCTTTTAATCTGCTTATCCAAATTTGACAAATAAATATGTTTTGGAATTCTAAAATTAATCTCTATCTAATAAAATTATTTTCAAGGTCTTATTTCGTGGTTTTGGGAAGGGTGATTTCTGTAAAATGAATTTAATGCATAAAATCCATAAAACGTACATCTTAATAATCATAACTCCAAAATTAACATAAAAATATGTTTTCTTGATTAGGAGAACATAAGAAGTTCAATGATGATATTTTCAGAATCTAAATATGAGTTTTGCTAAAAATTTCTAAAATTAGGGTTTCTATACATTAATGTGCATTATGTACTCTAATACATGTTAATACATTGAAAATAGGCAAAGTGGAACTTGGACTCAATTAAAGTGGTGAAACTGAGCAATTAACATTAGCAAGAGAGTTATGTGCATTCCTTGCACCCTATGTTGGGATAATTGCAACCAAACCCTATATTTCCCTAATGAGGCTTTAATGAACCCTATTTCCTCTTTTCATGATTCTTTTGTTGAATTGCCTCAATATTGGTAATGATATTCTTTTTCTTGGGTCTTCTACCCCACTTACATGTTCTAATTGATATGATTCTTTTACTTTCCATGATTTCTTTTCAAGCATGTCTATTTTATGGACTATTTAGCTACAATAGTGGTACTTATGTACAACTACCCATAGATAGGGCATGTATAAATTCTCCCTAGGGAATGTCTTATTCTCCCCCATAAAAATATGTGTAGGTGACTGGGAATGTATTAATTCTTCCCTCGCCTATAGGTTGAGGTATCGTACTTGCCTCAACCCTACTTAGTTAAGGTAGGAATAATTATAATGCATGCAACCTTTTATTATATTTTGTTTATGGTAAGAATATATTTAAAAGTAGCCTTATATTCTTGAAATCTTCAAATTATGATGAAAACTAGCATTTATTTACATATTTTCTTTACCTTGATATCTTATTCATATTTGTTGGCACATACATTGTTTTCTTTCCCTTTTGCTGGGTGTTTTTCCCAACCACCCAGGTGTTGAGCAAGGTGAAGGCCAAGTCCAAGGAAATCTACAATAGGAGTAGATCTCAAGTTTCTTCTGAAGAATGTCTATGTTGCTAAATCTAGATCCCTAGTTTTCTTAACTTTTTTTCTTCTGAAAAACTTATGTAGTGATCTATGATGAAATCCATGTAGTAACTTTAGTTTTGTTGTTTTTCCAAAGCTATTTACATTCTATATGTATCTAGTGCATGCTTATTCACTTGGAATATTATACATGCATCCCTCAATATAATTTGTCTTTCTAAAAAGATGGATGTTTTGCACTTCCTTTAAATTTGAGTAAGGAGGTGATCTCACCTCTTTACACTTTCATTAGCAACACACATGAAAATCTTGATTGAAAATGTGTCACCACACCAAGCATGATGCATTGTCTATCTCGTGAAGTGTGATGATAGTTATGTGGGCTTTCCAAGTGAGGTGCATTACTATCATGTTAGTTTTTTAGTCAAACTTAACTAGGTCATCTTAGTGAGATTAAGTACCTAGAAGTATGCAATTGACTATGGCAAAGATTTGTCCATACCATCTATCCAAGAATTGCATTAGATGCAATTGGAAAAAGTTGCCTACCATAATAATTGATTATGGACGCTGGCATTGGGTAGTTTTGCATCTTGGCTCACTATTAGAATGTACGATGTAATTTTCCTAATTGATAAGTGAGGATTATCAATTTGAATAAATAGTGGGAGATAAAGTTAATTAAAGGCCTAATTAAATATTGTCGAATTTTATTTTGGTCAAATCAAATCAAAAGTGTTTTGACTAAATTGCAAATTTTTCTTGTAGAATCAAATGATGAAATACAACACATTTTCTTTGCGACTGGTCCTTGAGAAGGATGGGTTGAATGGGAATAATTTCCATGTTTGGTTTAGGACGTTGAGAATTGTTCTTACACAAGAGCACAAGCTCTATGTCCTAGAAACTCCAGAGCTAGATAAACCTACTCCCAGTGCACCTAAGGTTGACAAAGATGCTTACAAGAAGCACTTTAAGGATGTCATAGATTTCAAATGCTTGATGGGGTGCTCCATCAATAATGAGTTGTAGAGACAACATGAGGATATTGATGTGATTGAGATGGTAACACATCTTACGAACATGTACCAAGATTAGGAAAAATAGGAGAGATATGATGTCTCGAAGGCGTTGTTCAAGTGCAACATGGAAGAAGGAGATCCAATAGGTCCCCATGTGCTCAAGCTTATTGGGTATGTGGAGAACCTTTCAAGACTAGGATTTCCCTTGGGTGAAGAGTTGGCCACAAATGTGATTCTATAGTCACTTCCAGAGTCATACAATCAATTTGTCATGAACTACAACATGAGCAATTTTGACAAACCTTCATCAATATTACTTGTCATGTTGAGAATAGTTGAAGTGCAAATGAAGAAAGACAAGCTCAAGTCTGTGATGATGATCAATAGAGAAAAGGGAATTCCAAAGGAAAATGCAAAGGTAAGGCTAAGAAGAGTTCTAAAGCCAACCAACATCCCAACTTTTTTGCACTCAAAGCAAAGGGAGGGTGAAAGAGGGAGGCAATTGTCACCACTATCACTAGCATGGACATCGGAAGATAAATTACCCTCTCTCTATCTAGAGGAACCGAGGAAGAAGAAGGAGGGCATTGATATCTCTACTTATGGTATATACATTGTTGATATAAATCTATCTACTTCTTCATCTTGGGTACTAGATATTGGATGTGGATATCACATATTTATGAATATGTAGTATCTAAAAATAAGTAACCCTTTACGAAAGGGTGAGGTTGAACTGCACATTGCAAATGGATCAAGAGTTGCTTCCACTATAGTTTGAACCTATAGCTTATCTCTGCCCATGAAGTTTGTAATAGAGTTAAAGAACTAATATTTTTTACCATCCACAAACAAAAATATTATTTCTATATTGCGTATGGATAGAGATGAATATGAATTTCATATAAAGAATGGCCAATGTTCTATTTCAAAAGATTGGATCTTTTATGGTAGTGCGCCAATGTCTTATGGTCTTTATTTATTAGATCTTAATACAAATGTTTCTAACATAAATAACAAAAGGCTAAAACTTGATAACTCAAACAAAAAATATCTTTGGCATTGTATTCTAGGGTACATCAATGGGAATAATATATCTAGACTCCATAAAGATGGTTATCTAGACTCTTTTAATTTCAAATCAATAGAGACATGTGAATCTTGTTTGTTGGGAAAGATGACCAAGACAACATTCACTGGCAATGATGAGAGAGCTAGTGATATATTAGGACTCATGCATACTGATGTATGAAACCCTTCTAGAACAAATACTAGAGGTGGGAATTAGTACTTCATTACCTTCTAGTCAGAAACTCTTGAAAAGTTCAAGGATTTCATGAATGACGTACATAAACAACTTGTCAAGAGAATCAAAACATTTTATTCTAATTAGGGTGGAGAATACTTAAGCCAAGAGTTTGAGGACCTTCTGCAATCTTGTGGTATCATATCACAATAAACTCCACTAGGAACATAAAAAATAATGATGTATTAGAAAGAAGGAATCACACATTGCTAGATATGGCAAGATCAATGATAAGTTTTTCTAATCTTCTAACTTCCTTCCAAGAATATGCTCTTGAACCGCCACATTTACACTAAACTATGTACTATCTAAATGGGTTTAAAAGATACCATATAAGATATGGTTTGGAAAGCATCCCAACGTGTCTTTCATGAAGATTTGGGGTTTTGAAGCTTATGTGAGAAATCAATTTCCCAAAAAGATTGCACCCAAATATGATAAATGTTATTTTTTTGGGTATCCTAAGGAAAGAAAAGGATACTTTTATACTCCATATGAAAACAAAGTGATTGTTGTGAGGGATACTGCATTCCAATAAAATGATTTCATTTCCAAAGGAATCTGTGGGAGGAAAGTAGAACTCGAAGAGGTTCAAGACCAACAAGAAGGTATTGAACCTATAGAGGTACAAGAGGAACATAGGGAGTCACAAACCATTGTGGAATCTCAAATTCCTCAGATGATACAAGAACCTTACAAATCTAGTAGGATATGCCTTGAGCCAGAAAGATTTGGTTATCTTGTGACTCAAGAAGCCAATGAATTGGTCATTAATGATGAGCCAATTACCTACCTAGAAGTTGTTAAGCGACTAGAATCTAATAAGTGTCTAGAATCTATGAGATCTGAGATGGAATCAACATACATCAATAAAGTATGGACCTTGGTGGATCCACATGAACGTGTAAAACCCATAGGGGGGGAATTGGTCGTCAAGAAGAAGACTGGCATGGATGGTAATGTACAAACTTCCAAAGGTCGACTGGTTACAAATTGTTTCAAAAAATTTCAAGGTGTTTACTATGATGAAACATTTTCTAAGTTGACTTGGTTAAGTCCATTTGGATCATGGTTGGGATTGAGCTTATCATGACTATGAGATTTTGCAGATGGATGTTAAAATCACATTCCTTAATAAGAATTTTCTTGAGGACGTGTATATGACACAACTTGAGGGTTTTATAAATCCAAAGGATGCAAATAAAGTCTATAAGATATGAAGGTCAATTTATGGATTAAAGCAAGCATCTCGGATCTAGAATCTCCATTTTGATGAAATAGTCAAAGAGTTTATCTTTAGTCAAAATGAATATGAACCTTGTGTTTACAAGAAGGTTAGTGGGAGCAAGATTGTATTTCTCATATTGTATGTGGATGGCATACTATTGATGGGGAAAGACATCCCTACTTTATAGATGTGAAAGACTTGGCTTGGAAATATATTCTCTATGAAGGACTTACGTGAAGCATCCTATATTTTAGAAATAAAGATCTATAGAGATAGATCTAGAAGGCTTCTTGGATGAAGTTAGATAACACACATTAACAAAGTGTTGAAGAGGTTCAAAATGGACAAAACAAAGAGAGGAAACATACCCATGTCACATGGAATTCATATCTCTTAAGCTCAATGTCCCAAGACTTGTGAAGAAATGGAATGCATGAATCATACTCCATATGCATCTGCAAGTAGATATATCATGTACATAATATTGTGTACTCACCCCAATGTCTCTTATGCCTTGAGCACCACAAACATATATCAGTGAGATCCCGATGATGCCCATTGTACTGCTATGAAGAACATCCTTAAGTACTTGATAACAACTGAGGATCAGTTCCTTGTCTATGGTGGTGAGGAAATAATTGGTGGTAAAGGGTTACACTGATGCGAGCTTTCAAACTGACAAAGATGATTATCAATTGCAATCATGATTTGAGTTTTGCATCAACAACACTACTATAAGATCAAAGAGTTCCAAGCAAGAGACAATTGCAGATTCTATAATAGAGACTAAGTATATTGTTACATCCAATGCAACTAAGAAAGTTGTATGGATCAAGAAGTTCATTTTTGACCTTGGGGTGGTTCCAAGCATCATCAAAGTAATTGAGCTATATTAAGACAACAATGGGTCTATCGCACAAGCTAAGGAACCAAGATCGCATCATTGTTCCAAGCACATACAAAGGCGGTTCCATCTCATTTGAGAGATCATACAATGAGGATATGTGAAGATTTGCAGAGTGCCAACCTAAAAAAATATTATTGACCTCTTGAAAAAAACACTATTATAGTAGAAGCATGATGGTCATGTCAGATCAATTGGGATTAAATTCATGGGTGATTAGCTCTAAGTGCAAGTGGGAGTCTGTTGCTATGAATGTCTAGAGAGCCAATCATATGATGATTGTAATGGCATAACTTGCAAATGATTTGATTAATAATAAAGGCAATCTTTCAATTTATTATTTTTTATTCAGTTATGAGATAATGATGTTACATAATAAATGTCTAAATAATGATATTTCTCAATGACGTGTGTCTTTGGGTTTAGGACCTGAACAGTGAGATCATGTATATGTTAAGAGTTTATACATTATTGTTATATCCCTAGTTGGTTGGTATTGTGGAAGGCTAATAGATAACAATAACACTTAAGACTAGAGTGTGTGTTGGTTGATGACATAATCTCATCAGTCGTGACATATGATATCAAACCAAACACATAGATACTCATTAGAGAACAATGTATTAGACATATCCACCTTGAAAGTGATATGTGGAAACCATAGAATAGTAGTCAGAATCATCTCTCATAGTGATGGTGGTGATTGTGAATATGAGACCTAAAATCACTACACTCATCACCTATTTTAAGTACTTTGTCATTATCATACATGACCTTGAATAAGGGTTGCCATAAAAGTGATCCTCAAATGCATTATGACACATGGGGAATGACTATGAGTGATGTAAATGACATTTGTCCCTCCTACAAGATTTTGATATCTCTGCCACTTGATAAGTGAGACTGAGAAATGCATGGCCATGATGGTGTGAGTCAATATGTGATATTGAGATTACACAAATCTCAAAAAGGCTGCTCTAGTTCAACGAACATGGATTGAACATTGAAGATGATGATGATTCCATGCCTCAAGTTCAATCTAGATATCATATACAAAGGAACTTTACAATCACAATAACACCAATCATGGATTGTTGGTTGAATTTGTTCTCAAACATTCCAAATTACTTGGGTAGCAATGAAGACTTGCTAGATACCAATCATTTCTTGTGATGTCATAAATTAATTGTCTTGGGACCTATAGGGTCACATGCATAGTAATACACTTTGAATAGATGTTTATTCGTGAATGATGTTTAGCATTGATTACTAAAATTTTAGGTATTCAATTTAAGAAAAAATGGCAATCTACTAATGGTTCAAATTAGGGTTTTCAAGCTATTTCCTTCCTATCACACAACTGATGGTTATACCATTCAATAACCAGTGGTGTTGCTATCTTTGCAACTGATTTTCATGATCAATGGTGTCAAATTTATGGTGACAACCGATGGTCACCCCCTTAGGTCATGTTTTGACTCAATTAGACATTTAATTATCATCCACTAAGTATTCTAATGATGTTATCAATCGATGATGACATTAGCTTAATATTTGATGGTGTTAACTGAATCTATTACTGATGTAACAACCAATGGTGACCTAATGATCGCAATTAATGGTGGATCAGGTCATCACCATATATGATGAGTTAAGAATGTAATTGTAGATTTGACTAAACCTTGAACCAATAGTTCCTTGGTTCAATTGATATAATGGTCAGACCTATACTTCAATTGATAACCTTGAATAATGAACCTGATCCAATGAATAATATTGGATGCTTCAACATCCAATGGATTAGAATAAATCACATGGTATTATTTGTGGGTCCTAGTGATGATATTTCGATGGTTCAATACCATTAATTTGTAGTCTTACCTTTGCCATCATATAGTTATATTTGATAAATCGCTATAATAAGTGGATGTGTAACTCCCATGTGATCTAGCTTGTTATACCTAACCGTAGTGTAATTATATGATGTTGATTGGTTATAATCAGACCTCTTGAATGATTGATGTGATAATGAATTACACTTTTCTTGTGTTGAAACCACATTATAGTACTATTTCAATATCATAGTGCCTTGCCATGTTAGTATCTATGGACACATATGTGCTAATGATCTTTTGAGCCTTTTTTAAGGCATGGAATGATGATGATAACCTTACTATGAATAATTTGATGGTCTTAACGACCTTTGGGCATGTTTGAAGCCATGATTGAGGTGAAATCCTCTTCATGTTCCAATAAGGGTTAAAACCCTAGAACTTGTGATAAGATATTGGTATCTTGTAAAAGTATGATGATAACTGTGGTCCATTAATTTGCAATGAATGATAGCATGTGGTAATGTGATTAAGATTTATATCTCAAATGTTTTATATCTTTTGAAGTTGTTATACATATACTCTTGTTAGAAAAAAATTAGGGTTTGAATGTCCATTTGTATGATTTAGCCTTAATTCACCCAATTGGCATAACTAATTAAGTGAAACTCTAATCATGGTGACCTGTGCCATAGATCTATCTGAGTGTCAGAAATTGCCAGATAGTGAAATGAGTATTCCTAAGGGATACTCGGAGCGCATACTGATGAGTATGCGGGGTTCTTGTCATCTTGAATTCAAGTGTTAGGGAGGATGACAGTGGTCATACCTAGCTCTCAGTTTGAGAACAACTATGGTTGTGTCCCGGTGATTATATATATATATATATATTTATATATATATATATATATATATATATTTATATTTATATATATATATATATGATGAGATTTGAGGACAACTGTGGTTGTCCCTAAGATGGTAGGGTATGCGTACCTACCTCCTTTCACTAGTGTCGTGACCTATACCAAGGACGGACTAGGTTGTTAGCAGCTTGACCTTATGTGTCGGTGTGGCAGACCCGTACTGATCGGGGGCAGAGAAGATCTTAGGAGTCTGACTCTTCCTAGATCTTGTATGGTACTGATTTCAACTTAGTAGTGGTCAGTTGTGACTTGAGTGGTATTTCTCAAATCCCTTAGGGCAATGTAATAAAAGATGTGATATAAGCCGTGTAGTATACTGACTATGGTTAAATACTCTCACATTATTTGATTAGTCTTTAACTTGTCTTTATACTATTCAGTGTTTACAAGATGATCTCATATGACCTTTGAGTAATTATACTTCTTGTCAAGTTTATTTTCTTAATGGCTTAGTATGCTTAACCTATTCAATCTTCTTAAATTGCTATTCATTATTGAATCTACTCAGTTCATTTACTATCAATCAATATGTTATAATCAATATATGTTGGAGAGAATTATATCTCTCACTGGGACTAGGTCTCACCCGTGGGTCACCACATTTTCTTTAGGTGTTCGCGGGCAACGAGGTCGAGGTCGCACTGTGGAAGAGAACTAACTTGGTGATCAATAGATTCAGAAGGTTGGTTAGTTGTAGATGTTAATAGTAGAGTCCCTATCCATGATGTTTGTACCTTGATGTGGTTTTGTGTCACATGCTCAAAAGGGTCATTGTGATGTTGGACCAGCTGATCGGCCAGTCACTAGGCCTACCTTCCATGTACACTGGCCCTCCAGAATTAGGAAATGACATGTCTGTTAGTATTATCTTTCCGTATAATGACTGATTACTCTATATTTTGTTTTGTGATTTTGTTTTTTTACAATAATTTGTTCTGTAGAGCAATTGAGGAGATGGGAAAAAGTTTCAAACATCGTTCAGAAGTTTTGGCTCAGGTTCATCTAATGTGCTTGCTTAAAACTGAATGAATTCACATTTTCCCGATCCTCTCAATTATCCATGTTGCTCCTTGTATCTAGTGAAGAGGCTTGGAAAATGATTTAAAAAATTAAGCTTCTTTCATATATTGTCAGGCTTTTTGCGAGGATGATGACCCAATCAGTAAGATATCCTTCTCAAAGTCTTTGACTTGAGAACCTGATTGAACCTTTAGCTAAGCCTAATGAATTTACTAACTACAAAGAAGACTTTAATATTTAAGGGGTGTTGGTCTAATCAATAAAGAACTGATGACAGAAAGATAGCTAAGAGTGTTTGTTTTCTTTTATTAGATTCAATTTTCTCATGTTGTTTATTTATCGTTCTTTTTTACATTTGCATGTCTCTTTCTAAATATGATATTGAAGAGTGCTCACCTATGTCTTAGTCTCCTTCCTTTGACATCTAAAGTTGAACCACAATGAGTAGTCATTGCTGCAAAGTATTGAAGCATATTAGATATAAAAGTATGTCTTGTCAACATCTACCCATCTCACCCTATCATCATCACATCAAGGACAAAGGGTCAGATAGAAATTTTATGTCACTTACATCTGTATTGTTATGATTTTTTCAGTATTGATGGCATAGTCCAAGATTGATGAAGATGTATCTTTATGGTAATTGTTGTTGACAAATGGAGGCTAGGAATACCACCTCGGTCAAAGGCATGGTCAATGTCAAATATAGATCATTTGGTTCATTTAAATTCCATTTCATAAAGAAGATGTAAGTATTGTATTACTTTCATAAAGTTCTTTTTGTAGCTACTAGTCGGGTGTAAGAGATGACGGACAACTTCATTATGGTGTAGAAACATCCCACATATCATATGTATGTGGTTTATTGATGCCTATGTCATTGCTATTCTATTTTTTATTTGAGTACATGCCTCGGAGAGCAAACACTAAGGTTAAAGTTTTTTTCTTCTCTAAATCAATGTTTTCTCTCTGCATATGTTGAAATGAAGTCTTTGTATCTTCAAAAAAAATTAAGATACTAATACAAATCATTTTATAATGCAGGATGTTAACAATATCCCACATATTAGGAGGGTTGAAGCAAATGCTAGAGAAAGTGTCCATGCCTGAAGTAGTGGAAGCAATTTTAAGAAAAATGTAGGAAGTGAATTAACCGATCAAGTTATAAACTATTTCACTAAGTCATATGTCAAACGATATGTATGAAAGTGACTTTAGACGATGTGACCATTTTTTGTGTAAGCACGAAGCTCCCATCCATGTATTTCAGCTGTAAATAATATGATTGATATTTGAATAGAAAATTCTATATACAGAACTCAATTTTGTTGTCATGAAATGACGGTTATATATATATATATATATATATATATATATATATATATATATATATATATATATATATATATATATATATATATATATATATATATATGGATGCATAGTAATTTCAATCTCAAACATCCCTACTGTACATGGATGTGCATTGGATGTAAATGTTTAATTAAGGATTGAAATTATTTTCTTGTCTATGGATGCTCAAGGTTTTTGTCACAATTGGCTAGGGATACGACCTGAGTAATCAGAGTTGGTCACCAACCTTTTGTCGAGGGTACTTTAGTCAGGAGTTAGCTCCGACCATAACATATTGGTTAGGGATTCATAAAAATTGATCAGGGATATAGTCTTCGGCTTTAACAAGTTTTTTAATAATGGTGAGACCCATTTAGGTTTTGAAACGTAATACTATACGTGTTGTATATACAACAACACGACATGTTGGTTCACGAAATCTGATTCGGTCGACTTAAATCGTGTTTAAAAAAGGATAGTAAGGTCGGTTGTTGCAAGCATGCACAGTCCACTTTTGCGGACCTTTCAAGTCTACGAAATGCGCATAGGTTGCTTGATCCGGCTATTGTTTTATATATGGGTCGGTAATAAAGCCCCACTTGCTTTACCCTTCGAAAACGAACAAAAAATATTAAAGAGATAATGACATGGGGTATTACCTCAAGTGGTTTCTAACTATAATCAGCTCGAGTTTATCAGCATTTGGCGAGCTCACTGAACAGGACGAATCATACCAAGTTTGCGGGACAAGGAAAGAAACTTATATCCCATGATTTAGCAATATCAATTTAAGTCCTGTCCGTGCAGAGCTATAATCGTGAATGAATGCCGGAGTCAGCATCAGGTCTGATTTTCTGGCTCCGAATTTGCATGTATCGAGTTTCACTATCATTAACATGGGTGCAGATCGGGGCAGCGTATGTATGAATCTCTTGGCATGCGCTTCCCTAATTTGGCACACAGGTTTCGGTAGATGAAGCAAACCAAATGAAAGTGACCGACTAGCGGGTGTACGGCCCCGCCCACTGAATCGGCGCCGGCGGCGCTGCTTGATTTTTGTGGATGACAGAGAGGGAAAAAAGGTGGCGACCCCAAGTTGAGTCGTTGTCTTGTTAGTTAATAAGTTGTGATCACATCGTTATAGGCGACGATTGTACAGTTCGGTATGTTGGTTATGCAACGGCCACGGCAGCATCGTGCTGTCCAGCTGGTAGTTTACGTAGTGTGCCTGTTGGTTTTATTATCTGCTATACATAATCTTGTTCTGTCTGTGGGCGAGGACTTGCAATGTCAGCCTTAAGGACAACTCAGATAAGTTTGTTAGGAATGTTAGTTAAGTTTACTAACTGCTGTGCTCTTCCTATGGGATAGCATTGGGAACAGAATGACGCTAGCTAAAACAGCAAGCATTATAAGTAACGAGAATGTCCCGCAGAACTGCAAGCCATGAATTGTTTTCCCTTTCAGATGATAAGTGCAGGTTTTGAAAATTAGCCCACATTAGGGGTGGACATAGTTCGGGTTGGTTCGGTTTACCATTAAAACTGCAAAGAGAACCATACAAATAGGTTTATAAAAGTTTCAAACTGAACCGAACCATTCACTAATCCAAAATCAAACCAAACTGATCTATTTATTTGTGGTGTGGTTCGGTTTAGATTAGTTTCAAACTATTATATGAGAAACTATACAGATTTATACTATATTTTTACGGGAAAAATCAACTAGTTATCTTCATCTTAATCAATGCATCAAGCATGATAAACAAACTTAAGAACAAACACAATCTAGAAATTGATAATATAAAAACACATATATAAACTATAAGTAGATTATATCCAAGGAAATTGATAATATAAAAACACATATATAAACTATAAGTAGATTATATCCAAGGAACATCAGATAATTATGTCATATACTACATAGTCTGAAATTGTGTAAGTCTTAATTTCATTTATTTAGCATTACTTTTACACATTAAAATATGAAAACTTATTAAGTATCATAAAACTTAGTTCAGATAAGAAATTTTCATGATACATATATATATATTTTAAAAATGTATAGATATATGTATTGGTTCGATTTGATTTGATTAAACTACACCCTCAAACTGAACCGAACCGTTGTTTTATGGTTTGAATTTTTTTGAAACCAAACCAAACTATTCACCCCTGTAAAATCAAACCGAACTGGTCGGTTTGATTTAGTTTGGATGAGTTCAATGGTTTGATTTGGTTTCTTGCCCAGGCCTAGCCTAAATACATATTGAGCGGTAATACATACTTGAGATATTTAAATATGAATTTTAGTTCGAGTAAAAGGTACACGACTTTTCAGCTCAACAGATCCCTTCTTTACTGGTAATTTGAATTAACATCTAGTGTAAAGAAAGAATTGAAATAACATAACAAGTTATTAATATTTGGCAAATCATAGGATCTTATAGAAGTCACATCATAGAAGATTTGACTAAATTAAACACACATTTTATTCTAGTTAGCTTTATGTTATGACAGTTATTACTGCATTTAAGCTAATGTTGTTAAATTATGTGGGTACTCTTGCATGGTTTGTTATATTTACCGAACATTCTATTATATAGTCTAGAAGGAACTCTTCTACTGTTTTACGTCTCCCAGACTTGCTATTGTTTTTCCACTTTTCTATGAGCCCTACTTATTATGAAATGTTTTAATTATGATCTGTCCAATTCCTATAAAGCTATCTCTCGGTGTGCATCTTCTCTCTACTTTATGTTGTCATTCGACCACTTTCTAAAACATTCAAACATAATTTGAGGTGGAAAGTGTTGGAAATATTAGTAAATAATTACCGATTTTTAGATGAACTACTGTTATAAAAATTACAAACAAGTAGAAACAATATATTACTAAAATAAATGAGTACAAAAGATGAATCTACAAAAGTTTGATCCTTGATTCAAAGTGAGTCAGAAGATCACAGCTGTGAAGACAAATTCCTCATTCATATGCAAGTGTTTTCCAACGGCATACTTCTCTAATTCAATCACCTCCTTGTGGCTTAGGTACTACCTCACAATGTTAGTAGGAGAATAGTTTACGTGTTCGTTGGGTCTCACATCTTGAGAAGAAAAATATATTGGAAACCACTTGTGCACAACTCAAGATTGGGAGAAGGAAGAAGATAGAGGGTAATTAATATGGCGTAGAGGCAACAAGGTGGAAGAAGATCCATGGAGAAGTTAACACACAATAGATAAAAAATGTTCAAAATTTGAAAGTGTCTCTGGCAAAAGTTTTATTTTAGATGTTGACTTGTATCAAACTAGAAGAAGACATCTCCTTTTATAGAAAGGATGACATGAAAATAGTTACCACTATCAGATCCGTTATTTCATCTTAGAGTAACTTCTCCCGACTCAACCAATATAATAGAGGGGTAGAAAAAAATGTCTCTTCTAAATGGTAGTAAATGCCAAAATGGAGGGGAAAATATTATATACAAATTTACTCAGCCATATGGATTTTATTTGTTACATGTGGAAGTCATCTGGTGAGAACAAGTATACTTGAACAGGTTAAACAACTATGTACCATGGAATAGAACTAAAGAATTAGGCAAGCTCATCGGAATGCACTATGAGTAGTCCCCATATCATGAAAGATGGTGGTCAGATATCACTATAGGAAAAGTTAACAATAACGGCGGAAAAAGTTGGTCGTAAATGTGAATAAGTTTGCCGTTAAAACTATTAACGATGAGAAAAAGAAGTTGTCGTGTCTTGTCATTATTGGTCTTGTCGTTAATAAAGATAACGACGAACAATTTCAGTTTGTCGCTATTACAAATCACGACGACTTATATAGTTTGTCGTTAATAGTTTTAACGACTATATAAAATGTATGACGTTGATACTAGTTGCGACCACCCATTCTTGTCATTGATACTAGTAACGACGAGTAACAGACTTGATCACAAAGGTCAACAATGACGTTCTTTTTCCATCGTAAATAGCTATAATGACAAAAAAAATACCAAATTATGAAATTTGTCCATCATGTTTGCAACACACTTGGATCCTAACCGAGGAAACACGAACATGCACACAGGCATGGATTTAGCCACAGACTAAGAGGCACCACAATTTCTAACAACGCAGTACATGACACGACAATGGGAACAAATAACTCATTATTATACAAATATGTATATTTATATATGAATATTTTGGCATACAATAAGATTTATGTATAAACACACAAATTGATCTAAATCAATCATCTATGATGCTCCATGAAATCCAACCAACAATCAACATATAATAATATATCCACAAGTCAAAGTATGAATTAACTCACAACATATATCAAGATCCTTAATTATATAACTATTGCAGTAAGAATATATGGAATGATAAAATCAAGGGAAGTAAAATTTTGGAGACATTAGTTTTCGTTATTTGTGTAAGTCATACTTGTCAAGGCGTGAAGGCGGCATGGCGTTCTAGCTAAATGCCTTGTGACTAGGCACGAGTAGGCATCACTTAGGTGACCTTTAAAAATAATAGTTTATGTATGTATACATGTGTCATGGTTTTCCCCCACTCATATACACACATTGTATAGTTATATGTGTAGTTATCTACATATTTATGGTCAATCTCCTCATATATATCTATAGATATATATGTATATATATATATATAAATATATATATATATATATTTTTGTATGACAAAATAACCGATTACATTTCTAATATATTACCATTGACAATAATGTCAAGGACAAGAAAAGAATTATTGTAAAGAATGTAAGAGAGTGATCAACAAATAAATATATATTTATTGTCATACATAACTACAAGTATTGAGCAATGTAATGACTATCCTTCATAGCATAGCCACTTAATACAATCTGAATTGAAGGTGCAAACTAAGAAAAATTAAATCCGTACTAAGAGTAATAGATCCAGTCACAAAAAAGAGTATTAGATCCAGTTAAACCCAAAAAAGAGTATTAGGTCCAATTAAAAGTGATATTTGGCACATAACATAGGCAAAAATACTGATTTTGAACATTAGGATAGCCACATTAAACATCAAAATACGTCAATATACAACTAAACCCAAAAAACTAAGTCAACTGGGCATTATAGAAAAAGTTGTCTCGACTAGGCGCAACCTTGGGATGCCTTACCGCTTAGGCGGCCGCCTAGGCACACACCTTGAACAGTATGGTGTAAGTAATGGTGAACATGTATCATTAGGATGAAGAATGATAGGGTGTATCTTTTTCTCTTCCCGTAACCCTTCTCTTTTTGCTCTTCCTTCTCCCCATTCATTTCCCCTATACCTTCATTTCTCTTTTTCTCTTCTTGTTTTGTTGTATCTCATCCCCTCCCTCATTTGGGATTATTGGTACTTGTTGTTCACAGATTCCCTTCTTCTTCTCTCCACATTTTCTTCTTAATTTATATTGCTAAATGCTACATTTCTAAGTTCTATCTACTGCTATACTATACTACCTTCTTCTAATTGTCTCCTATCTCTCTCCCTCTATTGCTAGAGAGGCGAATGCACCCTTAGTGCGAGGGAAGTCAGATCCCACTTGGAAGCATGTTGTGGAGAAAATTGATGCTGATGGGAAAAAGACTTGGACTTGTCTTCATTGTACTAATATGTTCAAGGGTGGTGGTATCCATCGGTTGAAACAACATTTGGCTGGAATGGGAGGACAGATTCACACATGTAAAGGTGTATCACATGGTGTGCGGGAATATATGAAAGCACTATTGAAAGGGCATGAGGAGAAAAAGAAGCAGACAATAGATCGTAATGAGGAGATCAATCCATTTGCAACAGCATAAAATCAAAATGTTGATGATCTTCAAGTCTTGGATACTCTTTCTAGGGTTTCTTTTAAATCTTATGCTTCTGTGACTGATAAAGGGAAGGGTCAACTTCATGATTACTTTTCCCCAAGAACCACTCCCGGGTCACAACCTTCTATTAAATCTACATTTCTTATAACTGAGATAAAGGAGCATGTGCACTCTTTTAGTGGCAGATTGGTTCTATGACATGGGTATCCCTTTTAATGCAATCAATTCTCCATTATTTCAAAAAATGGTAGATGGCATTGCAGTTTCAAGCCCAAGTATCAAGGCACCCTCCTATCATAATCCCTGACTTAATCTTCTAGCTAAGTCAAAGAAGGAGATATCCCTATTTGTAGATTCATTTAGGGCCACGTGGGAAGAATATGGTTGCACTCTTATGGCAGATGGATGGCTAGATAAAAGGAGCAAAAACCTGATTAATTTCTTGGTGTATTACCCGAAGGGAACCATTTTCTTGAAATCGGTGAATGCTAGTGAGATTGTGAAGACCGGAGAGAACCCGTTCAATCTTTACAAAGAATTGATAGATTGGGTTGGTGCTAAAAATATGGTGCATATAGTAAGTGATAATGCTTCTAATTATGTCTTATGTGGTAAACTGATTGAAATTGCTTATCCCTCTATATATTGGTCTCCATGTGCTACAGGGCATATTTTCCATATGCTCACTCGAAAACCAAAAGAGATACACAGGTGAGAGGGTGTAAGGAAATATGTTGGTGATGGAGAAGATGAAAAATAAGGTGCCTTGGAGATTGAGAGGGAAGAAAGAGAAGAGGCATACATTTAAGTGTTACTTAAGATGCACAAACAAGAGATCAGGAGGGGAGATGGAGATGTAGAGAAGCAAGAAAAGAGGAGGAATAAGGATGACAACACTTCACTACTTTTGTTGGGAGAAGTAAATAAGGATGAAAACATTTTTTTCTACTAAGTGGACATGTCAGAGGCATGTTCTCCATGTGTTAGAAACGTGTTACACATAGACACGGAACCCTCTGGGAGTGTTTGTGCTTCCCAGACTCTACAATTTTAAATTTTTACTATTGATCTAAAAGTGTGAAAGCATGCATGTTTGTGTGATAGCTTATCATAAGATTTAATCTACAAATCTCTACAACATGTATGGATGATAAAGGCTAAAAAACATTTATGTTTCAGAATCTAGTTCAATGCCCCATATTTAAAAATGATAAGGCTCAACATCTTCTAATTTAGTAAGCTTTGTTCTAAACATCTAAAGATGTGACTTCTAATACAGTGTATACAAGTCATAAGTACAACCAAGTGTGCTCAACTTAGATTATTTGCATGTTTGAGTACTGAATATAAATTGTAAGACATAATTTATAAGTTTATTTTGAATTGTCAAATATATGTATATATATAAATACATATATATGTGTATATATATACATATATATATATATGCATATATACATATACATATATATACATATATGTATGTATACGTATATGTGCATATATATACAAATACGTATACATATATGTACGTATATGTACATATATGAATATATATGTATATATAAATATATGTATATATACGTATATATACATATATATGCATATATTATGAATAGATGAAAAATGCTTATGTTCACATATTCATTATGTATAAAAGAAGAGTACTTACTTTTTCAATGTCCATACTTGATTTTTCTTACACCAAAGAAATGAGGTCCTCATAGAAGTGAAGAACGTATAGAAGAAGAAAACCTTATATAGTACAGTCCCGCAACTATGTGCAACATATCATGTGAATATCAATTGTCATCAATTAATGATAAATGAGAACCTACAAGAGAAAGTTCAATGTATTAGAAAGACAATACATGAAATGCACATATCTCCAGATGTGCGTCAGACACATAAATTTGAATGTGCAACGGACACATATCTCTGAATGTACAATAGACACATTTTTTGCATGTGCTATGGGGCATATTTTCCATATGCTCACTCGAAAACCAAAACATCATATACATTGTGTGTTGAAAAACAAAACGGCATGCGTTTAGAAGTTTAGGGGATAGGGAGGGGTTTCTAAGAAGTGTTTTAGTACAAGACTCCACTCAGTATTTTTCCATGTAAAATCATCAAAAAAACCTGAAAATGCAAAGAAACATATGAACATATAGTGAAAGTAACTATGAATCTATATATATTAAAGAAAAAAAATGAGTTAGTTCATGTTTGAAAACTTACTTATTTGTAATAGAAGGTTGGCCTTTTAATCAAGCATGTGTGGTATATTCATATATATAAATTTCTCTCAAATTCATACTTTTCATAAGGAAGAATTTCTTTAATGGATGTGACATTCTTTTCTTGCATCAAAGAATTTACTATGTGTTAATCGAAGAATGAATCGAGAAGAAAATAATATATAGCTCTTTCCATAATGAGTGTGCACATATCATCTGAATAGAAATCATCATCTCATATATAAAACTATGTACCTATAAAAATGATACATTAGGGGCACATATCACTGAATGTGCAACAAACATATAACTTTAGATGCGCAATGGACACATTTTCCGCATGTGTAATAGGGCATTTTAACAAATAGGGCACATTTTCCGTGTGCAACATGGCATATTAACAAACATATAACTATGTGTGATAACTCCTTTGAAGTGGCGTTGTCATTCAACAAGGAAAGTCTTGTAATTAAAGAAAACTTATTGGAACAAAACCATAACAAGCTTATGATGTAGAAGTCCACAATGGTTTGTAATGTTGTAGTTGCATGTAAGGTGTCCTACAAAAAATAATTTTCAAAGTAAGTGATAAAGTTGTAATTATTTGTAATGTCTTTTTGCTCTTAGTGTTAAGCTAGATTCAAGAGAAAATTGTATAAGAAAATCTTGAATATTAACCATCATCACGAAATTATAAGTAAAACTATGTAGAAGAAATTTTGTAAATTGTAAATTGTATTTGATTTTCATATTTGAAAAGATTAAAGTTCATTTGATAAAGATTGTAAATCCATTTGATGTCAGTGGTGATGCTTAATTTGATTGGCTAAATTAGACCCAATAAAAAAACCTAATTCAAGATATGAATGGCTTATACCGACACAAGAGCATTTTCCTACACGAATTGATGTTTCATTTTATTAGATTAATTATAGGATGATTTATTATACCATATTTTATCTTACTGTATTATTATAGGATGACTTCCTTTTACCCTAATTAAATGTGGTATTCTAATCCAATGAGAATGGCATCTAAGTACTAAGTATGTACCATGTTGAAAATAGTGAATAAAGAAAAGTCTACATACACAATGGCACAAGCAGTTCCCAGTGATTCTCTAAGTGTATAAAGGAAAGTCTACACACAACAACTAAATAAGCCCATAAAACATGTACATTATTATATTGTATGAGAGGGATTAAGACTATATTTAGAAACAATTGATTCATATCCTCAAGATGTCATTTTATATTAAAACCAGAAGGCATACAAATCTATACAAAATACCATTTACTTGAAAGTGCATCTACTTTCTAAAGTATTTTGACACGTTTGTACATAATTTTCAATATAATATAGTACTTGATTTGGTGAACAAAGAATAATATCAAAAAAAGTCTGAAAGTATTAGACAAATTTCCTTCATATAAGTGTATAGTGTTCTATGCAGTCAATGATTTCCTGCATTTGGTTTGTTAATCTAAGAATCTGAATCAAAGAAAAGGAATCATTTTAACTTCATTACTTAGTCCATATATATTGTATTTGGAAGAAGAATGATTGTTTACTAATAAAACTACCATGATCATCGGTAAGGTCACACTATAACTTAATGGAGTCAAACATGAAAAGTATTAGGTACAAACTAAGTGATTGGTTTAGACTTTTACATAAGCAAGCAACAAGTAGGATTTCATTATTGCTAGCCATAAGTTTCATTTTCATTTTACTATTGTTGATTTTGACCTTTTTCACAAAACATGTCCTGATTACACCATCATTCTAATACTATGCAATTATTTGATTATACGAGTGTGTTAATGGTTGTATAGTTTATATAAAAATTAAAGAAAACTCTACAAAAAACGAGAGACTAAAGTATGACTGAGTAGGATTTAACATGAATAAATAACACGGGACTAGGAAGAGAAAAATGCTTACAATACAGATGCAATTTTATAATCAGTCATTATTCTTCAGTTTAACTTATCTCCAATAGAAGACAATGCTATTTGATTGAAAAAAAAAACATAACACCTATGGTACATTGAGACTACAAACAACAGTTAATAACTCTTAAGATCTTACTAGTTAAAATAAAGCACTGGAATATTGGCTAATTACTTTTAAAATCTTACCAGTTTATTTGAAGCACTTCAGAATTGTCATCAAAGAGAATAATATTGTATCAACACGGTCTCATTACACTGTTGTAATTATTTCATGGTCCATGAAAGTCGATCCATGTAAATTCATGGTTTAGGATGGTGACCTGCAAAGGGACACAGAGAGTCCCAACCCAGAAGGAGCCGCCAAGAATGCTACAAACGCCTCCTCCGTCAAGACCCAATGTCTCGCATCCTATGGATTGAGCAGGACTTCGATCAGGTGTTTGAGGCATAACCTCAAGCACCTCGCTGGCAATGGCTGTCTGCAGCAAGGTCCTGACAAACCTCTCATTGTTGCTCCCTCGATCAGCAACATAAGAGGAAGAGGAGGGGGAATCACTAGCTCGATAATCCCTCTACCCAACAAGCCCTCCCTCACTGCCACGGTCACCTGGATCCTCCGCAACCTGGTCCCCTGATGCTCCATCCTCGATCAGGTATCCACTCCTCTCCGACGGTCCAGCCTGACCATAGACATCCGCAACCACGCCTGCATCCGGGTCACCCAGGGGTTGAGTCACCGACAACCTTCCATGGTTGGACTTCCACGTGAGGAACCGCTCGCGGAAGTCTGAAATTGATGGCGAGCTATAGGGAGGCGGAGTCAAGAGGTGAAAGATAAGGGGGCCATATCTCTAGGGAGGTTCCTCGCCTCGCGTCGTGGTCATCTCTGGAGATCGAGGCCAGGTTGTAGGTCATCGTCTTCTTCCGCCGCTCCCTCACGAGCAGGTTCAGCGTCGCTGCACATGATACCTACGACCGTGATCCACCCTCAACAGGCTGGCTGGGAGGATCGCCCGGTAACGGAGCCCTGAGGTGGCCTGCACGCTGCCTCTAGCTTGAGATCCTCTCGCCCGCCGCCACCCCTAGGGTGACGCCCCTAGGGCAGATCAGTCCACGCCCACATCAAGAGAGGTAGTTCAACCAATTTTATGGAATATTGGGTGATCATTCTGGAAACGTAAGAAGAGGGGACCTGGAGTACTTAACTTGTTATGAAATGTATTTTTCAGACCAATGTAAATACAAAAATTACAAACTATTTCTAAAAGTATGAATAATATTTTTGAATGAAATCAATTGGTGTGGGTGTATGCTTTGGGCTTGATTTGATAGAAGGGGGTGAGGAGTTTTAACGACGGAAAGTTTTATAATTTACGTCAGAAAGAAACTTTGGTCGTTATTGGGTACATCAATAACGGCCAACAAAAATTCTTGTCGCCTTTTATGTAGCAATTATGTCAAGATAATAAAGTGGTCATGAGCTTTGACGTTAATACATCAATTTCTTGTAGTAGACTCGAACATCACTCAAACACACATAATCAACATGTAACTGATCAGACTACCCAACAACGTCTTCCTCAATATAATATATAGATTTAAAAGATGACAAAATTAGATATTAAGAGTAGGGAGTAAATTTTTATGAGTTATCCAAGCCATCGTTACTCTACATTATAGTCCAGAACAACAATTATCAAAATGTAAGGAACCAAATAAATTAAAAAATATATTATCAAATTGAAGCATCGTGGATGCATCACAATTCAGTGAATTGGGTTGGCCAAATTAAGTGTGATGAGGTGTGTAGATGGTGGGTGCTTATGTATGTGTGCTATTTTATTTTGATAAACACCATAAAGCAAACTACTTCAATTAATCTCACATAACATTATCCAACATGTGACATGACCTTTGTCTTCCATTCTCATGATGAACTTTTACTAGAAGCAATCAATATATGACTTAAAGTGTTGGAAAGAGGTTTAGAAATACGTCAAAAAGGAGGAAACCAACATTTTGCCACATATTTCATAAACTCCAAACACTCATGAAAGCAGAAAATGAAAAGTGGAACTATGTCTTTAACTATTAGTTAGCCTGTGCCAATTACAACCATGAAAATCTTGATTAGAAATAACAACCATTTGCAACTAAATGATGTGGTGAGTTATCGTCTCGAATCATAATCCTAAATATAAATTTTGAAGAATCATTCAAATATAGAAAGGCCATAAGGAACTTTCATATCAGTTGTGTGCACTACAGTCTCCACAAGAATCTATCCTATTGGTTCCATAATAAGAATATCCTACTCATTAAACCCCATTTTGTTACACTCACATAGTATGAGACTCAAAGGTTGTACTATCCAATACATCCTATCACATTTAACTCGAGTCAGTTCAAAATAAATCTCTTCCTTGACCATGACAACACCAAAGAGCAAGCTTCCTAGAGCAGGTTTTGAAGTAGCAACTCCTACATTGTTCTTCTATAGAAAAAAAACACAACTTGGTTATCCTTTTGAATCTATCTTAATGGCATCCTCAATATTGTAATGGTAGAATCACCATTATTATATTCAATGAATGGGTAGATGACCAAATCCATTGATGCACTAAGTTCTAGGTCTCTATCTAGGCCTTTTGTGTGAGGATCAACAATATTCTCCATATAACTCATAAATTGTGGAGATATAACACAATAACTAATGAAGTATTTCACCTCCTCATACCTTAATATCATAAAGCAATTTCTTGGGTTGCACTTAGAATATCTAACTTTGTCTAAGGTTTTTCTATTATCATGATTAATAGATATAAGAGGGGATGGATTTAAAACCATATCTCAATCAAGAAATATGTTTCTAAGACAAGTAGGACAATAATGAGCTAATCCTATAGAGATATCTCACATAACTACTATATACATTGTGTAATAATAGTTATAAAATGTTTCCATGTACAAAATTTTCTCACTCTAAGGGTGGTACATAAATTGAAAATTTTACATCTATATATACATAAGAGAATATGACAGTGTAACAAGTCTATCTCAAGCTATCCTTAAGTTCACCAAAGAGCTTATGATCATCCCGAGTGTCGGTTCTTAAATCACCTACAACTGGGTGGAGGGAACACCCAAAAAATAAGAAAAAAAGAGTATGCATCGGCAAAAGCTGAGTATGTACATTAGAAATTTAACTAGGGAATTATTTATTTCAAAAGTAAAGTAAGATGTTCCCATAAAAAAGGGGGCCATAAAGCTAGGTAAGTTTCAATGAGAAGTGACAAGAGAAGGAATTTCCAAGAGAACAAGGCAATATCAATAATCCAATAAACAACAAACCTTGCCACAATCAATCATCACATTACAACATTTATTGTAGATATATTGGACTAAATTAATTGTAGTAGGGCAAAGACACCATTGAGTCACTGGCCTAAATATATATATGGTAGAAATGCACACCCATAGGTAGAAAATATGCCTATATATATATAAGGGTAGAAAAGCACACCTTAATGGTTACCCATAAGCGTCCACTATAGTTAGATAGGCAAAGTATCTACCATGCATAATATAGCGCGGCAAGATACATTGTTCATCAGAATATGTGTCATGATAAAAGCACAATAGCATTTGGGGGCATTGACCCAATTCAATATCTTAAAAAATAGGATATATCAACAAGTGGAACAAAAGAGTAAGTATTTCAAGAATTGCCTCAATATGGGAAAATTTAGTCATATAAATGCCTAGTTAAAAATACAGAGGAGTATATACCTTGTCTTCATGGTTATAGGTCTACTCAATGAATACTTTGTCCTCGAAATCGAGTAATCATCCTAAGAACACATTATATGTATCAGTTAAACTAAAATCAACATGTATTTACATCCTTATTATAGATTTTCATATTTTTCTTATCCTAGTCCCAAACACCTAATGTCATATTAGGGTTGTTATTTTAGCTCAAATACACATATTGAATCGCATAAGACTAAGTATGTCTAGGTTAGAATATGGGTGGGTAATAATAACTACATTATTCATACTGATTGACCACGCACGCACAACTCTAGCTATTTGGAGCAAGTTGACTATAGTAGGGAGGTTATCTGAGATGGAGCAACAACACTAGTTGTTGTCAACTTTGGAATGGTCACTATCGAGGGGCTAGGATGGGTATGATAAGCATGCTTGAGGATGATGCATGCTATTATTTGAGCGAGTGGAGGAGACTGGAATAATCCTAGTTGAGGATGCTGGTGGAGAAGGGTGAAATCATCTTATAGGTGTTATCTATTTTGGCCAAACTCAGCCCCATTGGGTCCTTAATTGAGGAAAAGAGTGCAAGCTGCATGAATTAGGCGTGGGATGGAGGGTAGTATTAGAGAAAAGGGAAATATAGAGAGAAGGTGCATGATCTTGAGGTTGAAGGTAACCAAGGTCATCGTGACCTTTTCGAGTATACTGTGATGATTGATTGAGAGATTCTAACTTGCATCTCCAACTATCTTCAACTACTACACTGGGAATTCAGGATGAAATGCAAGATGATTATGATCCTTTAGTGGAGGTAGGAAGTCAACATCGGGGTAGAGAACACAAGGATGATGATTCTGAGGAGCTTTAAGGTTGTAGATCTGCTCACTGTACACATCTTCCACTGATCTCCCAACCAAATCTAGTGTTGGAGGTAGACAATCAAGGGATTTTACGCCAGGGTGAAGAACACCACTAACTAGGGTTTGTGCTTTCACATGGTGGCTAGGAGAGGGACAGAGAAATTCAGGGGTAATAGGACACAAGTGAGTAGTAGTTTTTGAAGGGAAATGTGTTGTGGTAAACTGGAAATGGCTCTACGTCGTGAGGCATCATGGTTCGATGTGCAAAATCCACATGTAAACTGTTTGTCCATCATACATTATTCATACCGATTGAACATGCACACACAACTCTATCTATTTGGAGCAAGATGACTTTAGTAGGGGGGTTATCTGAGATGGAGCAACGACACTAGTTGTTGTTAAGTTTGGAATGGTCACTATCGAGGGGCTACGATGGGTATGATAAACATGCTAGAGGATGATGTATGCTATTATTTGAGCGAGTGGAGGAGACTAGAATAATCCTAGTTGAAGATGCTGGTGGATAATAGTATCTAGTCTGGCCAAACTCAACCCCATTGGGTCCTTGGTTGAGTAAAAGAAAGCAAATTGCATGAATCAGGCATGGGATGGAGGGTAGTATTAGAGAAAAGGGAAATATCGAGAGAAGGAGCATGATCTTGAGGTTGAAGGTGACAAAGGTCATCATGACCTTGTCGGGTACACTATGATGATTGGTTGAGAGATTCTAACATGCCTCTCCAACTACCTTTAGCTACTATATTGGGAATCGAGGATGAGATGCACGATGATCTTGATCCTTCAGTGTTGGTAGGAAGTCAACATCGGGGAAGAGGACACAAGGATGATGGTTCTGAGGATCTGTAAGGTTGTAGATCTGCTCACTGTACACATCTTCCACCGATCTTTCAACCAAATCTAGTGTTGGAGGTAGACAATCGAGGGATTTTATGTTAGGGTGAAGAACACCACTAACTAGGGTTTGTGATTTCACATGGTGGCTAGGAGAGAGAGGGAAATTTGGGGGTAATAAGACATAAGAGAGTAGTGGTTTTTAAAGGGAGACGTGTTGTGGTAAACTGGAAATGGCTCAGCTTCGTGAGGCATCATGGTTCGATGTGCAAAATCTACATGTAAACTTGACTATTCTATTCATGTGTTAAATTCTCAAAAAAAAACCGCCTGTTTAAATTGAGTTTTCTACTAGTGGCATTCAATTTAAAATTTATAGGGAGTGTGTGTCTAATGAGATTGCGATTGTTTGTTATATTGGCAATGACAATATAATTGATCATTCCACTTATGTATTATCCATATTTTTAGTAGAGAAATCCAAGTTGGATAAAATTGAATGCTTTTGAATTTGACTTCATGGAAGCTAAGGATACTTGAGATTAGGTGAATTGTTGACAATTGACTAAAATTCAAGTCTCATAAATCTTTCGTACCCCCTAGAAGTATTAGGTGATATTGACTTTAATTTAGTAAGTTACTCTATGCAAGATTAAGTCCTATGATTGTATGTTAGAAGTATATCATTGGAGTCTTCTAACTAAGTGTTTGATGTTGTGATGCAAAAAATGGACAATTGGATCATTTCCTAGAATATGATTACATGATAATGATGCATTATCATTATTGCATCCCCTCTATAGATCACTATAGTGGATGTTTATTATGTTGTTACCAATACACAACTTTGCATACAAGGTTCATATTTAAGACATATGTTCACCTATTTATGTTATAGTAATACTAGATTAATTAGATAGTAGTTCAAATCACATGGTAGTATAGTTTAAACATATAATACTATTACATTTTTCAACCACTTCTTTTATTACAATTTATGGGAGATTGTTAGATATGGACAATGTTAAGTCTAATAGTGTTGGTCATCTTTCCCAGTGTCGTGAATTGTAGTGCGGTAACATGAACTTTTTGTCCAACATTTCTGACATGTGGGTGGGGCTAGTCATTACATATGTAAAGACTAGTGAATATATGTTCATTAGGGCTAGAGGATGAAATGGAGACCACCTACATGCACATGCAAACAACACTATGCTGGTTTGGATGTCATAATTGGAGATATGCTCTTCAATTCTCTTTTACACTGCAAAGGACTTAAAATAAAATTATTCTCTAACTGGGAAATATTCATTCCAATATATTTTTGAGTTAAAAATCATAATTGTATTGATCCAATATGTATCAAAGTCTTTTTCTGAATACATTAAATGATATGGTTGTTTACTTTTACTACATGGTCAAATATGTGGTTGGATAGGTCATGTGGTGGATTCATCTTGGAAAGTATATTTGTTTGGGTGAAAATCAAATCAAGTGGTTCACATTCTATATCTGGTCAAATATGGTCATATCATCTTGAATACATTGGTTAGTATTAGTTCTTCGTGATTGAAAATGTGGGAAATTATAGAGAACTAAAATGAATTTTCTTACTAATTATATAGATATCCTTGATTGTTAGGGTTCACATAAATTTTCATTGATTATAACCTTCATTGTGCGGTGAATCTTCTACTAAAATTGAATCCATCATTTTTCCTTATCATTGCATTGCATGGTGGCGGCGGCTATTGTTCTTGTTGCTCATCCGTAAACCGTTGATGACTAGGCAGGGTTGAAGTTTGTTCTCAATGTTTGGAATATGAAAAGGATTCGACCCATGCCTAATTGGATTTTGACTTGAGTAGGAGTTGGCTTGTGCTACCAATCCTAATAGAATTCAAATCTAAAAGGGAAAGAAGATGGTTTCCTATGTGCAATATGGAGATGGACTCATAGGTGGACTCAGATTTGGACAAAGATTCCTAATTGCAACTACATGCTATGGAGGCATATAAATAGAGGCCCTGGGGGGGGGGGGGGTATTGAGATTATCCCATTGGTTGAGGTGTGATCCCTCGAGTTGCTTGTTGGTGCCTTTTGTGGTAGAAGAGCTAGAGAACAAGAACAACTAGAGGAGCTCTCTTGGTTGGATAAGAGAGGGTCGGTGACTTTTCCTTTAAGTGAAGTAGTGGCTAACAGTCGGCGACACATTGAGTGCACAGACAGAGCAGCTCTCTTGGTTGATAAGAGGGGACCAACGACTTTGCCTTGAAGCAAAGTAGTATTTGGCAGTTACAGATGTAGTGTTGCCATAGCGGCAACGATCCAACTCAGTCAACGATCATAACAACATCAAGCAGTCCCCATCAATGACAGTGGCCTTGTGAGGAGATCAAGTAAAGAGGGAGGTTTTGTACACACTGAGTGTGATTCTCTTTTTTCTCATCTTTGTTCTCGTGTGGGGAGGGCTACCTGGATTTAGGGGTAATTAAATCCGGACAGTGTGAGTTGTAATTTTAATTACATAGTACTTGTTGGCCGGTATTGTCCTGTGGTTTTTCTCTCCTTGTCTTGGAGAGTGTTTTTCACGTTAAATTTGATATTTCTTCTTTGTATTTATACGCTTGTCGGTAACGCTTCTGTAATAAGTTTTCGTCACATCCGGGACCGTATTGGTACAACATCCCCAACACTCAAGAGTGCCTTTAACCTATGAAATTCCTATAACATTGGAAAAAACAAAGTCATATACATGTGCCTGTAGTTGGACTTTAGTTTATTCTCTATGGAAATTCCATACATACGGCTCTTTTAGGTTTCTGATTTTATTTGTCATTGATTTAAACCTACTGCTATTTGGTTTTGTATTTTTTACTGAATTTTTGCTTCACATATACGTGCATGTTAACTTTGGTCAATGCAATTGTCATATCCAACTGTCGTTCCATCACATATCACCCATACATGAGTCCCATATCTCCCGATTTTGCACTCAACATATACCAACATATTCAAATATAAGACAATGCCAGAAGTTTGTTATTGAGCAGTGTGAGACACTGAGACCCATTGTAGGCTTGGAAACGTGTTATATATACAACAACACGACATGTTGGTTCATTAAATCGGATTCGGTCGAATTAAATCGCGTTTAAAAAAGGGATAGTTAGGTCGCTTGTTGCATGCATGCACAATCCAATTTTACGGACCTTTCAAGTCTACGAAATGCGCATAGGTTGCTTGATCCCGCTAGTGGTTTATGTGTGGATCGGTAAATATAAAGCCCCACTTGCTTTACCCTTCGAAAGCGAACAAAAAATATTAAAGAGATAATGACATGGGGTATTACCTCAAGTGGTTCCTAACTATAATCAGCTCGAGTTTGTCAGCATCTGGCGAGCTCACTGAACAGGACGAATCATACCAAGTTTGTGGGACAAGGAAAGAAACTTATATGCCAAGATTTAGCAATATCAATTTAAGTCCTGTCCGTGCAGAGCTATGATCGTGAATGAATGCCGGAGTCAGCATCAGGTCTGATTTTTTGACTCCGAATTTGCATGTATCGAGTTTTACTATCATTAACGTGGGTGCAGATCGGGGCAGCGTATGTACCGAGTTTCACTATCATTAACGTGTGACCGACTAGCGGGTGTACGGCCCGCCCACTGAATCGGCGGTTTTGTTCCGGCGGCACTGCTTGATCGTTGTCGATGACATAGAGGGAAAAAAGGTGGCGACCCCAAGTTGAGTCGTTGCCTTGTTATTGTTAGTTAATAAGTTGTGATCATATCGTTATAGGCGACGATTGTACAGTTCGGTAAGATGTTATGCAACGGCCACGCCAGCATCGTGCTGTCCAGCTGGTAGTTAACGTAGTGTGCCTGTTGGTTTTATTATCTGCTATACATAATCATGTTCTGTCTGTGGGCGAGGACTAGCAATGTCAGCCTTAAGGACTACTCGGATAAGTTTGTTAGGAATGTTAGTTAAGTTTATTAACCGCTGTGCTCTTCCTATGGGACAGCATTGGGAACAGAATGACGCTAGCTAAAACAGCAAGCATTATAAGTAACGAGAATGTCCCGCAGATATGAAATTTAGTTCTAGCTAAAGGTATACGATTTTTCAGCTCAACTGATCCCTTCTTCTCCGGTAATTTGAATTAGCATCTAGTGTAAAGATAGAATTGAGATAACATAACAAGTTATTAATATTTAGCAAATCAAATGATTTTATAGAAGCCACATCATGGAAGATTTGACTAAATTAAACACACATGTGTTCTAGTTAGCTTTATGTTATGACGGTTATTACTGCATTTCAGCTAACGTTGTTAAATTCTGTGGGTACTCTTGTATGGTTTGTTATATTTACCGGACATACTATTATGTAGTCTGGAAGGAACTCTTCTACTGTGTTACGTCTCCCACACTTGCTATTATTTTTCTACTTTTCCACTAGTACATGAATGGTATGTAGCGTCGGTTTTTTTTAAGCCTGCAGCGTCACTTTATAACCGACGCCTAAGTAGCCGTCGCTATAGAGTTTGCTCTATAGCGTCGGTTTATTTGACCAAATAAAACCGACCTTACAGAGTAAACACCGACGCAAAATACCGACTCAGGCGAGAATTTGCTCTACAGAATTTGCTCTATAGCGTCCGTTATTCCAAAAAAAACGACCCTGTAACGATCTTGGTCGACAATTTTCTCGACCGATATGATTTACAGGGTCGGTTTTTTTTGGAATAACCGACCCTAAAGATTGAATGACCACTTCAGTGTGATCCTCGGTCGAGAACATTTTCGACCGAAATATTTTCGGTCGACAATTTTCTCGACCGAGAGAGTTTTATAGGGTCAGTTTTTTTGGAATAACCGACCTTAAAGATTGAATGACCACTTCAGTGTGATCCTCAGTCAAAAATATTTTCGACCGAAAATATTTCGGTCGACAATTGTCTCGACCGAGAGAGTTTTACAGGGTCGGTTTTTTTTGGAATAACTGACCCTAAAGATTGAATAAAAGACTTCAGAGTAATCCTCGGTCGAGAAATTGTCGACCGAGGATTACTCTGAAGTCTTTTATTCAATCTTTAGGGTCGGTTATTCCAAAAAAACCGACCCTGTAAAACTCTCTCGGTCGAGACAATTGTCTACCGAAATATTTTCGGTCAAAAATGTTCTCGACCGAGGATCACGCTGAAGTGGTCATTCAATCTTTAAGGTCGGTTATTTAAAAAACCGACGCTAGAAGTTTCGGTTTTTTTTAAAAAAATTCTGCAGAAAATGAAATAGAACAGAAGAACAAGAAGATTCATATATTCTGGGAGAGGGGAGCATTGATGCTCAACCGTCACCATTCAAAACCACACATTTCATGACAAAAATGATTCATAATCACATAAAAATTTACAAAATGATAGATTGCAAGTCTGAGATGATATTAATCAGATACAAAAGTAAATATGAAAGGGCCACATACATAAATGGAGCTGACATATTTAATCCAATGCTATATTGACTTCATTTAGAAAAGAATCTGACCACTCTTCTCGGAATTCATTCAAGTCCACAAGGGTGTAAGGCTGAGTTGTAAAGATCTGTAACAGAAAATGCACATGCTAATATTTTATAAAATGACTACAATCACTTGTAAATTTATGATGTTATTCTTTATTACCTGACTTATAGTCTGAATGTCATGTGATACTTGTTTGACAATAGCTTGCATATATTTCATTACATAGTAGCCACAAGACCAGTCATTATTTTGCATAGGACACTACAAATAACGAATTATACTTAATGTTAGTAAACTACTATAAACAGCAGTTGAGATAACACTATAAGAGTTGACATATTAGAATTGAAAATTAATACATATAAGACTAAGCAGTTGTCAAAGTAGCTACCTTGACATTTTTCAAAGTCAATGTCTTTAATTTTGTTGGTATTTGTCCTCCAGTATCACGAAAAGCCTTTATACCCCTATCAATTATATAATAGTTGGTAAAATAGAAATTTTAAATAGAAATATCATGTTGAAGCATTGACTAAATTTATACTTACTCCATAGCTGACAATTTCAGTTTGTGACTCCTTGTTGTTTTACCCATTGGGTCAAGATAATAAAGAGTCATCAATTTAGGGGCAATCACCACTAATTCCCAATGTCTACCTCTCAGTAAGAATAAAACAAATATTAAAATAAATAATTTTATTCATTATTAAAATTATATTGAATAATAATACTTACTGCACGTTAAAAGGAATTAGGATAATTTCCTTCCCTTCACTAGCAAAATATTTGAATGCAGTAGAGAAGTACTCATTCACATCCTCAAAATTTATCTCCACTTGACTAGTGATTGAAGGAACTAAGAATCCAACATTCTTTATATCAAATTTTGTGATCTCAGTATATAAATGGTTGTAAAACATTTGTAATTATTTCCATATATAGAACTAAGTTAAAAATGTGTATTGGAATTTGATATATATATTTATAGATCATTACCTTATCCATACTTCTATTACCGAAGTATTTAGCCAATCATATTGGAACAACTCTATAATGTCATCAAGAAAAATTAAATTCTCAAAATCTCTCCCAACTGCATCTTCTGTTAAATTGACCAACATTTGTAATCCTGAGCTTTGGTTGGCTAAGTATCTACACAAACATTTACATTTGCTTCCCAATTCGTCGAATGTAGCTTCGGGAATGAAAGATGGCTTGGGCATAGGAGGACGACTAGTAGAATTTTTACTTTTTGGTTTACAAACTTGTTAATTAAATTACATACTTATATTACACGAGTTCATATATGCAGTCAAATATGAAAAATATGGTAGAAATAAGGTATACCTTGTCATTGATAACCAAGTGTCTAGGCCAACCCACCATAGCACCCTCAACTTCTTCAACTGTACTATATTCAGGATTAGGTATGGGTAGTGGTTTGTCCCCCATTCCGTCATACACAAGATGGATGGACACACAGCAAATGTCATCAGTAATTTATTGGCAATGCAATGTACCACCAAGGTTGTACACCTTGCCCGCTGCCATAACATTATATTTTGGAACCTCCACTGCACGTTTACAGTTCATACCAACCTAGATTGAAATAATATAAGTTATATAAGAAACAGTAGAACAGATACATGTTACAACTATATATATTATCATATATTTATCATACTAACACAACATATAGAACAAAAACTTACTGCAGATTGTTGTGGTGGGTCATCGGGAGTGCTCCCATGACCTTCTACAACTGGAGTATGGGCTTGTACCTCATCACTTGAGAGACGTGCAGTATGAATAGGTTAAGAAAGTTGAGTAGGCTGAAATGAAGACATTATTTCTTTTACTTTCTGCGCTACTAATGCTTCAAGATCCTCTTGTGTAAGACCTCCTACACGACCTCTTTTAGATTGCGAAGGGCCAAAATAAGACTTGAATCCTATGCCAGCTCCTAATCCCCTAACACGGCCAGGATGCTCCTTCGTACCAAGAGCAACTGCTAGTTCATCCATGTAGCCAGTTGGGATGAACTTTCCTTCCTTCCTTTGCTCGTGGAGATCAATCTATTCATAGTTAATAAAAATATTGAATCACAATATCAATTAGATATAAATACTTAGTTGGGATAAACCTACCATCTTTTGTGCCACCTCCTTAGTTGCAGGGTTGACAATTTCACCTGCTCGATTCTTTCTAGCATCAATCCATGTCATGTGTCGGGGTGGTCGCTCAACTTGAGTTGTACTAGATTCTTCTCCAGAAGAGGATTGCTTCTCTTGTAGTTGGCGGTGAAAGGCATAACCACCGGGCCCCAAGCGATGGTCATGCACATTTTTAGCCCTCTTTCCTTTTGAGCCTGGTGAATAGTCTGATCATTTAAAATGAGGTATTGCAATTTAGACTTGGCAAACATGTATAAAAAGATCTACCTCCTTAATTGTATAAAATTAAATATTCATACAATACATCACAATCTTTATTACCTGAAACTCTTCTGATCTCCTAGATGCAACAAATCTTTTCCACACCTCAGAATCTATAAAAATATATACATTTGTAGCTTTCTTCTTTTGTTTAGGATTATTTATAAATTCCCTTACAAGATATGTCTTAAAACCCCTCCATCGTACACCACAACGTTGTAGCACTCTTTTCTTGTGATCTTTTTCATTTAGATGAAAAACACCCTATACATACAAAAGAAGCAATTAATAATGTTGTTTTGAAAAGGAATTAATTCCAAGCAAACTAAATTAGAATCAATAGATAAAAACATATTAAAATAATATCACTTCCACTCACAGATATATCTTTCCATATGAGGTCTTTTTTGGCATTAGGAACATCATGCCAATTTTATATATCTATTGCCACCTTACTGTGCGCGGTCGCCCCTACGTAATGCTTGAAAGCACTGGCATGTTCCCCAACAGGTGCTCCTGTCATATCAAACTGGACTGGCAATTTATCCCCTTTAGCCCTGAGCTCCTGCAGCCTACGCATCAATGTAGGACCTCTACTTTTCTTAGCATCACCACTACCATCCTCATGGTGCTCATGCTCAGAATGTTCATCTTCACTCACCATTTTAGAACCTGCAAGTATACATGATAAAAAAAATAAGTGATAATAAAAGAACAAGTGATAAGGTATACATGATAATAAAATAAATAATTCAAAGAATACATGCCTTTAGTATTGGTTGAGTTGTTAGTCAAGGAAAATTCCTTCAGCATGGTCTTGACGTTTATAATATTCATCGGTGTTATCTTCAACAGTTACACTTGGCAAACCAACTGAGAATGGACTGGAATCATCATACTTTTCGTAGTATTCTTCTTCATTTATAGGATCTACAATAAACTGTCTTTTTCCATTAAGAACGACAGACCAATTTTTATTTGCCGGGTCATCAATATAGAATACTTGTTTTGCTTGGTCTGCCATGATGAATGGCTCATCTTTGAAACCAATCTTTTCAAAATTCACCAATTTGAAACCCAACTCATCCACTAAAACTCCTTTGTTGTTGTCAACCCAATTACACCTAAATATAGGAACTCGAAAATTTATATAGTCCATTTCCCATATGTCCTCAATGACGCTGTAATATGACATCTCAGCTTCACGTGGTCTTTTATCTTTGGCACTAGCAAAATACAATGAACAAGCTTTAACAGTGACCCCTCTATTTTGAACTACACTACTTTCATCTTGACGCTTTGTGTAGTATGAAAATCTATTAATGTCATAACCTTCATATGACATGACATCTATTTTTGGCTTAAAGGCGAGCCATTTTATATTCTCAGCAACATTATTTGGTGATTCAGATAGTTGATTAAATACTTTCTCTTCAAACCACCTAATAAATGTTCGATTATGCTCTCTTGCAAGCCACATTGAACTGGATCGCGGATGATTTCTCATGATAAGATCATTGTATTCTATGATGTAGCTATTAACTTCATCGATGTTGTGTAAAATATACAAATGCGCTTGTTCCCACAACTCACGACTGATTCCTTTCACTCGTCCTCCCAGAGTTCCTTTGCCACAATAAGATCCAGTGTGATGGGAATTTTTTTGATCGCTACAAGTTTCATTGCAATTCAAAAAATCATTACAAAAGTCCATCACCTCCCTAGCCACGTAACCCTCAACAATACTCCCTTCAGGATGATAACGATTCCGAACATCACCTTTACAAAACACTCATGTACCGTTCAAATGGATACATCCAGTGTAAGAAAATTGGACCCAACATCTTCACCTCCCTTTTAATATGTACTACAAGATGAACCATGATATCAAAAAATGAAGGAGGAAAGTACATTTCAAGCTGACACATGGTAACAATTACATCTTTCTGTAATTTATCGAGAGTATCAGGATGTATCACTTTGTTGCATATTTCATTGAAGAAGAAATAGAGTCTTGTGATTGTAAACCTTACATGCTTTGGCAATATAGATCGAATAGCCACAGGTAAAATTTGTTGCATTAAGGTGTGACAATCGTGAGATTTGAGACCTATCAGTTTCAGATCCTTCATTGATACAAATCTATGAATATTAGAAGAGTATCCTTGTGGAACCTTAATATTATACAAGCACTCACAGAAAGTCTTTTTCTCTTTCTTTGACAAAGTGTAACAAGTCGGTGGCAAATATGTGCGGCGACCCCTGATCTCCACTGATAATTCTTTTCTAATACCCATTAATTCTAAATCTTTTCTACATTTGATGCCATCTTTAGTCTTTCCTGGTATGTTCAATAGCGTACCGATGATGCTATCACAAATATTTTTTTCAACATGCATGAAGTCAATGCAGTGTCTAATTGCCAAAGATCTCCAATAAGGAAGATCCCAGAATATTGACCTCTTCTTGTATAGAGATTTGTCACATGCAAGTGTATGACTACTTGAACTCTTTCCAAATTCATTAACAATATGTTTCAATCTATCATATACAACATTTCTTGGTATAGGTTTAGGAGCACTTCGTTCCTTAGTTGACTCATTAAAGGTTTTGCGTTGCCTTCGATAAGGATGCACTGGTGGGAGAAATCTCCGATGACCAAGATATACGATTTTACCACCATGTTTCAGTCTGATTGAATCAGTATTTTCCTCACAAACAGGACATGCTTTGTATCCTTTTATGCTATATCCAGACAAATTTCCATAAGCTGGAAAGTCATTAATCGTGCAAAATAACATAGCACGCAAACTGAAGATCTCTTTACGTGAAGCATGATATGTCATAATACCTTCTTCCCATAGTTTCATTAGGTCATCAATTAGAGGTTGAAGGTAAACATCAATATCATTTCTAGGTTGCTTGGGCCCTGATATCAATATTGACAACATCACATATTTATTTTTCATACACAACCAAGGAGGAAGATTGTATATAACAATCATAACAGGCCACGTGCTATGTTGGCTGTTTAAGGTACCATAGGGATTCATTCCATCTGTACAGAGCCCAAGTCTTAGGTTTCTTGGTTCTTTACCAAATTGAGGGTATAATAAATCAATTTTCTTCCATTGTGGTGAATCAGATGCATGTCGTAGGACGCCATCATCATTGACCTTTAACTCCCCATGCCAAGACAAATTTTGCGCATCTTCTGTATTAGCAAATAAGCGTTGAAATTGTGGTATTATTGGTAGATATCACATCACCTTGGCAGGAGAGCCATTTTTAGCCTTAGCTGAATTTGTAGTCTTATACCTTGACGCACCACATTTTGGACAATTTATCAAATTACTATAGTCCTTCTGAAATAACACACAATCATTTGGACATGCATGAATCTTCTTAGCCTCCATTCCCATTGGGCACATTATTTTCTTTGCTTGATATGTTGAAATTGGAAGCTCGTTGCCTTCAGGAAGAATTTCCTTTAACAAAGACAACAGTGAAGTGAAACTCTTATCGCTCCAACGGTTTTGAGCTTCAAGAGTATATAATCGCATCACAACACTCAACCTCGTGAACTTAGTACAACCCTTATATAATGGTTTTTCAGCATCATGGACAATGTTTGCAAATAAAGAAGGTGGATCAATGACATTGTCCCGACAACTACGTAGCATCTCATCAACCATATCATCCTGAATCGGTTCATCATTAACATTATCATCATTATCTATATCTTCTATGCCACAACTATTAGTATCGACATTTTCTGATCCATAATTCAATTTCTCTCCATGCCAATACCATTCATTATAACCTTGTATGATCCCATTGCATATGACATGATTCTTAATTTCCTCACCAGTACCAACTTTCAAATTGTTACAACAATTTCTACATGGACAATATAGCCTATCTGTAGGTAGTTTCCTATGTTCCTCAGCAAATCTGATAAATTCATCAAGACATTTGGCAAACTCTAGACTGCAACGGTTCTTGATAGACATCCAACTTCGATCCATTTTCTATATCACATTAAAATTAATTATAAAACTAATAGTTTAATATTGATACTATAATAATCTGTGAGTTTTTATTGATAGGAAGTTAATTACTTATATACTAAAGTGTACCACCTATCCCATTTTTGAATATTTAATCTCACTAATAACTGTATAATGTATGTTTAGTTTTGAAGAAAATTTCAGCAGCATTTCCCCTAAGTTCTCCAAGTACACCAATGTAAATGGAAAATAACCACTCACATATGTACCCAGAGAACAAATGAAGAAATCCTACTGAAATAATCTACAAAACTAAACATACATTATATAGGTACATCCAGTGTGAGATTCAAATATCCAAAAACAGTTCCAAACCAGGGACTCTCCAAAGTTTACTCCTAATGAGTAAATTTTGAACGAGTTTCTAAGTTAATATATAAATACATTATTTCATGCATCAACCCTAAACTGTCAATTTGGGAGTATCCAAAGTTTACTCCTAATAATCTAAAGATTTCCTTCCAGTCATGATGTCATTATAAAATCTAGACCAGCCCTGGCAAATTAGATATCATGGACTAAGAAAGAAATGATCAATACACTAGCAAGAGAGAGAAACTAGTTGAAGATTGGAAATGACAAGCAATTAGGCCAAGCTAGAAAGAACAAGCAACTACACTAATCTAATAATGGAAACCCTGATCTATCAACTAACTAGAGAAATTATCTAAACAAAAAAATCATACACTAACTAGGAAATCAACTAACTAAACAACTAAAAGCAGGTTAAGTAACACTAACTAGAGAAAATTATTTAAGAAATTAACACTAAGGAAAGTAAAAGAGAGCTAGGCTAGCATGCAACTAACAAAATTGGGTGTTAAGCAATTGATTAAGGAAGTGGGATGTTATTAAACCATATAAAATGGAAAAACAATATAACTATATAGTTAAAAGAGTCCAGGTCCAATCTCGGTCGACAATTCGTCGACCGAGAGCCCACCTGTACGCGGCGTCCAGGTCCACCCTCGGTCGACAAATTCTCGACCGAGAGTGGACCTGGATGCCGCGCGCAGGTGGGCTCTCGATCGACAAATTGTCGACCAAGATTGGACCTGGACTTCCATGGCGGCAGGAACGAACTCGGGAATGAGGGAACAAGGCGGCGGCCTTACTTGGAAATGACGACGACCTTCGTGGAGGATGTGACAACCTTCCCGGAGAGGCGGTGACCTTCGTGGAAGTGTGGAGAGGCGGCGACAACGAGCTCCTTTCGCGGAGAGGAGGCTTGGCGACGCGGAGAGGCGGCAGGGGTTTCACATTGAGGAGGTAAGGCTTTGACGATGAGCTCCCTTCAAACACGACGACGACCTTCTTGGCAAAGATTTGGCGGCGCGGTAGCTCTTTTGGTAAAGAGAAGCTTTGGCCAAGCGAGAATGGAGGGAAATGAGCTTTGGCGGTGCGAAAATGGAGGCAAAAGAGAAAAGAAGAACTAGGTCTTAGCAGCGAGAATGGAGGGAAAATGAGACCCTGACTATTTATTACTCGAAACATGTAGGGTCAGTTATTTGCAAAAAACTGACCCAACAGGTAAGTGATGCCCGAACAAGCTTCTCGGTTGACAATATTGTCGACCGAGGTTGCCTCCTACAAGGTCGGTTATATAGTTAAAATTGACCCTAGAGGCAACAACAAAGACTTCTCGGTCGACGACTTTGTCGACCGAGACACTCTCTAGGGTCGGTTTTAAAGAAAAAACCGACCCTAGAGGTTCTTATACAAGCACGAAAGGAAATCTGGCTCTTCTTCCGGTCGACAAATTTGTCGACCGAAAGGAGCTCTAGGGTCAGTTAAAAAATTAAAAAATCGACCCTAGAGGTTCTTATACATGCGTGAAATAAACTGGATCCAAAACTAAACTCGGTCGACAATATTGTCGACCGAAAGACTCTCTAGGGTCGGTTTTTTTTTAAAACTGACCCTAGAAGAGGTGCTTATACACGCACAAAGGAAATCTGGCTCTCATTCTCGGTCGACAAATTTTTCGACCGAGATGTTATCGGTCGACAAATTCGTCGACTGAGGGGAGCTATAGGGTCGGTTAAAAGTAAAAAAACCGACCCTAGAGGTTCTTATACATGCGTGAACTAAACTGGATCCAAAACTCATTTCGGTCGACAATATTATCGACCGAGAGACCTTCTAGGGTCGGTTTTAAAGAAAAAACCGACCCTAGAGATGCTTGTACACGCACGAAAGGAAATCTGGCTCTCATTCTCGGTCGACAAATATGTCGACCGAGATGTCTCGGTTGATAAATATGTCGACCGAGATGTCTCGGTCGAGTAGTTTTTCGACCGAGATTAATCCTATTTCAATGTTTAAATTAAGTACTTGTACAAGATTTTACATTATATCCAATATAATCATTTTGTATGACTATTTAGTTCTCCCTCTTAATTTTATGCTATGCTCTCCCTTAAAAAGATATTTAATTTTAAAACCAAGTGATGCTTTATCAAATTTAGCCATAATTTATTTTTCAATCATTTTAAATAACAATATTCTTATATAACATGTATATGTACAAATGAAGCCATGGAAAACACTTTTATTCATAACAATTTAATGCCCATACACTTTATAAGATGAAGCATGACATACTTGCTTTATAAAAAGATATCCATTACAATCATTACAAAGATATCTCATAATCTCACTGAAAAGACCGAAGGATTACATCAATGTCTGGATCTTTTCCAAGAAAGGGCTCAGCTCCATAATATTTAACCATTGGATGCCACTCCAAGGCACCTGTCTTGGTTAAGGCATAAGCCTCCAAAAAGGTGGGAACACGATCAAAGCAAAAGTGGGCAGCAATGTCTTGAAGTTGAATTGGGGAAAACTGAGTATGTGTGAGATCAGGAGATGGTGGAGGTGGAATTTGATAGTAGTTGTAGGAAGGATTGTATGGATTTATCATGCCAGGATTAAGGGAATAGGGATATTCATTAGGTTGGTTAGGAGAGAGAGCTTGCATCCTTTGGTTTAAATAAGTCATGCCATGGTAATTATAATCCAATTGCCTACTTAGGTGATATTGGGATCCAGCAATGTATGTCAAGGTGTTTGTAATAGGATCATGGGGTAGGTTGGTAGGAGGAGGTGGTGGAGGTATGTCTTGGGTGGATGTATCCCCTTTAGTACTAGCCCTTTTGTGTCCAAAGTCGATTCCCATCTTTTCCACCGTATTTTTACTTATCTTTTGGGGTTTTCTATCCCATGTGTAACCTAAGTCGTCCTCAATATTCTTCTTAAGAAAATGTTGAGTGATTTGGCATACAAAGTTAGCATAAGGTGGATTGCCAGAAAACTCAAACATATTCTTAAGGATGATACAAATAAAGTTTATGGGAATACCTTTGAGAATGACATACATAAGGTGCATATGAAAGGTGGGTACTTCATATTTGTTTGCTCTAGGATGGATATTGGTGGCAACAATGAGATTTATGATCCTAGCTTCAGGTTTTAAATTTATGGCATAATAGGTACCCCTATCTTCATGACAAGTCGTATTTGATTGAAAGATGGCTCTTTTGACATCACTAAGGCTAGTTGTAGTGTCATCTTGGGAGAGTTTGTTGAGTGGATTTCCTCTGGTGAGATCAATAAAATCTTTATATTCTTCTATGTCTATGTCAAGCATATCAAGAATACCCTCCTCAGTAAAATGGAATCCATACCCACCAACCATAGAGGAGAAGGAATCATGGTCAGGATGTGGGGTTAAATTGGCATAGAATTCATTAACTACTTTGGAGGAGTAGGAATGGAAGGAGGGGATCAGAAAATCAATCAATTGTTGCACCTTAAAGAGTTCCTCCAAATCGACAATGATGTGGAAGTCCATGACGTCGACTGGCCGTCGTGGAAGAGGAGTTTTTGAGGAGAGCCTGAGGTAGCGGTCGCCTGCAGCTGCGTCTTTGAAGGGGACGTCGTTGATGAACGGCAGCGGATCAGAGATCGTCCTTCCTTTCCTGCCTGCAACTTGCTTCTTTCCACGCGTTGATGAGGAAGCCATCTCGTTGTTTTGAAATGCAGAAGTAGAAAGCAAGACTTGGATGTAGAGAAGCTAAAGATTTTCACAAGAATACACTAGAGACGAGCTAGAGAAGTGAGAATGTGAAGGTGTGAAGAAATGGATCGTTTTAGGTGCTATTTATAACAAAACAGAGCCCATTTCGGTCGACAATTCGTCGACCGACGCCGGCAACGGTCGTCTCCCGGTCGGCCAACGGTCGATCGAACTAGCCGTTACGACGATCGATTTTCTAGCCGTTATGACGGTCGATTTTCTACCCATTTCGGTCGACAAATTGTCGACTGACGCCCGCAACGGTCGTCTCCCGGTCGGCCAACGGTCGATCGAACTAGCCGTTACGACGGTCGATTTTCTAGCCGTTATGACGGTCGATTTTCTAGCCATTTCGATCGACAATTTGTCGACCGACGCCCGCAACGGTCGTCTACCGTTACGACGGTCGATTTTCTAGCTGTTACGGTTTATATTTTAATCAAAATATTGCCTTTTTAATTCAAGAAAATGGAGGTTCACAGGGTTGGCCTCGGTCGAACTATTTGTTGACCGATGCGTCTCGGTCGAATAATTCTTCGACCGACAGAGAGCCAGATTTCCTTCGTATAAGTACCTCTAGGATCGGTTTTTTCCTTAAAACCGACCCTAGAGGAACTTATTCATGTGTGAAATACTAAACTGGATCCTAAGTTTATCTTGGTCGACAATATTGTCGACCGAAAATCCCTCTAGGGTCGGTTATAAAGGAAAACCGACGCTACAGAAGCTTATACGAACGAATCTGGCTCTCTCTCGGTCGACAAATTCGGCGACCGAGAAACAGCCAGATTTCGTTGTATAAGTATCTTTAGGGTCGGTTTTTTACTTATAACCGACCCTAAAGTCCAATTCGGTCGACGATATTGTCGACCGAATAGACTTCTAAGGTCGGTTATAAGTAAAAAACCGACCCTAAAAGTTGCTTATACACTTGAAATCTGACTATTTATCGGTCGTTGAATTTGTCGACCGAGAAAAGTTCTAAGGTCGGTTATAAGTACAAATCTGATGCTAGAGGTGCTTATACATGCGTGAAGTAAACTGGATCCAGAATTGTTATCGGTCGACGAATTTGTCGACCGAGGATCCTTTAGGGTCGGTTTTAAAGGAAAAATCGACCTTAGAGGTGCAGAACCGAAGAGGACTTTAGGGTCGGTTATAAGGATAAAACCGACCCTAAAGGTGCTCATATACGTGAAATCTAGCACTTATTCAGTCGATGAATTTTTCGACCGAGGAGCCCTTTAGGGTCGGTTATAAGGAAAAACCAACCCTATAGATCGAGGAGTGAAGCCAAAAATCAAGCAATTTTTTGTCGCGGGAAACTTGTAAATGAATTTCTAAACCAATTGTCTATAAGGTCGCTTATTTTATAAAAACCGACCCTATAAAGATGCACTACAAAGTCGGTTATTTTAAGAAAAGCGACCCAAGAGGTCTTAAGTGGTGCCCGCATTTTTTATAGACATATAAGGTCGGTTATTTGGAAAACCGACCCTATAGAGATGCACTACAAGGTCAGTTATTTTAAGAAAAGTGACCCAAGAGGTCTTAAGTGGTGCCCGCATTTTTATAGACATATAAGGTCGGTTATTTGGAAAACTGACCCTATAGAGATACACTACAAGGTTGGTTTTTTTAAGAAAACCGACCCAAGAGGTCTTAAGTGGTGCCCGCATTTTTTTTAGACATATAAGGTCGGTTATTTGGTAAAACCGACCCTACACGTAGGGACGTTATAACCTATTTTTGTACTAGTGTTCTATGAGCCCTACTTATTATGAAATGTTTTAATTATGATCTGTCTAATTCCTGTAAAGCTATCTCTAGGTGTGCATCTTCTCTCTACTTCATGTTGTCATTCGACCACTTGAGGTGAAAAGTGTTGGAAATATTGGTAAACAATTACTGATTTTTAGATGAACTACTGTTATAAAAATTACAAACTAGCAGAAATAGTGTATTATTAAAATAAATGAGCACAAAAGATGAATCTACAAAAGTTTGAGCCTTGATTCAAAGTAAGTCGAAAGATCACAACTATGAAGATAAATTCCTCGCTCCTATGCAGGCATTTTCTAGCGTCTTGCTTCTCTAATTCAATCACCTGCTAGTGGCTTAGGTACTACCTCACAATGTTACTAGGAGAACAGTTTAAGTGTTCGTTGGCTCTCACATCTTTAGAACAAAATTGTATTGGAAACCACTTGTGCACAACTCAAGAATGGGAGAAGGAAGAAGAAAGAGGGTACTTAATATGGCGTGGAGGCAACAAGGAGGAAGAAGATCCAAGGAGAAGTTAACACGCAATAGATAAAAATGTTTGAATTTTCAAAGTGTCTCGGGTAAAAGTTTTATTTTAGATGTTGATCTGTCTCAAACGAGAAGAAGGCGTCTCCTTATATAGAAATGATGAAATTAAAATGGTTACCACTATCAGATCCATTATTTCATCTTGGAGTAACTCCTCCCGACTCAACCAATATAATAGAGGAGTAGAAAAAAATGTCTTTTCTAAATGGTAGTAAATGCCAAAGGGGGGGGGGATATTATATAGAAATTTACTCGGTCGGATGGATTTTAATTTGTTAGATGTGGAAGTCATCTCGTGAGAACTAGTGCACTTGACCAAGTTAAACAACCATTACTGTGGAATAGAACTAAAGAATGAGGCAATCTCATCGGAATGTACTTTGAGTAGTCCCCATATCATGAAAGAAGGTTGTCAGATATAGACTCGAACATCACTCAAACACACATAGTCAACATGTAACAAATCGGATTGCCCAACAACTTTTTCCTCAATATAATAAATAGATTTAAAAGATGACCAATATAGATATCAAGAGCGGGGAGTAAATATTTGTTAGTTATCCAAGCCATCATTACGCTACATTATATTCCAAAACAACGATTATCAAAACGTAAGGAGCCAAATAAATTTTAAAAAAATTCAAAATGAAGCATCGTGCATGCATCACAATTCACTGTATTGGGTTGGCCATATTAGGCTCGATGAGGTGTGTAGATTATGGGCGCTTATGCATGTGTGCTATTTTATTTCGATAAACACCATTTAGCAAACTACTTAAATTAATCTCACATAACATTATCCAACATGTGACATGACCTTTGCCTTCCGCTCTCACTATGAACTTTCACTAGAAGCAATCAATATATGACATAAATTGTTGGAAAGAGGTTTAGAAATATGTCAAAAAGGAGGAAACCAACATTTTACCACATATTTCATAAACTCCAAACACTCATGAAAGAAGAAAATGACAAGTGGAACTATGTCTTCAACTATTAGTTAGCTAGTTCCTATTACAACCATGTAAACCTTGATTAGAATAAAAACCATTTGCACTAAATGATGTAGTGAGTTATCGTCTGGAATCATAATCTCGAATTCAAATTTCAACAAATCATGCAAAAATAGAAAGGCCACAAGGAAGTTTCATATCAGTTGTGTGCACTACAGTCTCCACAAAAATCGATCCTATTGGTTCCATAGTAAGAATATCCTACTCATTAAACCCCCATTCTTTTGTTACACTCACATAATATGAGTCCCGAAGGTTGTAGTCTCCAATACATCCTATCACATTTAACTCAAGTCAGTTCAAAATAAAGCTCTTCCTCAACCATGACAACACCAAAGAGAAAGCTTCCTAGAGCATGTTTTTAAATGGCAACCCCTACATTGTTCTTCTATAAAAAAAACACAACTTGGTCATCCTTTTGAATCTATCTTCATCGCATCCTCAATATTGTAATGGTAGAATGACCACTATGATATTCAATTGATGGGTAGATGACCAAATCCCTTGATGCACTGAGTTCTAGGTCTCTATCTAGACCTTTTATGAGAGGATCAACAATATTCTCCATATAACTCATAAATTGTGGAGATATAGCACAATAATTAATGAAGTATTTCCCCTCCTCATGCCTTAATATTATAAAGCAATTTCCTAGGTTGCACTTAGAATATCCAACTTTGTCTAAGTTTGTTCTATTATCATGATTAATATATATAAGAGGGGATGGATTTAAAACCATATCTCAATCAAGAAATATGTTTCTAAGACAAGCAGACCAATAATGAGCTAATCCTATAGCTATGTCTCACATAACCACTATAGACATTGTGTAATAATAGTCAAAAATTGATTTGAATTAGTACAACTTTCTAAATCACATGGAAAACTAGAGCATATATGACCATATGAAATGATACATCTAATATACCTAAATCTCAAATCAAGGCTTTCTTATTATCATTGTTAGGACAACCAGTTTACCAACTAAACCTACTTTATAACATGAAATATCAATTTGAGACTAATTATCTAGGTACATCAAGCTTCCTATAGTATAGGCATATATATTCAGTTCCACGTAATTCCTTTGTGTGCCTTTAAGAGTATGAAGTGATCATTAGGTGTACTTATGAGCACGTAAAGGTACACACCAAAAATATTTAGACCTTTTTATACATAGTGAGATTTGTTAAAGTATAATTAGAAGCATGTCTATTAAATTACAAAGTAAGAATAATAAGAAAACTTGTAAGGAGTGGGACCCGATAGTGGGCCCACTCAATGGTACAAACATGAGCCATGAAATATTTAAGAAGCAGAAAACATAAATTTTTACAAAGTTATAAAATGTTTCCATGTACACAACTTTCTCACTTTAAGGGTGGTATATAAATTGAAAATGTTACATCTATATACACATAAGCCCATATGAGAGGGTAACAAGTCTATCTCAGGATGTCCTTATGTTCACCAAAGAGCTTGCGGTCATCCTGAGTGTCAGTCCCTAAAGAACCTACAACTGGGTTGAGGGAACACCCAGAAAAAATAGGAAACAAAAGAGTATGCGTCAGCAAAAGTTGAGTATGTACATTACAAATTTAACTAGGGCATTATTTATTTCATAATTAAAGTAAGATGTTCCCATCAAAGAGGGGGGCATAAAGCTAGGTAACTTTCAATGAGAAGTAACAAGAGAGGGAATTTCCAAAAGAACGAGGTTGTATAAATAATCTAGTAGACAACAAACCTTGCCACAACCAATCATCACATTACAACTTGTATTTACATGTAGATATATTGGACTAAATTAACTATAGTAGAGAAAGACACCACTGAGTCATTGGCCTAAATATATATTAGGTAGAAAAGCACACCCATAGGCATAAAATCTCACCTCTATATATATAAGGGTAGAAAAGCACACCCCAATTAGAAAAGCACACCGTAATGGTTAGCCATAAGCGTCGGTAATAGATAGCTAGTCAAATTATCTACCATGCATAATATAGTGTGGCAAGATACATTGTTCATTAAAATATGTGTCATGATACAAGCACAATAGCATGTGGAGCCATTAACCCAATTCATCCTATCAAAAATAATCTCAGAAAAATAGGATATGTCAACAAGTAGAACAAAAGAGTAAGTATTTCAAGAATTGCCTCATTATGGGAAAATTTAGTCATATAAATGCCCAGTTTAAAATAGGGAGGATTACATACCTAGTCTTCATGGGTAGAGGTCAACTCAATGAATACTTGGTCCCCAAAATTGAGTAATCAGCCTAAGAACACATTATATGTATTAGTTAAACTAAAATGAACTTGTATTTACATCCTTATTATAGATTTTCATATTAATTTAATCCTAGTCCCAATCACCTAATTTCAAATTAGGGTTGTTATTTGATCTCAAATACACATCTTGAATCGCATAAGACTAAGTATGCCTAGGTTAGAATATGGGTGGGTAATAATAACCATTCTTAAAATATAGTCCTTGTAATTTTATCCTCTCTCTCTTAAGGTTCAAGTTTCATCAACTACAGTTAAGTTCATTTCTAGAGTGAGATATATTTACAAGAATACTTTATTAATAAAATCTAGAATTTTAGGTTGACATGCACTCGCATATGATTACATCGTTGCTTCTTATTGTGCATATGAATATTATCAAATGTAGGTCATATCTATACTTAAGCAACACGCCTTTCATCCATCCACTTACCCTCAAATCTATTGTCTAGTATACTAGTTATCAAGTTGATAACATTAAGGTTACATGAATTGGATATACCGAAGCATATACTTGTGTTACCCATACACCAATACATATGCATGTTATATAGCATGTATCAATATGATTACGTCAAATGTTGAAGTTGTCTAGTACTCATTTGAATTAGTAACAAAAGGGTAGTCATTAACTGGTATGAAAAACTAAATATCATGGAGGGGGAGGTACTGACCTATAGACTTATGGATGAAGGGAGTTGGTTTGTAACATATCAGTTTGATGTTGACCTGAACTGATTAGGCTCTTGATCTTCTCTAGCCGCAGACGTTGTCAACCATGATTGGGATTCCAGCATGAACCAGGCCTTTACTTCCATTGTAAGCTTCAACGATCATATGCTTGAAGTAAAGGGTCCTATATAGCTGTAGAATCGAGGAGCAATACTACCATAGGTGCATCTGCATGTCTCCCTCAATTCACTAACTACGTTGCAAGTTTGATGATGAGTGGATGGCGAGGTTTTATCATTGTTGGGGTCATAACAGGAGTGTGTTGGTGGTCAAGACATTAGGTGGTGTTGGAGATTGGCACAAAACAAGAGAAGAAGGCGTTGCGCCAGCAGGAAGACTGGTTGCTTATGGATATTGTCTGCACATGATGTGCCATAAGGGATGAAACAATTGATAACACAGGAGATGGTTAGGATTCTTGGTGTAGGGTAGGTTCATATTGGTGGCTTATGCTTGTTGGCAACATTGATTCCTAACGATGACACCTCTTGTGGCATCCACGGTGTTTGCATAGGAGGGTGCCGCCTAAGGAAGGAGTTGCAAATGGAAACAAGTTGTCGTGATGTCAGATAGGAGGCGGTGGCATGATAGATTGTCTAGAAATCTATGTTATTGTAGGTATGCAACCTGAAGGAGAAGGAGGAAGCACAAACGATGCCGTTAATGCATTCATCAATGTGTGTTCTACAGAAGGTAGCGTCCACACCCCACACCTTCAAAGAACCTTCTGCAATAGGTTGCGGTGGGTTGAGCGACATTGAAGTTGTGGTCTCTAGGTTGTGGCCTTGCAACAATTCTAGCAAATCTGATGCCGACAATGTTAATGATGAACTTGACACTACTGATTGTTGAAGACAATGTTGGTGGGTGTCTTGCTGGTGAGGGGATATGAGATTCAATGGGATGATCGAGGTGAAATTAGATCGGTGGTTGCAGTAGTTCTTTGTTGACAAGGTACACTACATGGTCATCCTAAGGCGATCATCTGCAGGATTGTGCAGCGTCAAGCCGCTTTAGAGAGGAAGGAGTATGCCAACACAGAGAAAGGTAGGTGAGTGTCGAGGATAGGGGACACCAGCCTTGATCTCACGTCGATGATGGTGACAACTCTGATCTGTGAGATGTTGAGGAGAAATACTAGGGAAGATGGAGGCTAGGGTTCTTGGATCTATGGGAAGACAAAAGGATGGGGAAGAATATATAGGAGGCAGACATGGAAGAACTGAAGAAATGGATGAGGAAAAGGAAGAGTCAATAAGGAATGGGAGAGGAGGCTACAGATGACAGTTGTTTCACTCACTGTGGCTAATTTTCCCTGTGTAGGGATGAGAGATGCGAGGGTGAATGGGGAGATGTAACACTCAACGTTACATTAATGGTTGAATTAACTTAATTAAGGACCAACGTTTTAAATGAATTGAATTCATTGGGGATAGGATACCAACCATTTAAATTGAGTTCAATTGACACAAAAATTGACATCTCAACTAATTAAGGTGTGATGAGATCAATTTTAACATCATTCTTGTAGTTCAAAATGTTTACTATTTTATTTCATTACTTGTGAGTTTAACACTCAATTAATGCATTTAAAGCCTTGTTCAATTTGTATTATATGTTTTTCTTTTTGTATTCCTTTATTTCCTTGCATCACATTGACTCAATTCATCCAATATTCCTAATGGAAAATTAATTAATTGGAGACTTGGTATATTTAACTCCCTGTTGAACACTTAATTAATTCATTTCTCATCAATCCTTTAATAAAATAATATTGATTAATACATTGTAAATTTTTACTTCAAATGACTATGATTAATTTAATCCAAGGAATATAATGTAATAATAACATAATTAAAATGTTTCTTATAATACTGAGGGTTTAGGTAAATACCCAAATTTTGTTTGTTACAACACTCCACCCCTTGAAGAGGATTTCGTCCCCGAATCCACCCATTCAAAATCTAGTGTACTTGTATGACTAAAATTGACCAATTATAATTTAGTTTCCAATTTATCCATAAAGTTAAGTTATGTAACCATGTGAACAAGGATCCACCCCTAAAAGGAACCGATCTAACCATATAGGTAGTTGAGAGGGGTAGTCAACTAGATTATAGCCATCATATTTGTTCTTCTTCCTCAGAAATCTTATCTCACACTTATGTGTAGGGTCAGGGGATTGAGCATACTAGTCAAAGATTTCTTGGCTAATGATTTTATCTACTACTACAACTTCCTTGTGGTGGTTACTTGGTTCCAAAACCATTGATGGAATCATAATTGTTTTTTATAATAAGTATAATCTAATAATGAAAATAAGTTTGACAATTAAAATCTTGCAATGGGAAGCCAAACTAGCATCAAAATCAATTCAAAAACCAAGTCAACCACTTTTTGTCACATACAACATATACAATCACCTTAACATCACTTCATCTTCACAAGAGAGGTCTCTCTACACATATCATCAAGGAATACAACAATCATATCCACATTCAAGATTAGTAGGAGATGCAAGTTTCTTCTAGCATGTAATAAATTTCTAATAGGTCCTACTAGGCACAGCCTCTATTAGTCCACCATTCTCTTAATCATGACTTTGGCCATCACATCCCAAAAAATCATCTATTTATAAGATTGTGTAATCATAATAAGAAGTTATTAAGGTCTCTACTTCCCTAGTTGGTTTACATCCATGGTGTCATTACAAGCCCAAATGAACTAGTTAGTCAAACAAATACTCTTCATCTCACACATTAGATAAAATAATTTCAAGGTGGTGATGAGAGAGTGGTCAACTATTCAAGGATAAATACTAGATGCATGTACCTACATCACATAACCTTAGTGTGGGTGTACATCTAAAGTTTCAAGAAAAAGAGTATCCACTATACCTTCCAAACATGATTGTGCATCCATACGTCCTTGGGAGAAAAATAATATGGTACCAAGTTTTATTATGTGATTCAACCACATGATCATTGCTTTATAGGACAAGGGAGATAGGCATAATTCCTACCTTATTGGTATATGAGGGGTGAAATCCCATGATCATAACCCGAAACCTATTTTTCCTTCAACAATTCCTCATTTATGAGATATCATGAGTTTACCTAGGATAATATCCAACCCATGGATGGCGAGTATCAAGTAAAGCTATGTTGAGACAACTCCATGTTGCATCCAAGACAAGCCTACCCTTAAAGGATCTAGAACATCTCAAATTCTAAAACTCATGTTAGCATTCAACCACATGGTCATTGATTTATAGGACAAGGAAGATAGGCATAATTCCTACCTTATTGGTTGTGAGGGGTGAAATTCTATGATCATAACCTGAAACCTATTTTTCCTTCAATAATTCCTCATTTATGAGATATCATGAGTTTACCTAGGATAGTATCCAACCCTTGGATGGCGAGTCTCAAGTAAATCTATGTTGAGGCAACTCCATGTTGCATGAAAGACAAGCCTACCCTTTAAGGATCTAGAACATTTCAAATTCTAAAACTCATGTTAGCATTCTAAGTTTGTATCCATGCATGCTTAGTCCACATGATGAGTGTATCATAGGCATGCTTGGAAACATTATAAGCAAAAGATTTAATGACTTGTACTAATGTTATGCAAAATTATGTGAGTTCAAGTTGACCTACTTTCTGTAGTAGATGAATTGTCATACCTTAAGGCAGGAGGTAGAGGCTACTTCCTAAGAGAGTCAAACTTTACAGATAGAAAGCTATATCTATAAAGAGAGGGTAGTATTGATAAGAGTTTACCCAACACTAGGTCATACTTAGTTTGGTACATATATATACCACCAAATTGGATAGAGGGTGAAATCGTAATTGATAAACACAATTCAGGTTTAGGTATGACAACATCCTCTAAAGGGAACCTACCTACTACGGTACAATCTAGGATAACTTAAAATAGTATAGTTATAAAATATTTCCATGTACACAACTTTCACACTCTAAGGGTGGTACATAAAAAATGTTACATCTATATACACATAAGCCCATATGCAGAGGGTAACAAGTCTATCTCAATCTCTCCTAAAGTTCAGCAAAGAGCTCACGGTCATCTTGAGTGTTGGTCCTTAAAGCACCTACAACTGGGTGGAGGGAACTCCAAGAAAAATAGGAAACAAAAGAGTATGTGTCAGCAAAAATTGAGTATTACATTAGAAATTTAACTAAGGCATTATTTATTTCAAAAGTAAAGTAATATGTTCCCATCAAAGAGGGGGCCCTAAAGCTAGGTATGTTTCAATGAGAAGTAACAAGAGAATGAATTTCCAAAAGAATGAGGTAGTATAAATAATCCAATAAACAACAAACCTTTCCACAATCAATCACCACATTACAACATTTATTTGCATGTAGATATATTAGATAAAATTAACTATAATAGGGCCAAGACACCTCTGAGTCATTGGCCTAAATATATATTGGGTAAAAAAGCACACCCATAGGCAGAAAAGCATGCCTATATATATATATATATATATATATATATATATATATATATATATATATATATATATATATATATATATATATATATATATATATATATATATATATATATATATATATATAAGGGTAGAAAAGCACACCCTAATGGTTACATATAAGCATCTATGATAGTTAGCTAGTCAAATATCTACCATTTATAATATAGTGAGGCAAGATACATTGTTCATCAGAATATGTGTCATGATACAAGCACATTAGCATGTGGGGTCATTGAACCAATTCAACCTGTCAATAATAGTCTCAGAAAAATAAGATATGTCAATATGTGGAACAAAAGAGTAAGTATTTCAATAATTTCCTCATCATGGGAAAATTTATTCATATGAATGCCTAGTTCAAAATAGGGAGGAGTACATAACTAGTCTTCATGGTTAGAGGTCAACTCAATGAATACTTGGTTCCCAAAATCGAATAATCATCCTAAGAACACATTATATGTTTTACTTAAACTAAAATGGACACATATTTACATCCTTATTATATATTTTCATATTATTCTTATCCTAGTCCCAATCACCTAATGTCATTAGGGTTGTTATTTTAGCTCAAATACACATCTTGAATTGCATAAGACTAAGTATGTCTAGGTTAGAATATGGGTGGGTAATAATAACCATTCTTAAAATATAGGCCTTGTAATTTTATCCTCTCTCTCTTAAGGTTCAAGTTTCATCAACTAGGGTTAAGTTCATTTTTGGACTGAGGTATATTTATAAGAATGCTTTATTAATAAAATCTAGGATTTTAGTTCTACATGCACTCACATTTGATTATATAGTTTCTTCTTATTGTGCATATGAATACCATCAAAAGTAGGTCATAGCTATACCTAATCATCACATCTTTCATCCATTCACTTACCCTCAAATCTATTATCTAGTATACTAGTTATCAAGTTGATAGCGTTAAGGTTACATGAAATGGATTTACCGAAGCATATACTTGTGTTACCCATACACCAATACATATGCATGCTATATATCATGTATCCATATGATTACGTCCAATACTGAAGGTGTCTAGTACTCATTTGAATTAGTAACTAGAGGGTAGTCATTAACTGGTATGAAAAATTGAATTGCATGGATGGGGAGGTACTGACCTATAGACTTATGGATGATGGGAGTTGATTTGCAACATATCGGGTTGATGTCGGCCTGAACCGATTAGGCTCTTGATTTTCTCAAGGTGTAGACATTGTTAGCCATGATCGGGATTCTATCCTGAACCAGGCCTTCACTTCCATTGTAAGCTTCAATGATCATATGCATGACGTGAAGGATCCTAGTTGTAGAATCGAGGAACAATACTACCATAGGTGCATCTGCACATCTCCCTTGATTCATTGCTTGTGTTGCAAGATTGATGTTGAGTGAGTGGTGAGGTTTTCTCGCTGTCGAGGTCATGGTGGGAGTGTGGTGGTGGTGAAGACATCATGTGGCATTGGAGATTGGCTTAAAATAAGAGAAGCAGGCGTTGCGCCAGCAGGCAGACTGGTTTCTTGTGGTTGTTGTCTGCACATGGTGTGCTATAAGGGATGAAGCATAGGATAACACAGGCGATGGTTAGGATTCTTGGTGCAAGGCAGGTTCAAATTAGTGTCTTGTGCTTGTTGGAAATGGTGATGCCTGAAGACAAAACCTACTATGGTGTCGATAGTGCTTGCATAGGAGGTTGTTTCCTAAGGAAGGAGTTACAAATTGCAACAAGTTGTCATGATGTCAGATAGGAGGTGGTGGCATGACAATTTGTCTAGAAATCTATGCTATTACAGATCTGCAACCTGAAGGAGAAGAAGGAAGCACAAATGGTGGAATTGATTCATTCATCAATTTGTCTTCTACAACAGGCAGCGTCCACACCTCACAGCCATCGAAGCACCTTCTGCAACAGACTGGGCATGCTTGAGCAATATTGAAGCTGTGGTCTCTTGGTTGTGGCCTTGCAACGATGCTTACAAATCTAATTTCAATGACGTTAAAGATGAACTCGAGAATACTAATTGTTGAAGACGATGTTGGTGGGTATCTTATGGGTGAGGGGATATGAGATTCAATGGGGTGACGAAGGTGAGATCAGATCGGTGGTTGCATCAGTTTGTTAATGACGAGGTGAGGTTGGTGGCATCAGGTCTGCTGTTGCAGGTTTGTGATGTTCAACCTGAGGAGATCATCTGTGGGATTGCGTAGTGTTAAGCCACTTTAGTTAGGAAGGAGTATGACAACACAAAGGAAGGTAGGTGGGCGTCGAGAATAGGGGATGTGAGACTTGATCTCATGTCGATGATGGAGACAACTTCGATCTGTGAGATGTCAGGGCACAACACTAGAGAAGATGGAGGCTAGGGTTCTTGGATCTATGGGGAGAAAGAAGGATCTGGAAGAAGATATAGGAGGTGTGTAACGACTTCCACCAAACCGATAGCCAAATTGTTAGTAATTATGTGGAATAATCATAAGCAGCAGATTAACAAAAATCACTAAAAATTAAAACCATTTTGCAAAGAGATCCATTTCCAGGAAAACTCTTTAAGGAAGAACCAAAACCTTATATACATCATTGTTTACATTGTACATACACTGTACCATCTCTTCTTCTGGATAACATCTAACAGTTGTTTTGTCAAAACATATACTAAAACAACATAAAATCTCGAGGCATACTAGACAAAACTTCATATTGTTCATAAAACCATCAAGAACTAAATTTGAGGACCTGAGAGTACAGAGACGACACATATGACTTCTATCTACAAGACACGACAGACAGTACACTCGACCTGAGTTGTCATTGTTGTCCCTACAGCTGATGTTCTCCCTCGATAGTACATTCTCAACCCCCCTCGTGCACCTCCTCCTAAAAAAATGTGGATCCCATGGGGTGAGACAATTGTCCTAGCAAGAGATATAACTCTCTGCCAATATTGTTATTATCATAGTAAAATAGTATAAACTAAGCAGAGGATAAGTAGTTTAGTCTCATCTTTTGAAGCATTGCAACTATCTATGATAGAGCAGTAAATCATCTATTCACTTTATAAGGAATATGAAGAACATGTATATCATTTACACATCATACTATATCAACATCTCAAGCTTATCCTGTGATGCTCATTATCATGGTATGTCATCCATGAATCATTCTCATTTCTATCTGTTGGCCTCCTTTGAGTATTACATGAACTTTCAATTTTTCATGTGTCATTCAATCTTATTTTCCTCTTAAGTTCCTTTCCTTTAGCATAGGAATTATAGAGATGATTACATGTCACCACCTCTCAGTATTATCATCATCATGATTACTAGATATGGGTATTCCAACCCTTAGTTCTTCACTGAACATTGTTACCTCTCATCAGGTAATTGTTACCTCTAGGTCCTCAGACCAAGGTATGCATTATACTAAACATCTTCTTTTGTTTATAAGTTGATCTATGATTAGCTCAGATTTCTCTATATATCAATTTGGATGTGGTAGAAATATCCATGCCAAATCTTTGACTTCATTATGCTCTTTAGATTGTCTCAAAATGACTACTTGATCAGAGTAATTAGAAAGATAACAATCTAAGAGTGTCATACTTACCTTATCTTCAATAGATGAGTATTTGGCCAGGGTATTCAAGAACTGAAATTTGGTAGTATGCATTGGTTTTATATTATGTTTCATCTCTTTAAGTTTTACTACTTAGTATCTCAAATTTTCTCTGGGTGTTTCTTCTATATCTCTTCCCTTTTCTATATGAAGAGAGAAATTTCAAAACATACAAGAGAATATTGGACTTAATATAAATTCTCATCCTTCTTATCTCTTCTTCATGTCCTCATTGGATTAATGAAAGGAAACTCAACAACAACTACCTTTCTTATGATTAGTAGGTAGAGAGTAGAAAAGGAAAGATGATTCATAATGAAAAGTTCTATCTTGACATGTTACCTCTTACGAGTTATCTAGTGTCTTACCTGACCCAATACATAGAGTCAGTTGTCATCTGCTATTGCCTTTGTCCTCTACTACCAGAGGTAGATGGACCAAACTATGATACTTGTCTTCATCCTCAACCTTCTTCTCCACTAAATTGGGATCCTTGTGGGTTTTGCATATTATGCCTTGACTGTTGGGTCATCTCATTATTTCTTCTTGGACACTGCTGCCTAAGATGTCCTATCTGTCTACATTTATGGCAAGCCCGACCCTCACTTGGTAACCACTGCATTGGTATACTATTTTGTGGTTGAACCGGTGTTATCGAAAACTTTAGTTATTTAGTACCACCAATCCACTATTCATGTGACTGTGTAGACCTCCTTCTAAGGCTTGCCTCATGTTTCTTTATCACTGACCTTTCTATCCTCCGAATTGACTCCACAAATGTGGCGAATCTCTCTCTACTTTCTAACATAGCTGTTGAGATAGGCACCTCAGCATTCAGTCCTTTCTCAAAACATCAAATCTTCTCCTGCTCAGTAGAAGCCATTTGAGGCCAAAACTGCAAAAGTTCCATTAACCTAGCCTCATATTCATTTATTGACATGGTTCCCTACCGAACCTTCTCAAACTATGAGATCTTTTCATCTAAATATGTCCTTGCAAAATACTTATTGATGAATTCTCGACGAAATTCCTCCCAACCAACCTCTTCATCATTCCTTTTTACTTCTTCTATGGCCCACCAGTGTCCAGCACTACCTTTCAAAAGGTATACATCGTGTTTGACTTTTTCAGCATCTGGGATACTAAGGATCTTAAAAGCCTTTTCTAACTCAGTGAGCCATAGATCAACATCTGTTGGGTTAGATGTCCCGGCATATTCTACAGCTCCTACACGGCATAGTCGTTCAAAAGTCTTACCAGACCAATGTCCCTCATCGGGAGTTGGTTCCCTAGGTGTTGGTGCTGGCATTCGGTCAGCCATATGCATCATTGCGGTCATGAATTGCCCAAAAAGAGCATGAAAGGTTGGGTTTTCTATCGTAGCTTCATCAAAATGGGGATTCTCAGGAACTGATTCCTCTCTTGCCTGATCCCTTGCACCTCCTACTGGTACAACAACATTGCTCTCAGCGACGTGATCCTCATGTTCTCCAGACATCTTTAGGCTATATCCCTCCTTCTGCATAAGTTGAAGTCACTATAAGATAAACTAGAGAACACTAGAACAAACTCAACACCTTAGTCCTATGTCTCTGTAGACTCAGTGAACCTTACGCTCTGATACCAAACTTGTAACAACTGCCACCAAACCGACAGCCAAATCATTACTAATTATGCAGAATAATCATAAGTAGTGGATTAACAAAAATCACTAAAAATTAAAACCATTTTGCAAAGAGATCCATTTATAGGAAAACTCTTTAAGGAAGAACCAAAACCTTATATACATCATTATTCACATTTTACATACACTGTACCATCTTTTCTTCAGGATAACATATAATAGTTGTTTTGTCAAAACATATACTAAAGCAACATAAAACCTTTAGGCATACTAGCCAAAACTTCAGATTTCTCATAAAACCATCACGAACTAAATCTGAGGACCCGAGGTACAGAGACGACACATAGGACTTCTATCTACAAGACACAATAGACAGTACACTCAACTTGAGCTGTCACTGTTGTCCCTGCTGCTGATGTTCTCCCTCTCCAATACGGTATCAACCCCCCTCATGCACATCCTCCTAAAAAATTTGGATCCCATGGGGTAAGACTATTGTCCCAGTGAGAGATATAACTCTCTGCCAACATTGTTATTATCACAGTTAAATAGTATTAAACTGAGCAGAGGATAAGCAGTTTAGAACATTCTCATCTTTTAAATCATTGCAACTATATATGATAGAGAAGTAAATAAACTATTCACTTTATAAGGAATATGAAGAACAAGTATATCATTTACCCATCATACTATATTAACATCTCAAGCTTATCATGTAATGCTCATTATCATGATATGTCATCCATGAATCATTCTCATTTCTATCTGTTGGCCTCAGCCAATCTGCTAGCCAGGTGTTGGATTGTACCAGTCATGTGAATATACATCATCATGTTCTATCAAGGTATTGGACTATGCCAATCATGTGCAACTATTCCAGGTATTGGACTATGCCAATGCCAATCCTGTGCAAATATTCTAGGTATTGGACTATGCCAATCCTGTGCAACTATTCCAGGTATTGGACTATGCCAATCATGTGCAATTATTCTAGGTATTGGGTTATGACCAATCCTGTGACATTATTCCAGGTATTGGATTATGCCAATCCTGTGAGTGTTGCATCCAGGCATCAGGTTATCCCAATCCTATAGGTTTATTCCAGGTATTGGACGATGACAATCCTGTGACATTATTCCAGGTATTATATTATGCCAATCCTGTGAGTGTTGCATCCAGGCATCAGGTTATCCCAATCCTTTAGTTTTATTCCAGGTATTGGATTATGCCAATCATGTGAGTGTTGCATCTAGGCATCGGGTTATCCCAATCCTGTAGTTTTATTCTAGGTATTGGATTATTCCAATCCTATGAGTGTTGCATCCAGATATTAGGTTATCCCAATCCTGTAGTTTTATTCTAGGTATTGGATTATGTCAATCCTGTGAGTGTTGCATCCAGGCATCGGGTTATCCCAATCCTGTAGTTTTATTCTAGGTATTGGACTATGCCAATCCTGTGAGTGTTGCATCTAGGCATCGGGTTATCCGAATCTTGTAGTTTTATTCCAGGTTTTGGATTATGCTAATCATGTGAGTATTGCATCCAGGCATTGGGTTATCCAAATCATGTAGTTTTATTCCAGGTATTAGATTATGCCAATCCTATGAGTGTTGCATCCAGGCATCGGGTTATCCCAATCCTATAGTTTTATTCCAGGTATTGCACTATGCCATCCTGTGACATTATTCTAGGTATTGGACTATGCCAATCCTATGCATCTATTCCAGGTATTGGACTATACCAATCCTGTGCAACTCATCACTGAATACCATATTACCTTTACTAGGCATTATACCTTGTCCAAGCCATCATACTTATTCACATCCTTTATATAGTACAAGTATTCCTCTTATCTCCTTTAAGCATATTAGAAACACTATAGCCCTTATTTGGCTATAATCTTAAAGCATGTATGATCAAGATTTCATTATTATTATTGTATCCATTTATTATTATTATTATTATGTTACTAAGTTTCCATTTCCTAGTTTATTTTGAACATTATCATTTCTTACATGAGACTTTTATAAACATCTTGTTACCTCTCAGTAGACAACAATTATTCTCATGGCTCACAAGGCCCATTAAACATCTTGTTACCTCTCACTAGGCAAAAACTAACCACATGTCTCACAAGACCCATTAAACATCTTGTTACCTCTCACTAGGCAAAAACAAACTGCATGGCTCACAAGTCCCATTAAACATCTTGTTACCTCTCACTAGGCAACAACTAATCACATGGCTCACAAGTCCCATTAAACATCTTGTTACCTCTCACTATGCAACAACTAATCACATGGCTCACAAGGCCAATATAATTGGTATTATATGAAACATCATAGATCATACTTAGCTATGCTCATTATCTCATGTTATCAACATGGTTTCAATATGGTTAAGGATTCCCTTTATTAACCAATTGTAGTTTCAAATCATATCATTACCCTTCATTAGGGTTAAGGTTTCCCTTTTTAAGCCGACTAGGGTTTCTAGTACATTTATCAAGAATCACAACCCTAATCCAGATTCCACACATAATAGGAGTATCAATGTATACTCATTACATGAGTATTAAACAAATATAAGTTTCTCTTTCATCCTTACCAGTTTATTGATCACATCCTACTCCATTAGGTTGGCTCAACCCTTTTCTCAAGGTACATTGGCCCATATTTCTCAAAATGCATTAAACCCTTCATGTCTTAAAGTATCATTTGACATAGCATACTACTTGTATCACTCAATCAATTGTATTGGATTGAGGTTCTTCCACCCTATTGGGCAAAGAGGAGCATGCTTTCTCCACACCATATCAGGCAAATAGGTGTGTGTGTGTGCTTCACACCATATCGGGCAAAGAGGTGTGTGTGTGCTTCACACCATATCGGGCAAAGAGGTGTGTGTATGTTCCACACCATATCGAGCAAAGAGGTGTGTGTGGTTCACACCATATTGGGCAAAGAGGTCTGTGTGTGCTTCACACCATATCGGGCAAAGAGGTGTGTGTATGCTTCACACCATATCGAGCAAAGAGGTGTGTGTGTGCTTCACACCATATCGGGCAAAGAGGTGTGTGTATGCTTCACACCATATCAGGAAAAGAGGTGTGTGTATTCTTCACACCATATCGGGCAAAGAGGTGTGTGTGTGCTTCACACCATATTGGGCAAAGTGGTGTGTGTATGCTTCACACCATATCAGGCAAAGAGGTACTTTCTTATGTGCTTGAACCCGATATCACTTTATAAGGTGATACCATCATCTTCAAGCTCTAGACCTTCGTTCTACTTGTTCTAGTTCATGGACAACAGCCCTAAGTTACTACTAGAGCTCATGGATTCATCAATTATGCAGGAAAATTCCATTTTAAAGTAAATCATTTAACTAATGCAAGATTGATGATAAATAATAACATAATTGAGTTCAAGTTATATAACCCGCCTCAAGAGCAACTTCAAAGATCCAACCTCCAAAGTTTCACGTTCCCAAGGTTGAAGGTGAGCTTCTGAAAGGTTCGAGACTTGAGATCCTCAGTCCTATGCACGATACCTCACCACTTGTGGCCGATATCCATCACTTAGGATCGATATCCCTCACTTGGCCGATGTCACTTGCAATGGGCGATATCACTTTACTATGGGTGATATCAAAGCTCTATGCACAATACTCGTTCACCCTTGCATGATATCTAGACTCTATGCATGATATCTAAGAGCAAGGGGGTGATAGATTTTTAAAAATTCCACTTATGGGTGAAAGGAAGGGTATATATACTTGAGGTTCATGAAAAAGTGTGTATATGAGGTGTCACCATTTTAAGCTACTAGGTTCCACGTGTCCATGCATGGTTGACACATGTCCTTGCATTCAATCATATTTATATTGACATGAAAAACACTAGAGTTTAATCTAGAGATGATATTTTGACCATTAGTTATCTTGTTTGATAAGATATATTATCATTATCTTCATAAATTATGCAAACCGATACAACTTTTTCAAGGAGCATCTAACTCACCATGGATCACCTTCTTGAGGTGCTATTCCTGTCATGAACAAGGCCAAGATTCAAAAAACCGATATGGGATCCCCTCTTTGGCTCCTTGGCTGATAGGCACTCCCATATAGACTCTGCAACCTGATACAAGTTCAATTTAGGGTTTCACATTCAACCCTTTCTTGGTCTTTTCACCACCAAAAGTATCATACTTAAATATGATTCAAACATGGTTCCCCCTTCTTTCTATATCCTATAAATGATACTAGGAGGGAGTAGGTACACTCTAGAGGTGGTAATTTGCATATCAACCCTATACTTTGGGTAAATTACAACTTGCACCAAAAATTGGTACACAAGTCACTAGCATTATCCAAACAAGTTCAAACTTGGAATTTAGGCTCTCCACAAGCCACCACCTTGCATAATTCTCTCTATAATGATACTAAAACACATGAGGCGTGTTCAAAATATGACATTGCACTATAATCCCTTATCTTGGGTAAATTGCATTTTGGTCCAAAACATGAGAACATTGCTCAAACATTATTCAAACAGGACCAAATTTGAAACATAAGTTTGTTACCTGATAGCAAAACACTTTAGAGGATTATATTAAAGTTCTAAGCAACTTACTTAGCCAAAACAAATAGGGTTACCTCATAACCAAGTCAAGGTCATTACAAGGCGGACAAGGAAGACTTGAAGAAACGAATGAGGAAAAGGAAGAGTCAAGAAGGAATGTGAGAGGAGGCTGCGGACGACAGCCATTTCACTCATTGTGGATGATTCACCTCTATGTAGGGATGATGTCACGAGGGTGAATGGGGAGAACTCAGCATTACATTTATGGTTGAATTAAATTAATTAAGGACCAAAGTTTTAAATAAATTGAATTCATTGATGTTAGGATACCAACCATTTAAATGGAGTTGAGTTGACACAAAAATTTACATCTTAGCTAAATAAGGTGTGATGATATCAAATTTAAAATCATTCTTTTTTTTCAAAATGTTTACTGTTTTATTTCATTAATTATGAGTTTAATACTCAATTAATGCATTTAAAGCATTGTTCAATTCATATGATACATTTTTGTTTTTGCATTCCTTTATTTCCTTGTGTCACATTGACTCCAATTGATCCAATACTAGTGTAAAATTAATTAATTGGTGACTTGGTATATTTAACCCCCAGTTGAACACTTAATAAATTCTTTTGTCATCAATCCTTATGTAAAAGAATATTGATTAAACATTGTAAATTTTGACTTCAAATGCCTATAATTAATTTAATCTAAGGAATAAAATTTAATAATAACATAATTAAAATGTGTCCTAGAATACTGGGGGTTGAGTTAAATACCCATATTTGGGTATGCTACAACACTCCACCTCTTAAAGAGGATTTTGTCCCCGAAATCCACCCATTCAAAATCTAGCATACTTGTACGACTAAAATTGACCAATTATAATTTTGTTTCCAATTTATCCATCAAGTTAAGTTACATACCCAAGTGCACAAGGATCCACCCCTTAAAGAAACTGATCTAACCATATAGGTCATTGAGAGGGGTAGTCAACTAGATTATAGCCATCATATTTGTTCTTCTTCCTTTGAAATTTTAGCTCACACTTATGTGTAGGGTTAGAGGGTTGAACATACTAGTTAAAGATTTCTTGGCTAATGGTTTTATCTACTACTACAACTTCCTTATAATGGTGACTTGGTTCCAAAACCATTGATGAAATATGAAAAAAAAAATTTGAAATAAATATAATTTAATAATGAAAATAAGTTTGACAATGAAAATCTTTCAATGGGAATCCAAAATTACCTGAAAATCAATCTGAAAACAAAGTCAATAACTTTTTGTCACATACAACATATACTATCACATTAACATCACTTCATCTTCACAAAAGAGTTTTCTACACATATCATCAAGGAATACGACAATCATATCCACAATCTCGATTAGCATGAGATGCAAGTTTATGTTAGCATGCAATAAATTTCTAGTATGTTCTACTAGGCACAACCTCTATTAGTCCACCATTCTCTGAATCATGACTTAGGACATCACATCCCAAAGCATCATCTATTTATATGATTGTGTAATCATAATTAGAAGTAATTAAGGTCTCTACTTCCCTAGTTGGTTTACATCCATGGTGTCATTACAAGTGCAGATGAACTAGTTAGTCAAACTAATACTCTTCATCTCACACATTTGATAAAATAATTACATGGTGGTGATGGGAGAATGGTCAACTCTTCAAGGATAAATACAAGATGTACCTACATCACCTAACCTCAGTGTCAGTGTACATTTAAAGTTTCAAGAAAAAGTGTATCCACTACACCTTCTGAACATGACTGTGCATCCATATGTCCTCAGGTGAAAAATAATATGGTATCAAGTTTTATTATGTGTTTCAACCACATGATCAATTCTTTATAGGACAGGGGAGATAAGAATATTTCCTACCTTATTGGTATGTGAGGTATAAAATCCCATAATCATAACCCAAAACCGATTTTTCCTTCAAAAATTCCTCATTTATGAGATATCACGAGTTTACCTAGGATAATATCCAACCCATGGATGGTGAGTCTCAAGTAAATCTTTGTTGAGACAACTTCATGTTGCATGCAACAAGCCTACCCTTGAAGGATCTAGAACATCTCAAACTCTAAACTTCATATTAGCATTCTAAGTTTTTATCCATGCATGCTCAGTCGACATGATGAGTGTATCATAGGCATGATGGGAAACATTATAAGGAAACAATTTAATGACTTGTGCTAAGGTTATGTACAACTATGTGAGTAGATAAATTGTCCTCCCTTAAGGTAGGAGATAGAGGCTAATTCTTAAGAGAGTCAACCTTTACATATAGAAAGCTATATCTATAAAGAGAGGGTAGGATTGATAAGAGCTTATCCAACACTTGGTCTGTACCGAAACTTTGATGTATTTTCTTTTTTGCCCTTTACCAATATTTTCGTATCATTTCTATCTTTTTGGCCTAGATGCTTAAACTGTGGAATTTATAGTGGTTTGATGAACATTTGTTCAATAATTATACAAATGTAAGGGTTTATGCAAAAATACCTTGGTGAAATCTTATTTAAGGATCTAAAATGTAAAATCACCGCTTAAGTGGAACAATGGTAAATAAATCCATGTTAGAAGTGTAAGACCCCAAACCTTAATGTATTGAATAAGTTTAACTACCATAAGTAAGTACTCTAAACGTTAATATAACCTTGTGAGGTGTTTTTAAATCATGAGACAAGATTAAGTTTCAAGTTTGGTCCAATTCGGATGTCATTTGTGCAAGTTATGCAATTATATGCACATTTTGGTGTTTCATGCAATTTACCTAATTCGGAGGTTTTCTTTGTAAATTGTCACATGCATTATAATATTTTGATATTCCCTTACCATTGTCGAGTTTTTGAACCATGGGGAAATTAGTTGCACCTTGGTTTGAAGGTTTTACTTTCCAAGGACATTATAGGGACTACCCTCTTTATAAATGAGCTTATCTTTAAAAGATATCAACCAATGGGGTTATTTCTTTGTTTGAAGGACGGTGGAGATGGCCTAGAAGGCTCCAGGGGCTTTTAGGACCTACCTTTGATATACAATAAGAGTCCATGAGTTGTCCTCTTGCATGGCCATGAAGCCCTAGCCTAAGGACACATGGAAAGTCCCATAGACACCTCATACTTGCCCCCTTCTTTATAAAGCCATGCCTACCCCTTCCCACCTCCCAATCCAAGAAGCAATCCTCTCCTTCTCTTTCCCACAACTTAGAGCATTTATCCTTCTATGTTTGGCCACAAAGTTGCTGTCCCAAGGTAAAAGAGGGTGCCTACCTTGGTGAAGAAGGCTCCTAGGGTTCCAAATTTCTCTATTTAGGATTTCTTAAGCCCCTCCTTGGTGATTTTAACCAAAACTAGTAAGAATCCACCTTTCCTTCCCTATTCTTCATGTTGTTAGTATTCCTCCCACCTTCTTCCAGGTTGGAACCATGACTTTCCATGCTAAAACTCCACCTAGAACCCTAAAACATCTCATCTCCATGCTCTTTTTCAAGGGTTTGCACCTCTAAAGTGGAGAAGGTGATCTTTGCTTAAAAAAGGAGCTTGGCTTGGAGCAACCAGACCTTCTAATCCCGGGATCCTTTTTGTTTAGACCTTCTTACCTTCCTAAAGGCAATTTTTTCCAGACCTTCTAATCATGGGATCCTTTTTGTTTGGACCTTCTTACCTTCCTAAAGGCAAGTTTTGTTAACCCCTTCTCATATATTGCTTAGTATATGCTTAAAACTCATGCTTATATGTTTAAAATCGATGATTTCAATCTCTTTTTACCATGCTCTTCTAGGGTTTAGGTTTCTTGTTGTTTTACCTTCTCTATAACCTCTAGTTTGGTTACCTATGGAACTTCAAACCTGATCTTGGATCAAATGATGTTTTCTCTCTCTCCCTCTCTCTTCAATTATCTCAATCGATTTGATGATGTGGCAATTTCCTATTGGTCAATATTGAAAAATTCATATCTTCTAATCTGCTTATCCAAATTTGATAAAAAAATATGCTTTGAAATTGGAAAATTAATATCTATCTAATAAAAATATTTTCAAGGTTTTATTTCATGGTTTAACGAAGGGTGATTTTTGTAAAATGAATTTAATGCATAAAATATATAAAAATTACATCTTAATCATCATAACTCCAAAATTTACATAAAAATATGTTTTCTTCATCAGGAGAACCTAATAAGTTCATTGGTAATATTTTCAAAATCTAAATCTGAGTTTTTCTCAAAGTTTTGAAAGTAGGGTTTCTATACAATAATATGCACTATGTACTCTAATACATGTTAATACATTGAAAATAGTCAAAGTCGAACTTCGACTCAATTAAAGTGGTGAAAGTTAGTAATTGATATCAGTAAGAGAGGTATGTACATTTACACCTTAAGTAGGGAATAATTGTGCCTTAACCTAATTTTTTATAATGAGGCTTTACTAAACCCTATTTCATATACTCTTGATCTTTTGCTATACTTATAAATCAGTTTTGGAACATTATTATTAGGTCTTGGTACCCCACTACCATGCTTGTTAATTCATATGATTATTCTTGCCATGACTACTTTTTCTAGCATGTGGATTTATGTTCTATTTAATGTAAAGTAGTGATATTTTTGTACAACCACCCACAGAGGGCATGCAAATAATCGCCATGGGGAATGTCTTATTATCCTCATAATATTGTAGGTGACTGGGAATGTCTTATTCTCCCCTCACCTAAGGTTAGATGTTCGTTAGGTGCCTCAACCCAACTTACTTAGGTAGACATAATTATCTTACATGCAAATCCTTTTTGATATACTTGTTAATGGCAAGTTTCTTTTGAATATAGTCTCATACTCTTATTTTGTTCATCTTATGATGAAATATTAGCATTTACTTTCACGTAATTTCCTTATCTTTTGTTCTTGTTCATTATTTGACACATACCTTGTATTTCTCTCTGTTGCTAGGTGATTTCCCAACCACCTAGGTTTATATCAAGGTGTTGAACATGACCAAGGAGGACATAGCTTCCAACATGGACCTAGCTCTGGGAGATGTTTCTTTGAGACCGATTTGAAGTAGTTTAGACTTCCCTCTACTTAGATACTTATGTTGTATCATACATGTAAAACCATATGGGAGATTATGATGTACTTGTGTAGTCTTTTATGAAAGTTGAATGTAGTCAGTTATTTTTATTCCGCTACTACACTTTGGTCTTTTGCATACCATTATAATAAATTTGGAAAATTTATACCTATTCCAATATACTTTGAGCGTGCTTTGGAATGGATGTTTTATTCTTCAAATTATTTTTAGTAGGGAGTGGATCCCGCACTCCTTACAGCATGGTATCAGATCCCATGGTAGTCAAAATCTGATTTTTTTCAATTTTGTCTCCCTAGTTAGAATACTTGCCTTACCTTTATGTGACATGTTTGCCCTAGATTTGATCAATAGATAATGAAGAGTTGATTTAGGATACTATAGTTTCACATTAGAATGATGATGAATAGATCACAAAAATACTTACAACTAAACGATGCATAAGTGACCATAGTAACTTGAGGTTGTTTAGCTTGGCCTTCAGGCAGCTACTAGGACATGAAGTTGAAAGCAAAGGTGTCTAGAAAGGATCAGAGTTTTGGGGGCTGGCAAGATTTTCCTCCGCTCCACTAGCTTGGTTTACGAGGACTCCTGAATCTATATGATACCAGCCTGGCCTGAGCTGATATGAATTGTTCAAACTAGCATGCTTTTAGGCAATAGTAGCCTTAGATATTTATATGATTTATCTTTAGGTACCCTAATATGTTGAACTAGTCTCCTATGTGTAATGACTTTTTAAGGATGGATACCCAATATAGTTCCCTTATGACCCATAGAAACACTTGTTTGGATAGTTATCCCTAGAACATAGACTTTGAAGTTTGGTGTTTAGTAGTAAGCAATCAGAGTGCGCAGTGAAGCGTGATGGATCTTGTATATGGTTTAGTTAGACTACCCTTTTACCTCTAGATTAGTTTGGCTTGGTAGGTAAAACCTTTTAAGGGGTGGAGAGTAGTTGGTTTGATGATGTTTGGGTAGTTAGATTTTGAGGATGAAATCCTTTCCAAGGGGACGGAGTCATGTAACATACTGAAATCTAGCTAATCTGACTTTAGAAACCCTTTCTCCCTAATTAGGAAGTTAGTGTGCTTGAATCCTTATTTTTGACCAAACAAGTTATAGTTGTAACCACATGTTTCTTGGTATCCAAAAGAACATATAATGATCATGTAATGAATAGTTCATTTGTTTGAACCCTAATGAATATCTAATGCACACAATAAGAGTAACTCACATTTAAATATTAATAGTGGATAAGCATGATGTTGACCATGTCATAAACCAATAAACCCTAATGATATGATGGGTAAGATAATTATAATCTAACCTTGGACTTAATGCATCCTAATAAGGTATAGGTGAAGAATAATCATCATGTTAACCTAAACCCTAAGTAGTAATCATCTAACCTTAACCCATACATCATTAATGACATTCATGATACATTGGTGTCACTAGGTGTCATAATCAGATAACATACTTTAATACAAATAAATCATACATTAATCAGGTCATCAATATGAAATGCACATCACCTTGTTCTCTAATACACACCTAATTAATCACCTAATGACTTAGTATGTTAATCAAATCATTAATGTGTAATATGACCCATCTTGATCACTAAAATACATATAATGACTTCAATATGGATAAGTAGTTTTTGACCGACCAAAAAATATATATGGATAAGTAGTAATTGATTCACACAAAAGTGCATAATCAATCACAAGAACTGGATAAATATGAGAAAATGATTAATGATGACATTATTGTGAATAAGAAAGTTAATGTGAAAGTGTGGCAATGTTAAATATAGATATAAATGATTATTGTGACATTATTTGGATTAATTGTAACAAATTGGATAAAGTGTCCTATTTCATACAAAAGAATCTAATGTAATTCAATAAGGTGATAATGGAGTCTAAAAACAAATTATTAAAGATAATGATCAGATATAATAATGCATATTGAAATAATTGAGTAAACTCCAATTGTGCTAAAACTCATAATGAGGTAAATAAGAAATATATATAGTTTCAAGTATAATAATGAAATATAACTCTTTTGGAAACAAAGTAAATATGACATGACAAAGTCAAAAGAATAATAATGATAATGTGATATCCTAATGAATATAATTCTAATAAGCCAAAAAAAATTAAAACGAAATCATAAAATTGGAACCTTTAGGTGATCCATGAGAACCTGACCTATGTGGAGTTTCTTGAGAAGATTCTGAACTCCCAAGTTAAGCAGTTGAAAAACAAGGAGTTTAAGTTGGTAAAAGTTTTGGTGGAAGTTTAATGGATTCAACCAGGGAGTTTAGTGGTGAGATGTTGCATACTCACCCTTCTCACTCTATTTTAGATTTAAAGGACGAAATCCTCTTTAAGGAGTGGAGTGTTGTAACATACTGAAACTTTAACATATTCTCTTTTTGGCCCTTTCCCAATATTTTCGTATCATTTCTATCTGTTTTGGCCTAGATGCTTAAATTGTGGAATTTATAGTGGTTTTGGTGAACATTTATTAAATAATTATACCAATGGAAAGGTTTATGAAAAAATACCTTGGTGAAATCTTATTTAATGATCTAAAATGTAAAATCACCACTTAAGTGGAACAATGGCAAATAAATCCATGTTAGAAGTGTAAGACCCCAAACCTTACATAATGTATCTAATAAGCTTAACTACCATAATTAAGTACTGTAAACGTTAATCTAACCTTTTTCGATGTTTTGAAATCATGAGACAAGATTAAATATCAAGTTTGGTCCAATTTGGACGTCGTTTGTGCAAGTTATGCAATTATATGCACATTTTGGAATTTTATGCAATTTAACCTATTCTGAGGTTTTCTTTGTAAATTGTGTCACATGCATTATAATATTTAGATATTCCCTTACCATTTTTGAGTTTTTCAACCATGGGGAACCTACTTGCACCTTGGTTTGAAGGTGTTACTTTCCAAGGGCATTATAGGGACTTCCCTCTTTATAAACGAGCTTATCTTTAAAAGCTATCAACCAATGGGGTTATTTCTTTGTTTGAAGGATGGTGGAGATGGCCTAGAAGGCTCTAGGGGCTTTTAGGACCGACCTTTGATATACAATAAGAGTCCATGATCTGTCCTCTTGCATGACATGAAGCCCTAGCCTAAGGACACATGGAAAGTCCCATAGACACCTCATACTTGCCCCCTTCTTTATAAAGCCATGCCTACCCCTTCCCGCCTCCCAATACAAGAAGCAATCCTCTCCTTCTCTTTCTCACAGCTTAGAGCATCATCCCTTCTATGTTTGGCCACGAAGTTGTTGTACCAAGGTAAAAGAGGGTGCCTACCTTGGTGAAGAAGGATCCTAGGGTTCCAAATTTCTCTATTTACGATTTCTTAAGCTCCTCCTTGGTGATTTTGACCAAAACTTGTAAGAATTCTCATTTCCTTCCCTATTTGCATTCTATTATTATTCCTCCCACCTTATTCCAGATTGGAACCATGACCTTATATGCTAAAACTCCACCTAGAACCCTAAAGCATCTCATCTCCATGCCCTTTTGCTAGGGTTTGCATCTCTAAAGTAGAGAAGGTGATCTTTGCTCAAAAAAGGATCTTGTCTTGGAGAATCCATACCTTCTAATCTCGGGATCTTTTCTATTTGGACCTTATTAACTTCTTAGAGGCAATGTTTTTTAACCCCTTCTCATATATTGCTTAGTACATGCTTAAAACTCATGCTTCTATGTTTAAAATCAATGATTTCTATCTCTTTTTACCATGCTCTTCTAGGGTTTTGGTTTCTTGTTGTTTTACCTTCTCTATAAGCTTTAGTTTGGTTACCTATGAAACTTCAAACCTGATCTTGGGTCAAATGGTGTTTTCTCCCTCTCCCTCTCTCTTCAATTATCTCGATCGATTTGATGATGTGGCAATTTCCTATTGGTTAGTATTGAAAAGTTCATATCTTCTAATCCGCTTATCCAAATTTGATAAATAAATATGTTTTGGAATTGGAAAATTAATATCTATCTAATAAAAATATTTTAAAGGTCTGATTTTATGGTTTGACGAAGGATGATTTTTGTAAAATGAATTTAATGCATAAAATATATAAAAATTACATCATAACTCCAAAATTAACATAAAAATATGTTTTCTTCATCAGGAGAAGCTAATAAGTTCATTGGTAATATTTTCAAAATTGAAATCTGAGTTTTGCTAAAAAGTTCTAAAATTAGGGTTTCTATACATTAATGTATGTAGTCTAATACATGTTAATACATTGAAAATAGGCAAAGTGGAACTTGGACTCAATTAAAGTGGTGAAAGTTAGTAATTGATATCAGTAAGAGAGGTATGTTCATTTACACCTTAAGTTGGGAATAATTGTGCCTTAACCTACTTTTCTATAATGAGGCTTTATTAAACCCTATTTCATATACTCTTGAATCTTTTGTTATACTTATAAATCAATTTTGGAACATTATTCTTGGGTCTTGGTACCCCACTGCCATGCTTATTGATTCATGTGATTATTCTTGACATGACTACTTTTTTTAGCATGTGGATTTATGTTCTATTTAATTTAAAGTAGAAGTACTTATGTACAACCACCCATAGAGGGTATGTAAATAATTGCCCTGGGGAATGTCTTATTCTCCCCATAATATTGTAGGTGACAGGGAATGTCTTATTCTCCCCTCACCTAAGGTTAGAGGTCCAGTAGGTGGCTCAACACTACTTAGTTTGGTAGACATAATTATCTTAAATGAAAATCCTTTTTAATATAATTGTTAATTGCAAGTTTCTTTTGAATATAGCCTCATACTCTTGTTCTGTTCATTTTATGATGAAATATTAGTCTTTGCTTTCATGTAATTTCCTTATATTTTGTTCTTGTTCATTATTTGACACATACCTAGTATTTCTCTACCTTGTTGGGTGATTTCCCAACCACCTCAGTTTAGACCGAGGTCTTGAACATGACTAAGGAGAACATAGCTTCCAACACGGACCTAGCTCTTGGAGATGTTGCTTGGAGACCGATTTGAAGTAGTTTAGATTTCTCTCTACTTAGATCCTTATGTTGTATCATACATGTAAAACCTTATGGGAGATTATGATGTACTTGTGTAATCTTTTATGAAATTTGAATATAGTCAGTTATTTTTATTCCGCTGCTACACTTTGGTCTTTTACATACCATTATAATAAATTTAGAAAATTTATACCTATTCCAAGATACTTTGAGTGTATTTTGGAATGGATGTTTTATTCTTCAAATTATTTTTAGTAGGGAGTGGATCCCACTCCTTACAAGGTCTTACTTAGTTTGGTACATATATATACCACCAAATTGGATAGAGGGTGAAACCCTAATTGATTAACACAATTTAGGTTTAGGTATGACAACAACCTCTACAAGGCACCTACCTACTAAGGTACAATCTAGGATAACCTAAAATAGTCTAGATACTGACTGCTTAGGGTATGATACCATTCTGTAAGCATGGAACCTGACAGTGGGCCCACTAAATGGTACAAACATGGGCCATGAAATATTTAAGTAGTAGAAAACATAACTTTTTACAAAGTTATAAAATTTTTCCATGTACAAAAATTTCTCACTCGAAGAATAGTACATAAATTGAAAATGTTACATCTATATGCACATAAGCCATATGCATAGGGTAACAAGTCTATGTCAAGCTGTCCTTAAGTTCACCAAAGAGCTCACGATCATCATGTGTGTCAATCCTTAAAGTACGTCCAATTGGGTTAAGGGAACACCCATATTAATAGGAAACAAAAGAGTATGTGTCAACAAAAGCTGAGTATGTACATTACAAATTTAACTAGGACATGATTTATTTCAAAAGTAAAGTAAGATGCTCCCATCAAAGAGGGGGCCATAAATCTAGGTAAGTTTCAATTAGAAGTAACAAGAGAAGGAATTTCCAAAAGAATGAGGCAGTATAAATAATCCAATAAACAACAAACCTTGACACAATCAATCATGACATTACAACATTTATTTGCATGTAGATATATTGGACTAAATTAACTATAGAAGGGCCAAGACACCACTGAGTCATTTTCCTAAATATATATTGGGTAGAAAAGCACACCCATAGGATGAAAAGCACACCTCTGTATATATAAGGGTAGAAAAGCACACCCCGGGTAGAAAAGCACACCCTAATGGTTACGCATAAGCATCTACGATAGTTATCTAGTCAAACTATCTACCATGCATAATGTAGTGTACAAGATATGTTGCTCATCAGAATATGTGTCACGATACAAGAACAATAGCCCGTGGGGTCTTTGACCCAATTCAACATGTCAATAATAATCTCAGAAAAATAGGATATGTCAACAAGTGGAAGAAAAGAGTAAGTTTTTCAAGAATTTCCTCATTATGGGAATTTTTTTTTATTGAACCCAGCGTGCCTCTTCTCATTAAGAAAAAGTCCAAAAGGAGTATATACAAAATGGTCTGAGAAGGGTAAACTCCTATACCCAGACAATAGAAAAAAGAGGAATGAAAAAAACTAAAGAAGCTACAAAAATAGAGCTATCTGTACAGATATCATGCCTTCAGTATGTTTGTATCACTATGAACTATTCTCCATAACTTCATAGGACTTCTTCTATTACCGTCAAAAATCCTCGCTTTCCTCTCCAACCAGATATTCTAAAGAATAAGCCCAGCAACAATCTTCATATCCCCCTTCCAGAACAGAAGATCATCCAACCAACTAGGTTGTTTGCCGAATTCCAGAAAAAAGAAATTCCACAGCTCCCGACTGTAGGAACAATTAAACAACAGATGATCTAAGTCTTCACCATATTCCTGACATAGCTCGCATCTAGCAGCTAAATAAAAACCAATTCTTTAAATGAAGTTACAAGTAGGTATTCTATTAAGAAAGCACCTCCAAAGAAAATAGGTTGTCGATCTAGGAAATTTACTCTTCCAAACCCAGTCATCCCAATTAACTTTCATATTTTTATTTCTTGTCACCTCCCATGCATCTCTCAGTCTAAACGACTTGATCCCTTTGAACATAATGTAATCATCTTTATCCACTAATGCATGCATATCTCCAGTCAGTTCATTAATAATACCACTGCTTCTTATATCTCGTAGCCTCCAATTTTTGTCCAAGACACAGGAAGAAATAGTACAGTTTGGACCTTTCCCCATTCTCAGGATCAAGTGGTCATCACATCCGTCTAACAGAGTTTTCTTATTAGGGGTCCAGGGGTCCTTCCAGAACTGGAACTTCATGCCATTACCCACATGAAAATCAATATTCTGTTTCAGAAGGTTTCTCAAGCTTAACAATTTTCTCCACATCCAAGTTGAGTTGGTCTTACACCCAATAGACCAAATGGATTCGTGTTTAATGTATCGTTCATGGAGCCACTTCACCCACATAGATTCCTTGTCACTGGCTACATTCCAAACGTTTTTTAAAAGGTCACCTTTAGACCAATCATCAACATGATGAATACCCAATCCACCCTCACATTTAGGTCTGCAAATCATCTCCCAAGATACTGAATGAAGGTGCTTATGACTATCCGAGTCATTCCAAATGAATTTCCTCATTAACTTCTCAATCTCATTAATGATATCTTTGGGAAGGGGGAAAGCCGAAGACCAGAACATGTGATATGTAGAGAATGTAGATATGACCAGCTCCACTCGGCCTGCAAAAGATAGAAGATTCCCTTTACAAGAATCCAACTTCCTTTTAATCTTATCCACAATCAGTGCACACATCACCTTAGTAAGTCGACCAGTAAAAAGGGGGAGGCCAAGGTACTTCACTGGAAGGTCAACCTTTGCAATACCTAAATCTTTAGAAATGACCTCCTGGAAGTCACCAGCACTTCTGCTAAAAAAGAGTTGGCTTTTAGAACTATTTAGATGTAGCCTAGAAACAAGACCAAAGGTAACTTTAGCAACATGCTGAGCATTAGAGGAATCAGCTTTAGTAAAGATCAACAAATCATCCGCAAAAATAATGTGTGAGATCTCGTAGTTTTCAGAAGCCTTCACCGGAACAATAAAATTTTCCTAAAAAAAAGAATCAATAATGGAAGAGAAGACCTGCATGGAAATCATGAACAAATAGGGTGCCAAAGGATCCCCTTGATGCACCCCATTAGTAGCTTCAAACTGATTGAAAGGAGAGCCATTTACCAAAACTTGGAAAGAAGCAAAAACAAAACATTCCTGAATCCAACCCAACCAACATTGAGGAAACTTCATCTTCTCCATAAGAAAGAGAAAATAATCCCTTCTCACTGTATCATATGCTTTAGACAAATCTACTTTAATACACATATTTGCAGGTCCAGCACTAGTAGGAAACCCACTCAAAATCTCATTGGCTAATAAAATTGCATCAGTAATAACTCTGTCTTTCAGAAAAGCCACCTGGATATTATCAATCAACCCCACTAGAACATCACTCAACCTATTAGACATGATTTTAGTGATGATTTTAAAAACCACATTGCAGAGAGAAATTGGTCTAAAATCTTTAAGATTAGTAGCACCCTGCACCTTAGGAATAAGAGTTATAAAGGATCTATTGCACTCTCTTAGCAACTTCCCCGAGTCAAAAAAATTCAACACAGCTTTAGTAATGTCTTGACCAACAATAGACCAGCATTCCCTATAAAACATACCATTAAAAACATCCAACCCAGGCACTTTATCTACATTTATATTCTTCACCACATCGTCAACTTTCTCCTTAGTCACCCACTGACTCAACTTCATAGCTTGACTATCCGATAAGGCAGGAAGCACACAAGATTCATCCCAGAAAACCATTTCAAACGAGGCACTATTGAAGATAGTTTTATAATAATTCACTGTATGGTCCATAATGGCTCCCCCATCATCAATGACCTTGTCACCCTCATTCAACAAGTAAATTCTATTATTAATCCTCCTGGTTTTAAGAGTAGCATAGAAAAAGGGCGAATTTCTGACCCCCTGCTTGAGCCAAATGGCTCTAGATTTTTGCCTCAGAAAAACCTCTTCTTCAGCAAAAGCAGTATTCACATCCTTCCTGAGTCCGGCCAAAGCCTGCTGAAGATCCACATTTTCAGGATGGTCATCAAATTTCTTCTGAAGTTCAAGCACTTTGGTTTCAATCTCTAAGGCTTTAGACGAAAAAATACCTACATAAACTTTATTCCACTTGATCATAGCATCTCTAACAGTAGCTAGCTTCATGTACACTCTGAACATAGGGGCTCCCATAACTGAAGTTCCATTCCAAGCATTTTCCACAATGTTACGAAAGCCATGTTACGAGACCCAGGCATTGATGAAATGAAAAGGAGTGTGCCTCTTCTTAGTAGATTGGATGTGAAGCAACAACACCCGTGATCACTAATCAAGTTAGAAACCACTTGCCCCCACACATTAGGAAAAACAAAAAGAAATTTCATGTTACAAAAAATCATATCAATTTTTGAAAACATGCTAACTCCCTTCTTGCTATGACTATCCTAAGTATAAAAAGGACCTTTAGTGGGAACCTCCAAAAGGTTCATGCATTCAAGGGAATCATTGAAATCCAGCTTGCTCTTAGATGAAGGTGGATTCTTCCCAAGTTTCTCATTGTTGAATCTAACAACGTTAAAATCGCCAAGAACACACCAAGCCAAAATAATAGGAGGCAATCTTATTCAAAGAATCCCATAGAGTTTCCCTATTAGAATCCCCAGTGGCAGCATAGATAGCAGAAAGATGAAAACAGGTACTCTGACGATCAACAGCCACATCACAATGGATAATCTGATCATTATCACAAACTTTGCTAATAACAATCTCAGGATCATTCCACATAATGATAATGTGTACATAAGAGTAAAAATCCTCGTTGGACAGAAATCTAGCTCCAGGCCAAACAAAATCAACAATGCCACCAATATCCTCTTTCTTTGCTCTTGACTCAAGGATGATATATATCAGCTTTCGGTCTTATTATTTCGTTTCGAATGCGAGAGACTTTTTTGTGGATCCCTCTCACATTCCAACCACAAATCGATAGAGGTCTAACCATTTGGAGGAATATGGATACTCTCCCCCACATCACTTGTACCATGGACGCCCTCACTAAGGTTAGATAACAGAGAAAATTTATTTGGAGATAGCACAATATTTTTGGCTGCTAAAACAGGCTTAGCCACAACCCTGGGTGGAGATTTAGAACGTTTCCTTTGAATTTTCCATTCAGGAGAAGGTACAGGAGTAATATGATGCTTATTTGATTCCACAATCCACACGACTTCAACAGTTCTCTCTTCAGACACTTTTATGATTGATCCTTCAAGCACAGCACCAATGTCCTCGACAACATCACTGAAAACCTCAGGTTCATCCTCCATAATCTGAGATCCATTTCTCTTTGGGACCCAAACTAGTTTACCCACCTTCCGAGCTACACCCAAAGGGACCTTCAAAGCTTCAGAGCATAACCCAGATTCATGGCCATAATTACCACATTCCTTACATTTATCTGGCACCCATGCATACTCAAACTGAATCTTATCAAGTTGCCCATCATCACTTTTAAGCTCAAGCTCCTCTGAGAAGGAAAAGTCAGCCGAGATTAGCACCTGAAGTCTAGCATACTCCAGATGAGTGAACTCAATAGTAAGCTTATCAGTACACAGCGGCTTCCCAAGACAAGAACCTATCATCATGAACATTTTAGGAATATCCCAGAGTTCTGGTGGCAATCCAAAGATCTTCAACCAAATAGGAATTTCAGAGATTTTTAATTTCTCCATTGGCTCGCCCCACTCCCACTTCTTGATGAACATCGTCTTCCCAGCAATGAACCATGGTCCTCCATCCAAGGTCGTGTCCAAGTCATCGTCATTTGAAAACATCAAGATGAAGAACCCCTTGCCCCTCGATATAATCTCAAGTGAGTCGTTGACTTTCCAGAGCTGAGCCAAATACCTAACAACGGAAGGCAAATGAGGAGTTAAACCAACAATGTAACCTACGTCCATCTGACTCCATCTCTTTAGATTTCTGTCTGCAATGCTCTTAGGATAGATCAACTTCCCCTCCTCTAGATGTACTTCCGTTCTCTTGAAAACTTGGTTAGAAGTATCTTTGTTGTCCGCCACCAGATCCACCCAAAATTTCACTTCAGAAGAAATGTCGACCGAGAAATGAGATTGACGGTGTACAGCCTTGCCCGGATCTTTGATCTTAGCCACATTACTGAGATCTACAACATTTTCCTCCTGTGAAGCTTCGGATTGAACACTCGCAAGTGTTGCCCCCAGGGGAATCGCCTTTGAAATCACCACTGGGATCGCCCTAGCCTCCGGAGCGCTCATCTTACTTGTACCACTATGTGACAAGTTGGATCATTATACCGGGAAAATTTAGTCATATAAATGCCCAGTTAAAATTAGGGAGGAGTACATACCTAGTCTTCATGGTTAGAGGTCAACTCAATGAATACTTGGTCCCCAAAATCAAGCAATCATCCTAAGAACACATTATATGTATTATTTAAACTAACATGAACATGTATTTACATCCTTATATATATTTTCATATTATTCTTATCCTAGTCCCAATAACCTAATGTCATATTAGGGTTGTTATTTTAGCTCAAATACACATCTTGAATCGCATAAGACTATGTATGTCTAGGTTAGAATATGGGTGGGTAATAATAACTATTCTTAAAGTATAGGCCTTGTACTTTTATCCTCACTCTCTCTCTCTTAAGGTTCAAGTTTCATCAACTAGGGTTAAGTTCATATTTAGAGTGAGGTATATTTACAAAAATGCTTTATTAATAAAATCAAGGATTTTAGTTCTACATGCACTCACATGTGGTTATATAGTTTCTTCTTATTGTGCATATGAATACCATCAAATGTAGGTCATAGCTATACCTACGAATCACATCTTTCATCCATTCAATTACCCTCAAATCTATTATCTAGTATACTAGTTATTAAGTTGATAGCATTAAGGTTACATGAAATGGATTTATCGAAGCATATACGTGTGTTACCCATACACCAATACATATGAATGATATATATCATGTATCCTTATTATTACGTCCAATATTGAAGGTGTCTAGTACTCATTTGAATTAGTAACTAGAGGGTAGTCATTAATTGGTATGAAAAACTAAATTGCATGGAGGGGGGGTACTGACCTATAGACTTATAGATGAAGGGAGTTGATTTCTAACATATCGGGTTGATGTTGGCTTGAACCAATTAGTCTCTTGATCTTCTCTAGATGTAGATGTCATCAACCATGATTGGGATTCTAGCCTGAACTAGGCCTTCACTTCCATCTTAAGCTTCAACAATCATTTGCATGAGGTGAAGGATCCTAGTTGTAGAATCAAGGAACAATGCTACCATTGGTGCATCTGAACGTCTTCCCCAATTCACTACTTGGTTTGATGCTAAGTGGATGGTGATGTTTTCTTGTTGTTGGGGTCGTGATGGGAGTGTGGTGATTGTCAAGACATCAGGTATTTTTGGAGATTGGCGGAAAACAAGAGAAGAAGGTGTTGCACCAACCGAAAGACCGGTTGCTTGTAGCTATTGTTTGCACATGGTGCGCCATAAGGGATGAAACAGAGGATAACACAAGAGATGGTTAGGATTCTTGGTGTGGAGTAGGTTCAGATTGGTGGCTTGTGCTTGTTGGCAATGTTTATGCCTGATGACGACACCTCTTGTGGTGTCGATGATGTTTGCATAGGAGGGTGCTGCCAAAGGAAGGAGTTGCAAACTACAAGAGATTGTCGTGATGCCAGATGAGAGGTGGTGGCATGACATATTGTCTAGAAATCTATGCTATTGTAGGTCTACAACCTGAAGGAGAAGGAGGAAGAACAAACGACATAGTTGATTCATTCAGCAACATGCCTTCTGTAACAGGAAGCTATACACCCCACAGCCGTCGAAGCACCTTCTGCAATAGGCTATGGTGGCTTGAGCAACATTGAAGCTATGGTATATGGGTTGTGGCCTTGAATTAATGCTTGCAAATATGATTTCAATGATGTTTATGATGAACTCAAGACTACTGATTGTCGAAGACAATGTTGGTACGTGTCTTACTGGTGAGGGGATCTGAGATTCAATGGGGTGACGGAGGTGAGATCAAATTAGTGGTTGCAGTAGTTTTTTGCTGACGAGGTGATGTTGTTGGTGTCAGTTCTACTATCTTAGGTATGTCATGGTTAGCCTGAGGAGATCATCTACGGATTGTTTAACATCAAGCCACTTTAGAGAAGGAGTATGCCAACACAAAGGAAGATAGGTGGGCGTCGAGGATAGGGGACGCTAGACTTGATCTCACGCCAATGATGGCGACAACTCTGATCTGTGAGATGTTGGGGTGCAACACTAGGGAAGATGTAGGCTAGGGTTCTTAGATCTATGGGGAGATAGAAGGATGGCGAAGAAGATATAGTAGGTAGATAGAGAAGAACTGAAGAAATGGATGAGGAGAAGGAAGAGTTAAGAAGGAATAGGAAAGGAGGTTGCAAATGATAGTTGTTTCACTCATTGCAACTGATTCGCCCTGTGCGTAGGGATGAGAGTCGCGGGGGTGAATGGGGATAAGTAACGCTCAACAATACATTTATGGTTGAATTACATTAATTAATGATGAAAATTTTAAATTAATTGACTTCATTGGGGATAGGATACCAACCATTTAAATGGAGTCTAGTTGACACAAAAATTGACATTTAGCTAATTAAGGTGTGATGAGCTCAATTTTAACATCATTCTTGTTGTTCAAAAATGTTTTCTACTTTATTTCATTACTTGTGAGTTTAATACTCAATTAATGCATGTAAATCCTTGTTCAATTTGTATGACACATTTTCGTTTTTGTATTCCTTTATTTCATTGCATCACATTGACTCAAATGATCCAATCCTAGTGTCAAATTAATTAATTGGTGATTTGATACATTTAAATCCCAATTGAACACTTAATTATTTCATTTCTCGTCAATCCTTATGTAAAAGAATATTGATTAAAACATTGTAAACTTTGACTTCAAATTCCTATAACTAATTTAATCCAAGGAATATAACGTAATAATAACATAATTACAATGTGTCTTTGAATATTGAGGGTTGAGGTAAATACCCATATTTGTGTATGTTACAAAACTCTTGCATCTTTCCTAAAAAAATAATTTCCAGGAAATATTCAGTTTTGTAAATAATTATAACATAAATTGAACTATCAAAATATCATGGATATATAAGAACATTATCATAAATTATGTTTTAAAAAACCTACGGTTCTAGTATCTTTCACATTCTTTGATAGTAAAACAACCGGATTAAACTTAATCAAGCTTATCATTTCACTTCTTTGGTGCATGTTTTAAAGCATACTATGATTTGACTAATTTACATACAAAAGCAGTCTAAACACCCTTTTAATGCCTTTCTAGATTATAGGTAGTTTCTAACGTGAAAGGAAATAGATGAAAGTAATCTAATTTACATGTAGGTTTTTCTCAATATAATCAACACCATCCTTTAGTGTGTAACCTTTGGCTACCAGTCTAGCCTTAAATTTAGCAATGGAAACATCTTCTTCTATCTTCTTTGTGAAGACCCATTATATCATATCAACATCTTCTTTCGTCTTCTTCGTGACGACCCATTATATCATATCATTTTATATGAAAGAAGAAAACTTGTCACAGTCATAATATAGTTGTTTAAGATGAATGATATTTCTAATCATTTTTTCCTTCCACAACCTATGTACAATTTTCATGGATTCATGATAGGTGTAGGGGTCTTCTTTTGGTAAGAAAATGTAGAAGTTAGAATCAAAGTTATTATATAATTTGAGTCTTTTCAATTGATTCATCTCACTAGGAGATACTAATATTTAAGGGTTCATGATCTTCAAATCGAGATTTCAATGTTGAGAAAATTTCAATGGTTCTAATTGGCAGAACTTTCACCAACTTGTGTATGGAAGACTATAGTTAAGAGTAAAAATGTTATCATAGTGATAAATTTTGACATGTTTGGTTTCTAAAATATAGTTAATCTTGATGTTATAAACTTCGGATGATATTAACACAAAATATACTAGCATTTTTATTCTCTACCTACCCTATGAAATGAGTATGTACAATTTTGGGACCAAGATTCATCTTCTTGTTTTTAGGGATATTTTCTTTAGCCAATCACCCCCACATTTCAAGGTAATTTCAAAGAGGACAAGAACTTGAAACATCAAGTACTTTGAAATGTGTTTCCTATTAAACTATAGTTCACAAAGTGTTTTCTAATTTGTGGAATAATATTTGATTCAACACATAGTTTGTAATCCAGAGAGCCTCCATCCACAAATGGTGGTTAAGAATAGAACATTTGAATGTGGCATTGACCATATCAATCATGTCATATTCATTATCTTAGCTACTCAATTTGTTTATCGAGGTTATATGGGGCACTTATGTCATGTATAAGTCCATGTTCCTCATAGAATCAATTAAGTCCATTCAAGTTATAGTTGACGCATTTATCAGATAAAATTTTCTAAATACTATTCTTTTTCTAGTTCTCTTATTGAGTCTTATAAACTCTAATCATTTTATTTTCCTCATCCTTAGATATTTAAAAATAAATATAACAACTTAGAAAGCCATTGATAATTAAAAAAATATTAATCTTGTAAACTTTCTTATGAATAAACTCAAGAATTGAAGATTTTCTTTCTACTAATTTAGAAATTTTCTTAGGTATGTTATCTTGTGAACAAGTATGCATCTATAATGATACATGTCGTTGTATTTTTTTCACATGTCACCAATGAGCTTCATATTTATCTCAAGATATAAAAGAAGAAATTTTTTTATTTAATTATTATAAATGGAAGGAGTATCATTAAATGAGTAAATACAAATTTTAATTAAACAACAACGGTTCTACTCAAAACCATTGAATGGACCAAGATAATATTTTACAACTTGTTACCCTAACTTAAGAACAATCATGTAGGTGGCATCATATAGACTGGACTCACAAAGCTCTTCTCAAAAGTAGGTTTAAGGTCCCTTACCTAACTTAACCCTTAATCATGTTTGATAACCATAATTGAATTCTTGGTTAATATATTAACTCAATTGATGAAGAAAAATATATAATTTGACTCAAGTTGTACTAGGTTTTCCCTAATTTTGCAATTATATAAACATTTGTGCAAAATAATGTAAAGTAACCATAATTGAGGACCTAATTGCAATATGATTAACATTATATCATTTCATATCCTATTTAATATCTATTCTTGACTTGATAACCAATGGATGCTTTTAAAATTTTGTCTGGATGAGGTTTAAAGCATTGATTCCTACCCTAGTGAAGATGGTTGAGGTTTATTTGTTGAACCTTGAGGTTCAACAGCTAAGAGCATACACAACCTTTATATTATGGATATCAAAGGTACTTGGTTTGATATATATCGAGGATCCCTCATAGGGATGGTTAGACCTTTGACACGTCTGCATGTGGAGGGTCGATAGGGGTTTGGTTGGTGCAACTCAATATCTTTATTTTGCATCCTCGATAGTTTTACCTTTTGACCTCGATAAGACAAAGAAATAGATTTCATAGATCCAGGGATGATGAACCTTTAAAGACCCCTCCAAGGGGAGGACCCTTGATAGGGATCCTGGAGACCTTCAGAAGGAATCCACCTTGATGGGTTTTCCCTTGTTGTCCCTCGATAACCATGCATAACTGAGACAACTTTAGTTTTTTAATTCCTTATTATATATATACTCAACACCCTCGACCCTCTATGATAATTAGTCTATTAAGGAACCTGATTGAAATGAGGAGTAAGAGCTCAAGGGTCTTGAAATCCTTGCTTGAAGGTTGATATCTTGAAGAAACTACATGCATGCACTTGCTTGTTAATGATTCAAGCTTCCTTGGTGGATACAAAACCTTGTGGCTTCTTTAAAACCTTATTACATGGAATATATACCTTCTATTCTCTCATTTATATAAATTTCCCTCTCATCATGTTCATTTGGCCGAGTTCCATGAGTTTCCATGATGGAAACTTGCTTATCTAGAAAAGGTGGCTTCTTTTATCTCTCTTTCAATCGAAGTTTTGACTTGACCTCGCTTGGTGGTGTCATTTTTGAACTTGAGTGGCCATTTTTTACATTGATAGGAGGATGTCTCTTTTACATCCTATGTGTGTACGTTTTCATAACCTATGAGGTGAGTGATATAATGTCACACTAACACTTCTTTCCTATAATTCATATCCAATCCCTAATCTTTCTTAGGCCTTTCTCTATTGGTCCAAAGTGGAGTTTTTATGGACTGTGTTTCTATAATCTGGACATGTCTAGAAGTAGTATGTCTTTCCCTAATATCTAATGGTGATTCATGGTGGTATGTGTATGCCTTATTAATGCATAAAGGATGAAGTTTTGAAATTCATGCTTTGATACCCTAAAAGTGATCTTTTTATAGTAATTTAGTACCATTTTGATGGGAAATAAATTATGCAACTCTTACTACCGATTGAATGTGTGTCAATGTGAAATAAGGATGATTTACTAACTATTATGCTATAAAATTTTTATTATACTTAAAATTTATACCTTTTCTTATAAACAACTTGCGATTAAATTGAAGGCCAAATGGCATCTACAGAAAAAGCATAGTCAAAACCAGCTCCAAAACTCACATACAACACATTAATGATGATAAGATTAGCAGAATTTAAAACCATTCTGTCTAAGATCCTGATAACTAGTGAATAAGAGGATTTAGGATGGAACCACTCCTCAATGTTGAGCACCATCTATAGATACATCACCTTGATCGTTGAGGTCAGACTGAACAATACCATCCCCATGGAAACCCTTATATACCAACTACTAACACCGATCATCATAGGCATATTGTGACGCCCCGTGCCACAGTGAAATGTGATAACTCAAAACAAACCCGCGGAAAGAGATTAACAACTTATCAGCAGATAACACTAAAAATTAAAATCATTTTGCATAAAACTTCCATATAGAAAGAACCTTTACACATGAATACTTTCATGCCTCAAAGCATTCACAAAACATGTTGTTAACTTATAACAAAGGCATTGTTCTAGAATGTATATACATGATCCCATCATAGATGATATACCAAAAGTACATAAGGAGTACACATTTACAAAACATCTACAAAAATGTTCCCCAAGGATCGGAGTGTACATGGATGACTCTAGGATTCTACCACCAAAAGACAACCAGCAATACTTCCAACCTTATCAGCTACTACTCCTCTAGCTTCTTCTCAACCTCCTCTACACGATCTCAACTTCCTCATTCTCATCCACCTAAAAAGGTTGTAACCAACGGGGTGAGACACACAGTCCTAGTGAGAGATATAACATTTCACCAACTCTATTATTATCACAGATAAGATAAACTAAGCAGTAGTATAAATAACAGGAAGAAAATTTATTGTTGACTTATGCTACATCTTAATTATTATAAAGGAATATGAAGAACATGTATATTTTCTACCAACAACATTATATAAAGATCAAGCAAGGTCTCAACCAATGTTTCATTTTTTATCCTATACAATTATACTATGTGGATGATTACATATTCATTATGCCCTAAGGATTTGAATTGTACCATCCAAATCCAACCGACCACTATACAAATATATAGTTGAGTCAGTGTCTACAAGGTCTAATGGAGGAGACGAAATCCATGACCTCACCTTCCTCAGTCAGCATGAATAAACATGCAGTGACATCATGAGTCATGTGCTTCCAGAGACATTTAGTCTAGCTGTGCATATTTAGCCCACCTTGGTACAGGTCACGGTGCTAGAGAAATTGAGCTACAACTTATAGCAGTGCTCTTCCAGGTATGACTTATAGTCAATCATGTGATTCAATTCCAGGTATGACTTATAGTCAATCATGTGATACAATTCCAGGTAATCCTGTGATATAATTCTAGGTATGACATGTAGTCAATCATGTGATAATTTTACTTTTATGATACAAGGTGGTATTCCAACTTTCATCCCACACATTCAACAATATGTGCTCTGAGTTAAACTCATTTCACCATTCAGCAAAATGCTGACACTGAATGGAACTATGGCACAAGGTGACTACACTATTAGATTTCACTTGATTAATTAGATCAACTTAAACACCTTTAAGCATCAATAAAGTTACAATGTACAATCTCTAAACAAAATCTACATGAATAAGGTATGACTCATCACTAAAACATATTGAATCACATCACACTTTATGTTTATTGTCACTTATATGTCCATTATAAGGACCACATGTCCTTCACAAGGACCAATGTCCATCACAAGGACCAATGTCTATCACAACATAACCCCCATAGCTCATTCCTGGCTATGTACATCAATCAATATCACCTGCATTGATAGAAACTAATAACAAGAAGGCAAAGCATCATCATCTCATAGAACTCATACCATACATTCACATCATACACTTTACATTATAACAATTAGAGTTTCACTTTATCCGATTAGGGTTTACAAGGTAGGATCATCAACCATCTTTTAGATCCTTACTTCCCTCATTATTATGAGATGTGTTATAAGACATAAAAGCATGTTTCTCATTATTATAAAACATGTTATGTGGTTTAGAAACATAACCTTCACATCATATGTACAACTCCTCCATAGGATGTCACATCATCACCATGAAACACCAACATCAACATGGTTGGTCTAAACCATCACCATAGAGTATTACATCACACCTTATAGCCCTAGCATCAACAAGATGCATCACTACACCACATAGGGGTATTGGTTAGGGTTAGGGTATCAACCACCACACTAAAGTAGTGTATCGGCCACAACACTAAGATATGGTATCAGTCATCACACTAAGATAGGGTATCGGTTAACCTTAGATATCAAGTAACCAACCTAAATAGGGTGTCAGACTACCAACTCAAGGATGAATATCAGTTCATCACAAGAGATAACAATTCATGATCACTTTATATCAGGCACAACACCTCAGTAAGAGTGTGTCAGACAAGGTACAACAAAGGATATCAGTTAAGAGGTACATGAAGAAGGTGTATCTGTTATACCATCTCGACTAGGTGTTGTCTTCACCACTTCAACTGGGGTATCAGCCTCACCATCCCTTAGGGTATCAGCCTACCCATCAACTAGGGTATCAGGCACAAGAGTTGGTTGTATCAGTTGAGCCACAATGTAGGTGTTTCTCACATATAAAAAATATGTGACGGGCTTAGGTGTGTCAGTTTGCACATGCATATCGGATTAGGGTTACCCATGTCAGCTTCCACACTTAACTAGAAATATGGAGACTCAACACTTTTCCCACCCAAGCATCATGAGATCATGGCAAGACACATCACAAGAACCATATCGGTTTAGACAAGGCATGTCGAGTTGCAAGCATATCGGTCAGCTTACCATATCAGTTTGCAAGGAGAAAATCATATCGGTTTAGTCATCTTCTACCTTAAGATGATGATACTACCAAGGCAAAGAAAGGAACGTTTCATGGAAGCAACTTAACATGGTTCTAATCTCAAAAACAAAATGAAAAGCTACCAATAAAAGCTACGAGCATGCCAACAAAACAAGCTAAGAGAAACAAGCAATATAACAAGTAGAAAAGTGATAATAACAAAGTAGGGTTAGAGTTATATAACCCACCTCAATAACAACCACCAATCTTTAAGCTCCAAGATCAAGCTCCAAGCTCAAGGTAGAATAAGATCATCCTAGCTCAACCTCCACCACACCTCCAAGAAGGAAGATAGTACCATGGTCAAGAAAGTGAAAGAGAAAAAGAAGGTGTCAAGGTCCATGGTCGTGAAGAAGAAAGAAGAAGAGATAGGAAGCTAGAAAACCATGTCTTACCAAGGAAGACGATGAAGAAGAGAACCACAAGCTTCTAGCTTGCCCACCAAGCTCCAAGGGAGAGGACTCATTAAGATCAAGGTCGGCCACCTAGGAAAGCAAGCAAGGATTTCTAAAGGGTTCTCTTGTAAGAGAAGGAAGAGGTATATATACATGGCTAAAGAGAGAGAGAGAAAGGGGAAGGTGTCACCACCTTAGAACCCTAGAAGACACTTATCCAAGAAAGAGGGAACACATGCCATGCCTTGCAACAAGGTGATAGAACCAAAGTCTCTCCAACTTGGTCACTAACGAAGGTCAAGGTTGACAAGCCCACCTTGCTCCTACACAAATCGATAAGGATGAAACCCTAGGTCACAAACTGATATGACACACCTCCTAGAGTCACCACAACCTAATATCATGACCCTTAAGGTGCCATGAACCAATAGGATGTCCCTCAAGACATCCTCAACCTATATCAAGCCTCTCCAAGGCAATGACAAATTGATACAAGCCTAACCAAGGCTCTCAAGCCCAAGACAACACTCTAAAGAGCAAAGACCACCTCAAACATGTGCCCAAAACATCACTAAGGATGTCACCACTCAACTAAGGCCAAAACAAGGTGCCCAACACTTCCTCTCTCCTCTAGATAATGCTAAGAGAGAGAAGAAACACTCTAGATGTGGCAAACTTATATATCAACCCCTACTTTGGGTCAATTGCAAGTTACACCAAAACCCCATTACAAAGCACAAACATCAAGCAATAAGGCTCAAACAAGGAGCAAAAACCTCCAACATGCCCTAATTACATGTTAGATGATTAGATCAAGGAGCTAAGAAACTCTCTTAAGCAAAACAAAAAGGGTTAGCCCAAAACGTGGGTCAGGGTCCTTACAAGCCATAAACCCCTAATAGGGATTTCACCCCCAAAATCCTAAGGGAAAAGAGAAGGGTACTTCCTCCTAATCTCCACTTCGAGCTCCCATGTGTCTTCCTCAACACCATGATGATGCCAAAGAACCTTCACAAGCACAAGGTCTTTCCTCTTCAACTTCTTCACTCTTCAAACAAGGATAAACACCAGACCTTCCACATAGGTCACACCCTCATCAAGCTTCACCTCCATAGGTTGTATCACAGTCTATATATATAGATGACACTTTCTCAACATACTGACATGGAACACTAGATGCAACCTAGGAAACTCTGATGGCAACTCCAACTTATAAGACACCTTTCCAACACGTGCCACAACTAGGTAAGGTCCCATAAACCTGGGAGCCAACTTACCCTTCTTCCCAAACCTCAAAACACCTTTTCGGGGAGAGACCTTCAGATATACTTTATCTCCCACTTGGAATTTTAAAGGACTGTAACGATTGTCTGCATACAACTTCTATATGTCATGTGCTGCTTTTAAATATTGCTATATGACTTTGATCTTCGATGTCATCTACTGCACAAGCTCAGGACCTTGAAGCTAATACTCCCCTATTTGATACCAACACAATGGAGACCTGCAACGTCTCACATACAACGCCTCATATGGTGACATGCCATTACTTCTCAGATAGTTGTTATTGTAAGCGAACTCTATCAAATTAAGGTGTATATCCCAACTTCCAGAGAATTGAAGAACACAGGCCCTCAACAGATCCTCTAAAATCTGAATGGTTCTTTCATATTTACTATTTGTCTACTGGTGGAACACAGTGTTGAACTTCCACTGCGTACCCAAGGTTGTGTGAAGTTGCTCCCAAAAGTGACTTGTATACTGAGGGCCTCTATCAAATATGATAGTAGCTGGGACACCATGCAATTGCACTATCTTATCAACATAGACTTGAGCAAGCTTCTCTACTTTGAACTTTGTCTTCATGGGGAGGAAATGCACTGACTTGGTCAACCAGTCAATGATCACCCAAATGGAATCATAACCTTTGGCTGTCTTGGGTAGACCAATCACAAAGTCCATGGTCACATGATCCCATTTCCACTGAGGTATAGGCAATGGTTGCAATGACTCTACAGGCTTCTGATGCACAACTTTGACTTGCTGACACACAACACATCTTGCAACGAACTCAGCTACATCTTTCTTCAATCTTGGCCACTAATACATATCCTTCAGATTGTGGTACATCTTAGTACTACCTAGGTGCATAGCATACATATATGTATGAGCCTCTTCCAATGCCATATTCCTTATATTGTCCGCATCAGGAATGATTATCTTGTGATGATAACATATTATCCCGTATCATGAAAACCATCATGCTTCTTGATGCTGATCTCTAATCTAATCTACTATGTCACAATATTTGTCTGTTGATCTTCTTTGATTTGTTGTCTCAGCGTAGGCTTCACTTGTATTTGTGCCAATAAACTAGCTAACACAGATATTTCCAACTTGACATTCATCTGATGCAAGGAGACAACATGTCTCGCTTGTGACACATCAAATAACTCAACTGGCCTCTATCCACATATGAAGATTTCCTGCTTAAGGCGTCTTCCACGACATTCACCTTTCCTGGATGATAATCAATTATGCATTCATAATCTTTGATCCACTCCATCCAATGACGCTGCCTCATATTCAACTCCTATTGTGAAAAGATATACTTCAAGTTTTTGTGATCGGTGAAGATCTGACACTTCTCCCCATACATTTAGTGCCTCCAAATCTTCAAAGCATGTACTACTATAGCTAACTCTAAGTTGTGGGTTGGATAATTCTCCTCACGTTTCTTAAGCTATCGAGAAGAAAAAGAAACCACTTGCTTGTCTTGCATCAACAAACACCCCAAACCATGCCTGGATGCATCACAAAAGATGATGTATCCTCCTCCATGATCGGGCAAAATCAAAACTAGTTTACTTGTCAGTTTCTCCTTCAACATCTAAAAGGCTCATTGACATTTGTAGTCCCAAACGAATGTCACGTCCTTCCTTGTCAACTTAGTTAGGGGTAGGGAGATAGTGATAAAGTTCTTAATGAACCTCCTGTAGTAGCCTACCAAGCCAAGGAAACTACACACTTATGTCGGCATCTTCGTCTGCTCCCATTCTTCCACAAACTCTATCTTCTTATGATCCATGCGTACTCCTTCTGTAGATATAACATGCCCCAAGAAATCTACCTCCCTCAACCAGAACTCACACTTGCTAAACTTAGCATAAAGTTGGTGTTGTGTCAACCCTGTCAATGCCTGACATAGATGTTGTTCATGTTGTTGACTGTCCTGACTATATATCAAGATGTCATCTATGAAGACAACCACAAACTGATCAATGAATAGTCGGAACACCCTGTTCATCAAATCCATGAACACTGTTGGAGCATTGGTCAGCCCAAACGCTATAACCACAAACTAATAGTGACAATACTTTGCCCTAAAAGTTGACTTTGGCATGTCATCCCCCTTGATCCTCAACTAATGATATCTGGATCATAGGTCTATCTTTGAGAAGACTGTCGCACCACGCAGTTGATCAAACAAGTCATCTATCCTTGGTAAAGGATACTTATTCTTCACCATGACCTTATTCAACTGTCTGTAATCTATGCACAACTGCATAGACTTCACAAACAACATTGGAGAACCCCACGGTGGCGTACTTGGCCTGATGAAACCTTTATCAAGCAGTTCTTGCAAATGTCTCTTGAACTCTACCATCTCTGTTGGTGCCATCCTATACGGTGTCTGAGCTATGGGTTGCGTACTAGGAACTAGATTGATCTCAAAATCAATCTCACGGGGTGGGGGACACTTGGAAACTCTTTAGGAAACATATCCTCAAACTCCCTAACAATCGGTACTTCCTGAATACTAAGACTCCTCACCTTTGTATCCACCATGTGTCCCAAAAATGCCTCACAACCTTATCTCAAAAGCTTCCTTTCTACCATAGTTGAAACAAGACACGTTGGGAGAATATTCCTATCTCCTTGGAAGATCCATGTCTCACCACTATCTACAAACATTGCTTGCTTGAAACTACAATCCAAGACCACTATATACTTCTCCAGATATCTATTACAAGGATCACATTGAATCCATGCATGTCAAGTAGTATGAGATCCACTTGAATATTGTGTCCCACAAAAGAGAGAACACAGGAAGGAAACACATCCTACAACACTGCAAAACTGACCAATGGGGTTTCTAGCAACAAGCAACTCTTTCTACAACTAACAGGTAAAGAAAAACTACTAAGCACTTCCCGTGCGATAAAAGAGTGTGTAGCACCTGGGTCAACCAAAATAGATATAAAGCAAGAAGAAGACAAATCAGACTGAAATAACTCCATCTGACCTATCACCACTTGTAGATTGACCACCACCTATGGCTAACTCATGGCATAGAATCTAGATGTTTTCTGTTTTTGCCCCCGTCCTCTACTTCACTAATTAGACGATCCAACTTGGGACGCTTGGCCACATCCTCATCCTCCTGCACCACTATTTTTATACTGTCTCTGTGAGCCCTACTGCCTCTGCCTTAGTTGTTGGGTCACTTTGTCACCTCTCATCAGACATTCTCACCTCAGATGTCCTATCTGCCCACACTTGTGACAAGCCCAATTTCCATACTATGGCCTATATGGTCATGTCACCGATACTAATGCAACACTCTGAGCTCCTGAGGGAGGAAAACTACAACCTCTGCCCTTACTTGGTGACCACTAAGTTCAAACACCAAACCTTTATGACGTTGGCGGTGTAGAAAACCTCAACTTCTTGAAACCACCAAATGACTACCCTTAAAACTATGTAGACCTCTTCTTGGTACTTGCCTCTCAATTCTCCTTCATAGATCGTTATATCCTTAGAACAAACTCTACAAACACAACAAACCTCTCTCAGTTCTCCAAAGCAGTAGCTGGGGTAGACAACTAAACATTCAACCCCTTCTTATAATGATGAATCCTCTAGTCCTCTGTTGCAACCATGTGAGGACAGAACCTCAACAACAACATCAATTGTGCCTCATACTCATTGATCGTCATGGATCCCTATCAAATCCTATTGAACTGGCTGATCTTCTCATCTAGATACGTATGTGGGAACCGACCAACAAACTCTCATCATAACTCTTCCCAACCAACCACCACACCATGTCTCTTCTCCTCCTCTATGGCCCACCAATGGCCAACACTCCCTCTCAAGTGGTACACCGCATGCTTCATGTTATCCTCTTCGGGGATACTAAGAATCTTAAAGGCCTTCTCAAGCTATATCAACCCCAGATCCACATCCACTGGGTCAACTGTCCCTACATACTCAACTGCCCCAACATGGTGAAACTGCTCGAAAATCTTCCCAATACCCAAAGATTCAGCATGGGGAACAGGTGCCCTAGGCTAAGGTGTAGGCATCCTATCTTCCATATGAGTCATCATTGACATAAACTACCCAAAAATATTTTGAAAGGTAGGGTTTTCTGTCATATAAGGGTCAAACTAGGGGACTTCAGGCACCCGATCTTCATGTTCCTGGTTCTTTTCACCACCACATGGTGCAGCAACACTTCTCTTGACAACATGTTCTTCGTGTTCTCCAAACATCTTTTCAACTTTCTCTTCTTCTTTGGCATAAGAAGAAGTGACTATAAGACATACTAGAGGACACTAGAATAGACATAAACCCTAGTCCTAGGTCCCTGTAGACTCAACGAACTTAAAGCTCTGATACCAACCAGAACTGTGACACCCCACGCCATAGTGAAATGAGATAACTCAAAACAAACCCACGGAATGAGATTAACAACATATTAGTAGATAACACTAAAAATTTAAACCTTTTCACATAAAATCACCATATAGCAAGAAACTTTACACATGAATACTTTCATGCCTCAAAGAATCCACAAAACATGTTGTTAACCTATAACAAAGGCATTGTTCCATAATATATATACATGATCCCATCATAGCTGATATACAAAAATAACATAAGGAGTACACATTCGCAAAACATCTACAAAATGTTCCCCAAGGACCCAAGTGTACAGGGATGACTCTAGGACGCTACCACCAAAAGACAACCAATAGTACTTCCAACCTTATCAGCTACTACACCTCTGGCTGCTGCTCAACCTCCTCTACACGATCTATACTTCCTCGTGCTCGTCCACATAAAAAGGTTGTAACCAACAGGGTGAGATATACAATCCCAGTGAGAGATATAACTCTTTGCCAACTCTAATATTATCATAGATAAGATAAAGTGAGCAATAGTATAAATTATAGGAAGAACAATTACTGTTGAATTATGATACATCTTAATTATTATAGAGGAATATGAAGAACATGTATATTTTCTACCAACAACATTATATAAAGATCAAACAAGGCCTCAACTAATGTTTTTATACAATTATACTATGTGATTGATTACGTATTCATTATGGCCTGAGTATTCGAATCTTATCATCCAAATCCAACCGACCACTATACAAATATATAGTTGAGTTAGTGCCATAAAAGGTCTAATGGAAGAGTTGGAATCCGCGAACTCACCTTCCTAGGTTAGTATAAGTAAACTTGCAGTAACATCATGAGTCATCTACTTCCAGAGACATTTAGTCTAGATAAACATATTTAGCCCACCTTAGTACAGGTCATAAAGTTAGAGAAATTGAGCTACAACTTATAGAAGTGCTCTTCCATGTATGACTTACAGTCAATCATGTGATACAATTCTAGGTATGACTTACAGTCAATCCACCTTGGTATAGGTCATGACACTAGCGAAATTGAGCTACAACTTATAGCAATGCTCTTCCATGTATGACTTACAGTCAATCATGTGATACAATTCTAGGTATGACTTACAGTCAATCCAGTGATAAAATTCTAGGTAATCATGTGATACAGTTGTAGGTATGACATGCAGTTAATCCTATGATACTTTTACTTTTAGATACAAGGTGGTATTCCAACTTGCACCCTACATATTCAACAATATGTGTTCTAAGTTAAACTCATTTCACCATTCATCAAATGCAGACAATGAATGGATCTATGTCACAGGGTGTCTAGACTATTAGATTTTACTTGATTAATTAGATCAACTCAAACATCTTTAAGCATCAATCTAGTTACAATGTACAATCTCTAAACAAAATCTACATGAACAAGGTATGACTCATCACCAAAACATATTGAATAACATCATCACATTATGTTCGTTATCACTTATATGTCCATTACAAGGACCACATGTCCTTCACAAGGACCAATGTCCATCACAAGGACCAATTTCCATTACAACATAACCACCATAGCTCATTCTTGTCTATATACATCAATCAGTATCACCTTCATAGTTAGAAACTGATAACAAGAAGGAAAATCATCATCATCTCATAGAATTCATGCCATACATTCACATCATACACTTTACATTATAACAATTAGAGTTTCACTTTATCCGATTAGGGTTTACAAGGTTGGATCATCAACCATCTTTTAGATCCTCACTTCCCTCATTATTATGAGATGTGTTATTAAAAAATAAAAGCATGTTTCTCATTATTATAAAACATGTTATGTGGTTTTGAAACATAACCTTCACATCCTATGTACAACTCCTCCATAGGATGTCACATCATCACCATGAAACACCAACATCAATATGGTAGGTCTCAACCATCACCATAGAGTATTACATCACACCATGTAACCCTAACATCAACAAGATGCATCACTACACTGCATAGGGGTATCAGTTAGGGTTAGGGTATCAACCACTAGACTAAAGTAGTGTATCGGCCACCATACTAAGATGTGGTATCGGTCATCACACTAAGATAGGGTATCAGTTAACCCTAGATATAAGGAAACCAACCTATGTAGGGTGTCAGCCTACCAACTCAAGGATGAATATCGGTCCATCACATGAGATAACGGTTCATCATCACCTTGTATCGGGTACAACACCTCAATGAGAGAGTGTCAGCCAAGATACAACAAAGGATATCAGTTAAGAGGTACATGAAGAAGGTGTAACGGTTATACCATCTCTACTAGGTGTTGGCCTCAACACTTCAAATAGGGTATCAGCCTCACCATTCCTTAGGGTATCGGCCTACCCATCAACTAGGGTATCAACCACTAGAGTTGGTTGTATCGGTTGAGCCACAAGGTAGGTTCTTCTCACCTCTAAACAAAGTGTGAGGGGCTAAGATGTGTCTGTTTGCACATGCATATCGGATTAGGGTTACCCATGTTGGCTTCCACACTAAACTAGAAACATGGAGACTCAACACTCTTACCACCCAAGGAATCACAAGATCATGGCAAGCCACATCACAATAAGCATATCGGTCTAGACAAGGCATGTTGGGTTGCAAGCATATCAGTCAGCTTACTATATCAGTTTGCAAGGAGAAACTCATATCGGTTTAGTCATCTTCGACCTTAAGATGACGATACTACCAAGGTAAAGAAAGGAACATTTCATGATAGAAACTTAACATGGTTCTAATCTCAAAAATAGAACAGAAAGCTACCAATAAAAGCTACTAGCATGAAAGCAAAATAAGGTAAGAGCAACTATCAAGATAACAAGTAGAAATGTGATAATAACAAAGTAGGGTTAGAGTTATATAACCCACCTCAAGAATAACCACCAAGATTTAAGCTCCAAGGTCAAGCTCCAAGATCAAGGTAGAAGAAGATCCTCCTAGATCGACCTCCACCACACCTCTAATAAGGAAGATAGGACTTTGGTCAAGAAAGCGAAAGAGAAAAAGAAGGTGCCAAGGTCCATGGCTAAGAAGAAGAATGAAGAAGAGAAGGTAATCTATAAAACCATGGCTTACCAAAGAAGAAGATGAAGAAGAGCACCACAATCTTCTAGCTTTCCCACCAAGCTCCAAGGGAGAGGACTCTTCAAGATCAAGGCCAGCCACTAAGGAAAGAAAGCAAGGATTGCTACAAGGGTTCTCTTGCATGAGAAGGAAGAGGTATATAAATGGCCAAAGAGAGAGAGAGAGCAAGGGGAAGGTGTCACCACCTTGGAACCCTAGAAGACACTTTTCCAAGAAGAAGGGACACATGCCACAACATGCAACAAGGTGACAGAACCTAAGTCTCACTGACTTGGTCACTAAGGAAGGTCAAGGTTGACATGCCCACCTTCCTCCTACACAAACTGATAGAAATGAAAACCCTAGGTCACAAACCAATATGGCACTCCTCCTAGAGTCACCATAAGATGCTATGGTGATCCTCAAGGTGCCACAAACCGATAGGATGCCCCTCAAGACATCCTCAACCAATACAAGGCCTTTCCAAGGCAATCACAAACCAATACAAGCCTCACCAAGGCTCGCAAGCCTGAGACAACACTCTAAAGAGCAAAGCACACCTCAAACAGGTGCCCAAAACATCTTCAAGGATCTCACCACTCAACCAATGCCAAAAAAAGGTTCCCAACACTTCCTCTCTCCTCTAGATAATGCCAAAAGAGTGAAGAAACACTCTAGAGGTGGCAAATTTTCATATCAACCCCTGTCTGAGTAAATTGCAAGTTGCACCAAAACCTCATCACAAAGCACAAACATCAAGCAACAAGGCTCAAACAAGGAGCATAAACCTCGAACATGCCCTAATTACATATTAGATGATTAGAGCAAGGAGCTAAGCAACTCCCTTAAGCAAAACAAATAGAGTTAGCCCAAAATGTGGGTCAGGGTCCTTACACATACACCACCCACAACATAGAACAACAAAGAACAATTGAGGGGAAGCCCCAATCCCAAACAGTACTTGGGGAAAATAGGAGACTACCAAACTCCTAAAGAGTGACTAACTACAAACAAATGTCGAAGGCATGATGACTAAGTGGTAGTAAGAACTTCCCAAAAACCCAATACTACTAAACAATAAACCAAATAACAAAGGAAAAAGCTATAGAGAGAAGAGAAAAGGGGGCCCACCTCAACTGGTTCTGAGGAAACATGAGACCACAATCAAGACAAAACTACAACATATGAAAGCCAAATGGTCGTCAGAGTCACCAACTGAAGCTCATTCCCACCCACCCAATGCCAGCCAAGAATTAATCTTGAAATCATCATAGGAAGTTGTGGAAAAGAAACAAGGGGGAGATAGGAAAGCTCAATGTTGGGAACCACCATATGCCGACATCCCCATTGAAAGAAAATGTGAATTAGGCATGGGGGAGTAGGACGACACACTCAGGCCATTAGACACCCTTCCCCATACCAAATTTGTTGCTCACTGGATCCCTAGTCACCCTTCCAGTCGTGACTCCACCCTCCACACAAAATTTGTACCTAAAAGTAACTCATTTATTCTTAAGATGACCTTTTTAGACGAATCTTGTTGTAAGAGCAATGTGCACATATTCACGAGCTAGAACAAGAAATACTATATGGTGTTTTGTTTCTTCGATATTAGTATAAATTCATCATTGCAATTTGATGTGAATTATATATCTCGTTTGGGCTCTGATATGCCCTTAAATAGCGAATTGGGCCTTCATGCGGCAAACAAGGTTAATTGATCCTTGAATGGGTACTTTGAAATATATATTGACACATTTTGTATCTTCTATAGTCACCATACTTGATTAATGTCAATTTATGCTTCGTAATACTAGTAATTGGCATAATTAATCATGTGTAACACTAATCATGTCATGCCCTGAGACTATAAAAACTATCCTACTACTTTAAATTCAAGATAGACAAATGGGTTTTATTGTAGATGTCTTCTTTGCATGAAGGAACTAGTATCCATATTATGTTGATTATATGCTAGTGGTAAGAGGTTGTTTTCTAAGCATCTAATATGGTTATGTGAATGAGTATGACCGAGGTTGTAGATCTAGTAATATATGACAATTTTAATGCCATCTGAATGTGATATGATAAAATGTGATATGGGTCTCATACTCGTGATATAGGTGCCCAGACCTGAGTAATAGGTGGACGTAGTTTATGTGGATTGATCTTTGACCACTCCACGAGTAATTTGGCTTAAAAGAACACTACTCTTTTAATTCTAAAACCAACTAAGGCAGGGTCGAGTATTTATAAAGTATGGTAACTCTAAAGACCTTATAGAGTGTCTATGGTTTTTTGCAATCACTAGTCTTTTTTTGTCTTGGTACATATCAAATCACCAATGGCTTAATATAAAAATAATACAGTTATATATATAGATTGGGAAAATCTTTATTTGATACATAGAAAAAGTTATGATGCACTCACTTTTATAAGACAAGAGTGAAAGGGCGAATCAGAACTAGGCAATATGGGATAAGAAAAGCTAAAGATTAGATAGGTCTTAAGCACATAACAAAACATAAAGAGACAGGAAGATTGATACAATATTGCTCTTACCTATATTTTCTACTTTAGGTGCCTAGTAAATTTGGTTAATTATATGGTTAATTGGTTAATGGTTATGGTAAAAAAACTAGGTTAGTCTCTATTTTCTTTTTTTATTTGTTTATAACACAAGATGCCAAACACACACAACACAAGATAACACATAAAGCATATATACTAATATACACTTCAAGATGGATTATAGATGTCAAGCATGCCCAGCTTGTCCATCAACGTAGCAAAGAGAGTCTTGGGAAGTATCTTGGTAAAGATATCAACAACCTGATCTTTTATCTATAGGTAACGAGTACAAATATGTCTAGAAAGAACTACTTCTCAGATAAAGTGGCAATCAACAATGATGTGCTTTGTGCACTCATAGAAAGTGCAATTATTGGCAATAAAGGTTGTAGATTTATTATCACAGTGCATAGGAATAGGATCAAATTCAGAAATATCAAACTCCTTGAGGAGTCCTTGGACCCAAAATAGTTCACAAGGAGTATGAGCCATACCCTGTGTTCTGCTTCAACACTTCACTGAGAAACCACAATTTGCTTTTTGCTATTCCATGTAACCATATTCCCACCAAAAAAGGAATTGTTATAGACTACACTACTATAGAAATGATTTATAACGTCACTTTTAAAGGCATCGGTTGTATAAATACACTGACACCTAAAACATAAAGTGTCGGTTCAAAAAAAAAATTGACATCTATCTGTGAAGGGCGACCAGACACGGGTATCACTTTTATTCAGTGTCGGTTCCTTATTAAGAAATCGACACCTAAAATTAACCACCAAATCCAAAATTTCTAGTGAAAAAATTTACCTCCAAAATTTAACATATGGCGTCGGTTATTAACTCTTAAACTGGCGATGAAAGGTTTTTTGCGAGACAGAAATTGGGCACATTTTGGTCATCAGTTTTACTACAATAATTGATGCGTATGGGTTTCCCCACGCTCTTCCCGGGAGAATTTTCACACCCCTTAGGTGTCGGTTTTCTAAAGAAAGCGATGACTATGGTAATTAATTGAGAATTTTTTTTGTAGTCGGCATATGTAGATAGACTTCGGTTTTTTCTAGTAAAAACTGACGACTATCATTGAGCATAGGTGTCGGTGTTTTTAGATAACTAATGCCATTAATTCTTAGGTGTTGGTTTTTTGAACAACCGACATGGAAGACTCTTCCCCACTCTCTCTGTTTCATTGGTTGATCAGTTAGGTCTGGCGATCCTACCACCGTTGCTCACCTGCACCGCCGCCGCTCACTACTGCTGCTATCCTCGCTGACGCCGCTGCTACTGTTGCTCTCCTCGTCGGTGGTCTCCTGCTCCTCCTGGTCTCTTTTCCGGTCTCCGCTCCCCCGCACCGCCACTGGTTTCCCTGCTCTCCTTGCCCGAAGGTACCTGCTCCCTCTCTTCTTCCTCCACCCTCGAGTAGGTACCCTACTCCGCGACCATAGCTAGTGCTGGTGCATGTTGTGAAATCACAGGTTGGCATGACCGTGCTGGGCAGCAAGGCCACGACCGTGTGGGCTGGTCCTCCACCTCTTCATCTTCCTCCACCTCTTCTTCCTACTGCTCCCTCTCCTTACCAAATGGATTAAATCAAGGCCACGACTATGTGGGCTGGCCACAGCCACAGTCGTGGCCAGCCCACACGATCCTGGCCTTGCTTTTATCCATTTGGTAAGGAGGGAGAAGGAAGAAGAAGATACATTTGCAATTGAATACTAATGCTTGACCTAATTCTGTAAATTTTGATGCATGTTGAATTAAGATATTAAAACCCTAATACACATTTCACCATAATCTTGAATTAACTATATTGCTGAAATCTTGTGATCAATCTATGTAAGATATTAAAACCCTAATGTTAAATCTCTGATTTTGTAGTGATATGTCACCCTAACATCTACATGAATCACTATTGTATGATGTAGATTGATGATAATGCATGAGCTAGTTTGAAATTTTGAAATCAATTATGAATGTCTCCATCCCTAGGTCATACTAATTTATGTGTAATCTTGATCTTGATGATGAACATGCATGGACACTCGAAATGTTGAAATCAATGTTATAGAATGACAACGCATGTATTTGTTGGCCTAGAAACTCGTCCAAGATTTACTCATTAGGAGTAAATCTTGGATAGTCCCTAGTTTGGGACTGTTCTTGAACACCTAATCTCACTTACGATGTAAGTGTATAATGTGTATTTGGTTTTCAAGAAAATTTTGGTAGCATTTCCCCATTTATTCTCTAAGTACATTTGTACTTGGAGAATAGCAGGGAAATGCTACCGAAATTTTCTTGAAAACCCAATACACATTATACACTTACTAGTGAGATTATGTGTTCAAGAATGGGATAGGTGGTACATATTTATTATATATAAGAATGACAACACATGTATTTGTTGGCCTAGAAACTCGTCCAAGATTTACTCATTAGAAGTAAATCTTGGATAGCCCCCGGTTTGGGACTGTTCTTGAACACCTAATCTCACTTAGGATGTAAGTGTATAATGTGTATTTGGTTTTCAAGAAAATTTCGGCAGCATTTCCCCGTTTGTTCTATAAGTACATATGTACTTAGAGAATAGTGGGGAAATGCTGCCGAAATTTTCTTGAAAACCCAATACACATTACACACTTACTAGTGAGATTAGGTGTTCAAGAATGGGATAGGTGGTACACATTTATTATATATAAGAATGACAACACATGTATTTGTTGGCCCTAGACCCTAATCTTGTTGTAATATATACTTATTTTCTCTTTGATCATAGAATCGATAGATCATGGATGTCCATTCACAATCGCTGCACCCCAGAGTTTATTTTTGGTCTTGACTAGTTTATTAGATTTGTCGAGGAACATAGGAAACAACCTGGAGATAGGTTCTACTATCCATGTAGGCATTGCGGTAACAACTTGAAAGTCAGCACCGGTGAAGAAATCAAAAGTCATGTCATGTGCAACGGGATTATACAAGGCTATACAGAATGGCACTGGCATGGAGAGATTTCAAACCCAAAACCAGTGGATGTCGATAGCAGTGCTTGTGTGGAAGAAGAAATTGCCTCCGATGACGTAGATGTGAATGAACCAGTTCCAGTAGACATCGTTGATGCGATGCTGGATAGTTGTGGGGTAGAGCACACCAATCGACCTTCCATTTTTAGAAACATTATGCATGATGCTGAGATATTGTTATACACAGGTTGTACTTAGTTTACGAAGCTTAGTGTTGTGTTGATATTGCATAAGCTAAAAGCTAACAATAGATGGAGCGACAAAAGCTTCATGTCATTGTTGTCTTTGTTGAAAGAAATGCTTCCTGAAGGAAACGAGCTGCCAATCTCAACATACCAGGTAAAGAAATTGTTTTTCCCAATGGGAATGGATGCCAAGAAGATACACGCATGCCCGAATGATTGTGTATTATTTCAAAAGGACTATGTGGATTTGAAAGATTGTCCAAAATGTGGTGCGTCACAGTATAAATTGACGACTTTGGGGGAGTCCAAAACTGGTTCTCCTTCCAAGGTGATGTGGTATCTACCTATAATATCATAGTTTCAATGCTTGTTTTCCAATCTGATAGATGTGAAGAATTTGAGGTGGCATGCATATGTTAAGAAAAATAATAACGGGATCCTACGACATGCGTCTGATTCCCCATAGTGGAAGAAGATTGATCTATTGTACCCTGAATTTGTGAAGAAGTCAGGGATCTAAGACTTGGGCTTTGTACAGATGGGATGAATCCGTACGGGACATTGAGCAGCCAACATAGCACTTGGCCAGTCATGCTTGTTATATACAATCTTCCTCCCTGGCTGTGTATGAAAAATAAGTATGTAATGTTGTTGTTGTTGTTGATATCGGGTCCTAAACAACCTATAAATGATATTGATGTTTATCTTGAACCTCTGATTGATGACTTAAAGAAACTCTGGGGTGAAGGTGTGATGACCTATGATGCTTCACGAAGAGAGACATTTCTTTTGCATGTTATGTTGTTTTTCACTATTAATGACTTTCCAGCATATGGGAATTTGTCTGGATATAGTGTCAAAGGAGCTAAAGTGTGTCCTATATGTGAAGAGAATATTGATTCAACAAGACTAAAACATGGTGGTAAGACTGTATATCTCGGTCATCGAAGGTTTCTTACAAAATTCCATATGTATCGTAGGAAGCGCAAAACATTCAATGGATTGAATGAGGAACGGAGTGCACCTAAACCTATAATAGGGGAGGTTGTTTATGAAAGAGTAAAAGACTTTGTCAATGAATTTGGAAAGAGATCACAATGTACTATGGCCACACAGAGTGACAAATTTTTATTCAAGAAGAAGTCAATATTTTGGGATCTTCCTTATTGGAGTTCTTTGACAGTAAGGCATTGTATCGATGTCATGCACGTTGAGAAAAATGTTTGTGATAGTGTCATTGGTACTTTGTTGAATATACCAGGTAATACTAAAGATGGGATAAAATCCAGACTAGACCTACATGAAATGGGAATAAGGTCAGAATTAACAGAATTATGTGAAATGGGAAATCGGAGAACATACTTACCTCCCGCTTGTTACACATTGTCTAGAAAGGAGAAGAAAGCTTTTTGTGAATGTTTGGTAAATGTTAAGGTGTCACAGGGTTACTCATCCAACATCTGTAGATTGGTATCAATGAAAGATCTGAAGTTGATAGGTCTTAAATATCATGATTGTCACACTCTAATGCAACAAATATTGCATGTGGCAATTTGATCTATATTGTCGAAGCATGTAAGGTTTGCAACCACTAGACTTTATTTCTTTTTCAATAGTCTGTGTAGCAAAGTTATTGACCCTGATACTCTCAATAATTTGCAAAGAGAAGTGGTCGTTACCCTATGTCAGCTTGAGATGTATTTTCCTCCTTCGTTCTTTGATATCATGGTACATCTTGTTGTCCACTTGACTAGGGAAGTGAAAATGTTGGGACCAGTTTTCTTGCATTGGATGTATCCCTTTGAACGATACATGAGCATTTTTAAAAGTGATGTTCAAAACTGTTATCGGCCTGAAGGGAGTATTATTGAGGGTCATGTGGCAAAAGAGGTTATGGATTTTTGCAATGACTTTCTCAGTGGTAATGACACTCCTGGTAATGACAAGAATATTGAGGAGCAATTTGGCAAAGGAATTTTGGGATCACGGGTGAAAGTAATTAGCCGTGAGCAGTTGGAACAAGGTCACTTGTATATTTTACACAACATGGACGAAGTGAGTGTTTCTATCGAGGAACATACCAATTTCATCAAGAGACAATATCCTCGAGCCAATACAATGTGGCTTGCTAGAGAGCATAACAAGACATTTATTAAGTGGTTTGAAGATAAAGTCTTACATCAACTATCTCAAAAACTAGATGAAAAATCAAATAAAACTCTTGAATTATGTCATTCTTTTTGTATATGTTTGACACGACATCGTTCTATACAAATGAAGAGATAGATGAGACATGAGAAGAGTGGGAACTATTCTTCCTTAAGGATGTCAACTTTGAAAATGATTGGGACAATATATGAGTTTTCTAAATCTTGATGTCATTTATTTCTATATCATGTGAAGGCTATGACTTTTGAAACTATAAATTTGATGTGACTGAATGTTGGTTCATATATGCATGATGTGTATATATGCATGTGTGTGAAGGAATGCAAATATGAATCAATACAATGAGAATTTCCTTTATACATGCCATGAAAATTGAAGTGGAGAATTATGATCTTGTAAATATATTTTATGAATTGTGTATGTTTGCATGAGAATGGAATTAAGTGTTGAAGAAAATGGAATTGAAGAATGGGAATGTGGGTTGATGAATTGTGTGTATGTGATTTTTATTATTTTTTTTATGTGCTAGCCTATTTGTAAGCTGAGCATAGAATGGAACCTAGAGTTCTAATTAACTACATGTTCTACATCTTGTTGAATAGCCAAATTTCATGTTTGTAGACTTGCTATATAATAAAGCAATACACATGGCATCAGTTGACATAAAAAACTAATAATGTAGATCTATGGCGTCAGTTATTTAACAAAAATTAACGATACAACTACCCTTTTTAAGTAAAATTTTACTTGATAAAAAAGTACAATGTCAGTTTAGGTGATTGAACTGACACAAAAAATACATGTCACGTCAATTTTTGGACAATAATTAACGATACTGCTACCCAACCATCAAAATGGTTGTGCTATCTAGAATGGTCATCTTCTATTTTGCGCGTGCTACCTGGCACGATGATGCTAGAGTACGGTCATACTTCTTTTTGGAATTAGTTTTTGGTTTATGAACCAATGCCACATGTTGACTGTGGTGTTGGTTTCTTATCTTGAACTGACAATACAAAGAGATTCCATGACAATCTATCACTCTAAGTCATTAGTTGAGTCGTTAGTTATCTATTTTCATAGAAATTGAAGCTCACAGTATGATGTTATTTTGACCATTCCCATAAAACTGAGACATAAGGTACTTAGTTGTAGTGTCACCCACTTATGTGTTTGTACAAAACCAATGTTATAGGGCAATTTTAATCGACACTAAAGGTGGTATATGTACTAGTGAGTCTAAGTGGTTTCAAGCCCAAATCCATAAGCAATCGATGTTTTTAAGAACAAACCACAAGAATAAAAGTGGAGAATAAGAAAAAAGTAGAAGAAAATCATCATAAAACAAATTTATAATGTTTACAAGTTATTTTCCCCAACATAGCATCAAATTCACATCGTTGCCTCAAACAACCTGCCTAGAAGGGCTTAGCTACTAATGGAATTAAAAATAACAAAAGAAGAAGAAGGAGAACATGAAATAGCCATTAGAACTCGTAGAACCCTCTTCTCCTTCACCTCCAGTAATACAACAACTCCTCCTCCATCCTTGGCGGATGGCAAGCATGAAATGAGTGGTGGAAGTGGTCAAAACCCTAGAAAACTCATGCCTTCAAGTAAGGGAAGGGGAAATAAGCTAAAGGTTGGTGAGAGATCAAAGAGTGAGTGATACATATCTAGTAATGGCTAAGAAGTAGCTAATAGTAGGCAACCTTATGCTCCAACTGCCACCCATGCATATATAGGTGGCGTAGAAGCACTAGGTTAAGTAGGGGTAAAATGGGTAGAACAATGTAGAAAATAGGTAAGATTTTGGGGTCATCACAACCATGATGAGTGCCACGTCCATGGTGGGTAAGGTATATCACAGGCATGCTGAGAGGGAATGACTGTCCTGGTAGAGTGGAGGATGTCACTGGAAAATGGGAAACAGGAGTTGGTAGCACGGTCATGGTGGAAGTGAAGTAGTACAAATGTGGTGGGAACCACTATTGTTGTGACTAGGTAAACAAATGGGTGTTCAAGGTCACACGGTCTTTTTGGGAGGAGAAGAGTTGGCTTCATGAGTCTTGGAACCACATCACTGGTAGATGGCATGACCATTATGGGGCTCCTTGGAATGGTCATGTTGGCTAGCAGGATCGTCGTGCTGAGGATGTTGTAGCTTCTCCTCAACATGTGATTCTATAGTGATTTTTGATGTGCAACATGGTCGTTTCATGTCACCACAATTATTCTGGGGGCTTTGCTTGCACTTTGAGCTTGAAACTTCATGGTTCATAGGCCTCATTGGTTTATCTCAACCCTTGCCCTCTACGGGTAGGTTGGGGTAGCTCTTGGACCTTCTTTGGAGTCTTCCATGGGTGGTAGAACCCTAGAACATTTTCCTTCTCTCCCGCTCATCCAAGGTGTGGTCCAGTACATGCAAAACATGCAAAGAGTGTCCATAAGTGCTTTTGATAAAAATCCAATTATTAAGGGAAATATCTTGCAATATAACGTGTTTAGATGTGACTGAAGTGCAAGGAGACACAAGACGAAGCCCTAAAATAGGACTGCATCAGGAACCTATAGAAAGTCGTCAAGACCATGTAAGACTAGATTATAGCCCTTTCACATGCTTTACATGATAACAATGAATACAAAACCTTGAGGGATGACATCATAATTCTATCAAAATTAGTGGAAACCCTTTAGAAACAAGGATCAGAAAAGAAGGTGGCTCAAGGAAGGAGATAAAAACACAATTTTTTCCATGAATTATGTGGCAACAAAAAGAGAATATCCACTATTCACAACCTAGACAATATGGACTCTATATCATATAGCTAACATATGGTAATCTCATGTGCTATTAATTTTTCAAATAATTATTAGATAATGGGCATAAATCAATTTATGATTATAGTTTAGGAAACCATATGTCACAACAAGATCTCTCAAAATAACAACCTGTTTGACTCCTTCTCAACCCAAGATATCAAATATGCTATGACTACCATTGGCATTGACAAGTCACTAGGACCTGATAGCATTAGCATGGTCTTCTATAGAACCACATGGGAGCACATCAAAGTTTCACAACCTTTTCTACTCTATCCACATGGAATCACACATAGTACAACACATCAAGATTCTTAACCAACTACATATTTCTTTGATTAATAAAAAGGAACAACCCACACCCACTTGTGATTTTAGCCTATAATCTTGACAAACACCTCATATACAATCATATAAAAACCTCCTAGTATGAAGATGAAATCATACCTAGAGTACATCATTTCAAAAGGTCAATGTGCTTTCCGCCATAATAGATTCATTCAATACACTTATATTATAGTATATGAGACTATCCATAGTTTTCTAAAACAAACACCCCCTTCCCACCCTCAAACTAGATTTTGAGAAAACCTTGACAACATAAACTGGCCTTTCATTCTCCAGTTCCTTCATGGATATGGTTTCCCTGACAAATGGAATGATTGGATGAACTCCTACAGTAGCGCTTCTCAATTATCATCAACAACACCACTTTTAGTTATTTTATAAGAACGTATGGCCTTTGGCAAGGTGACCCACTTTCACCCTACCTCCTTATCATTGTCACATTTATTCTTCATCATATCATGCAACTAGGAACCACTAATGGGTCTATTTGTTGACCTAAGGATGCCTCCACAACATTGTTCATTATACTAATGGCACAATTAATTTCATCAAACTTGAGGATCAATAGGTTATCAACATCATCAATATTCTAGGCATTTTTGCATACCTTTCAGGGCTCAAGATTAACTTCAACAAATCTACCATCATTGGTACTCACGTCTCAACTATTGACATGGACAATTACCAAAATCTTATGAAATGCAATATTGAATCATATCCTATCTGATACCTTGGATTATCACTCTCACCCTGACACAATACTATGTCTTTAGGAAACCTTTTATTGAGATGTGTCACAAATGAATATCCTCATGGAAGAACTAGTATATCACCCTCACCAGTATGATGACACTATTGAATGCTTCACTGACTCCTATTATCACATGCCACCTTTGTTGTATCCCCCCATGTTCTGTCACCAAACATATTGAAAAAATTAGGAGGAATTTCCTTTTGGACCACAACAACAGGAGCATAGATCTTATAAAATGAGATACCATATGTATCCAAAAACAATTCAGGGGATAGAGTATCATCAACCTGTAGGTTAATGATTTTTGTCTCTTATACAAGGTCATGAAATTCATATGGTAAAAGGAACAAAATTTATTGATGGATGTCATTATCGACAAATAATATTCCAAACATAACCCATGGGGCAAAATTCTATATAGGAATACCTCATCTCTTTGGAAATTTCTTGCCAAAACCATCTACATTATTCGAAATACTATTCACACCCCTCCTCACCATAGGAATAAGATTAACTTTTAGGTAGACCCATTTGGAAAGGAATTCCCCCCATCAACCACATCACAAACCCTAATATTATCCTTACAAACCTAAAATGCATCACAACATGTAAAGCTCTCACATTTCTTCGATCAAGTAGATACAAGCACTCTATATATCAACTCTTCTCCACTTCTGACTTGGAGAACATGATGAGTCAATTAGAAGTGGATACAAGATCTACCATTTCATGGAAATGGGGCAACAAATACACTACCAAAGATTCATACCTCTTCTTCACCTACAGGGGAAAAATTATACCACATAGGAAAATATTGAATGTTTGTTGTCGAGATAAAGTTCACATCATTCTAGGGATCCTATGGCACTACCAAACCCTAATGAAGAACATTTTAGAACTACATGTTTTCACCATTGATTTACTTACTTGTCGACCTCATGAAGAATCAAACCAAAATATTTGTTCGCTTGTCACATGTCTAGATACATATAGTCACCCTTCACTACTTCCACCACCATCAAGGCATGCAATCAACCCAATATAGAACACATGTTTCCATGTGACATTAGCCATCCTAGGGGTACATATAATAGAAAATCTATATCTACTATGATCATTCGGGTTATATTGGCCTACAGAAAATAGGGTTTCCATGAAAACAACAACTCATCACGTGAACAACTAATGAGGATGACAAAATATATATATGATGATTATCTTTATTGTAGATGAGGCAATAATTAGGTGTCTCCTAGCCATCAAGACCAAATCAAAGGTAGCAAGCAGCAACAATTGATAACATATCACTATTATGAAACAAATCCAGGAAGTGACATATGAGAATTTGGAGAATTATGTTTTTAGATCTCTTATTGAGGGAATTTTTACAAAGGGTCCCCCAACCTATGACAAACTTTTATTAAATATATGATCTACTTTCATCCTTCTATGTAGTTGAGACACCCCTGGTTATACTACCAACATTCACAAAACATGTTTATGCACTTTCATCCCTATGTAGTTGCATACAAGGTTTATATATATATATATATATATATATATATATATATATATAATATATATATATATATATATATATATATATATATATATATATATATACAGAGAGAGAGAGTCAGGATAGAATACACTCAAGTGTATAGATTACATCATACACCTCAATGGTGTTTCCATATCTAGACCATATCTTTGCAAAATCCATCCCATTGAACTTCATTATTATAATAGTAATAGGCCACGTGCAAAATTTGAACCCATTTCTATGAGTTTAAGTGACTCACTCAAGGACAACAAAATCTATGCACATAACTAATTTGAAATGCATGATTTTTTCCTCCTTTAGATGCATGACTTATAGGTGTCAAACTAGGCTCAAATTTATTTTGTAGCATGTTCTTAAGATATTTAACAAGATCGACTATTTAGATTTTCAAAATAATTACTTAATGATGGAAAATGATTAAGATGTATGGCATCTTTGGTACACTCGAGTGTATTCCAGCTTCAATATATATATATATATATATATATATATATATATATATATATATATATATATATATATATACATATATATACATATATATACATTTATATGTATATATATGTATATATATGTATGTATATTTATATATATATATATATATATATATGGAATGATTAAAAATAATAATGTATCAAAATTGTTTTGTCTAACTCGGTAATGATTTATTAGGCATATATGGTAAGAATTATTTACATTAGAAGGAAGGCAAGAAGTCGGACGAAACTGTTTGTTTTGTCATCAACAAGGAAACAAGATGTTCCAAACTAAGGAATGATTTGGAGGTAAAAGTACCATTGCAATCATATGGACACCACAGATTTCCTTTGTATTGCAAGTAGAAGTAGATGCAGACTTAGGAGGGTGATACTTAGGATGAAACTCTCTACAACTTTTTTATATAACTATAATATCATGTACCAATTAAATATTTATCAACATATTGCATTGTACCACGCTGATTGTGACCTCCCATCTTCCTACAATTTGATGTACCTATTACCTTTATCTTTGTGTACAATTTGGGGTTGATCCTTAGTCCCTATAGATATTGAAATGATCAATCTTTGGTTGGAACATTGATCTTTTGTTGGAACATTGCCACCTCCAAATCCTCTACCATTTATATTAGCTTAACGATATGATGTGTATATATGGGAGGAGTATGTAGAATGCAAATGGTCTATTCTTAAAGGGAATAAAAGGGAAGGTGGGCAACGGTGAAAAGTTTGATGTATGGGAGCATAAGTGGTTTGAAAGGACATCCTTCATCTTATAAAAATACATGAATGAGAACAATGACGTTTGTGAATAAGTTAGCCAATTGATTAATAAGGATAGAACATTATGAAAAAACAAGAGGAGACAGTAACAATACTACCGCCACACATAGTCAATGACATTTTGTAGATTCCACTATAATTTACATCACCATAGGTTGAAGTGTATTGTTGGCCTAGTACTGATGGAATTTTCATAGTAAGATCTGCAAATTGGAGGGGCTTTTGGAACACAAAGGATTTGGTTGATTTAAGGGGGGACCAACAATGATAATATAGCATATAACATGCAGGAGGGGTGGCCACCCAAGGTGGTACATTTCCTATGGTGTATCAGCACAAGCGGGCTCATTACAATGGGTAGACTTTTTGATAGGTTTTGGAAGACTGACATTTCATGTACTCTGTTTGGGAGAGGCAAAGAAACCTTAGCCATATGCTTTGGCTATGTGATAAGATAAAAGGGATGTCGAACCATTGTGCATAGAGGCATCCAAGATGTCATCTATTAGGGGGAAAGCGTTACACCGGTGTAGACACTGATAAAGCTACAGGACGGAAGTATTACAAAGGAAGTTGAATGGGAACTGGTAGCTATGTGGGTGATATGGACAAGGAATACTAGTTGGTATTTGAGAAAGAACATAAAAAAGTTTTCCATTTGAAACATCATTTCTTGACCTATATGCAAGACTACAGGGAAGAAAGGGTATAAAAAGAACATGAGGGCAAGGAACAAGGAGAAGGGATTGAGATTAGTACATGATTTCCATCTATGGAAGGGGCATATAAAGTCAATCATGATGCTCGAGTTACACAGGATAATGTGACCACATGAGTTATCATACAAAATCATGAAGGGAGAGCGATCATGATGATGTGAGCTGGGATGACAAGAGTGACATATGTTATTTCAGGGAAAGCGATTGTAGTCTGTGCATCTATCAACAAAGTAAAAGGGATGAATTTGCAATACATAATTATATAAATATATTCACAACTATTGGTCCATACTCTAACCTCTAAGAACATGAGAAAGGGTCAGTTGGGCATTATTGTAAAAAATATCAATAATCTAACACTACAGTTTAGAAGTTTTTCAATTATTTTTGTTTGTAGAATAGCAAATAAAGGGGTGCATGCAGTAGCCTTGCATGCTCGCAGGTAGTTGTAGCTCTTTATTTCTAGGTGACAATTCCTGAAAATCATTTTTGATGTAGTTTTGGTCGATATGGAAGTTTGAGTAATGCAAAAGGAAGTCTTAACAAAAAATATGATGTCTACATACTTATGTTATTACTTGTCACTCCTTACTATATAATTTTTTGGATTTGTCACTAAGTAAAAGTGAACTTAGAACACCTCACTGTGTAACTTATCTAGATTCAACGTACCAAATTTTGACCCATTTGCTACCCATAGGTAGCCACAATCAATCTAAGCCCAACCCACTCGAGTGTGTCCCTATTATGAAGACTAGAGAAAGTTTTATGGGTAACCTAAGCAAGATCAGAAGTTTGTTTTCTTTCAGAAAAAAATGATATGATAATTGTGACATTTAAGTATATCATTCTGCAGATGTTGTAACCTACAAAAAAAATCTCCCCCTTACTAGAAGTGTGATCAAGATTAATCTACTATTACCATACTAAACATGATGGAGAAAAAACTCATCTCTGTCCTCACATACTAAACACGTGAGAGCTAACTATGGATGATCACTCTTCCTATGATTAGAAATTCTTCTATATAGTTTGATTGTAAAAAAAGACCTGGTCTGATTGGATTTCTCTCTATAGAGTCATGGTTTAATTGGATTTCCTGCCTGACTCCCTATGCCAACCCGATTGAATTTCCTGCCGCACTACCTATGCCAACCCTATTGAGTTTTACATCTTCCACCACACTAGAAAGGCAAGGAAGATATGAAAAAGATGAAGGTTAAATAATATAGATGTGAAGTACATACAGTGGGATCCTCTAATATCGGTTTCATCTGTGATAGGTATACTGGGCCGGCTGCTTCCGATAAGATTTTTTTATCTTTGATTACATAACATTGGTAGATTCATATCCTATCTCTAAGAAAAAAACACAAGTAGCACCGTAGATGTACATTGGACTCATATCGTCTGGGCGAGAGCACGAAGTAAGTACGATGAAGGGAAAGTATGATGCAAGGATGAAAATAGATTCCAGTGGATGTGAAACCTTTTGTGGAACCATCATGGTCGCTCAAGGTCTGAAATCATACAGTAGTTGGCATCTTCGCAATTAGACAACACAACAAATGTTTTCTGGTTTAACTCATGAAAACTATGTGTTGTAAGAGAAACCACTGAAATTCACATCTTCAGTCGATCAACGCTGCCTTGGAGTTCTCTGTATGTATTTGTTTATCCCAACTAGGGTGTTTTATTTTTGAATAGGATGATATACAAACTCGTGTATACATGTAAACACACATGATCTACTTAGGAGGACCCAAACATATACCTAAACATCAAGAACACCATGTAACATTGATGTGTCCAAAGACCACTCGACAACATTATTCTGACCCCATGCCATCCTAAGCTCTACTCTCATCCAGATGAACAGTCAGATAGATTACATGGACATGATACCAAGTGTGCATCAGCTGGAAATAAAATCAAGTTTATTCGAAATAGTTGGTTTGTACACTAATTATTTGGATATTCTTTTCAAATATTCCAATGTCAGGCGTCACAAAATCATTTTTGATGATGTATGGTGTATGTACTTGTTAGGTATGGTTCTTCCAATTTATATATCAAAGACATACAAACACTTTAGTGCCACATATGAATTTGCTATCCTCTTCAGAGAAAATCCTTTGATGAGATCACTTCAAATGCTTGCTTCAAATGCTTATTCATCTACGATAAGGTAAGATATCTCAATCTTTCAAATTCTGATTCTTATTGTATGGAACTTTTTATCTTACATGTTACTATCATTAAATATAATTCATTCAAGAACAATTAAGAATCTAATACTATCGAGGCCTTTGTTTCAAATAAGAACAACAATGCATTACTTCCATACATGTTGTGATGATTGTATGTACGTGCTCCTCTTATGGAGATTTATCTCTATGATTTCATTTTCAAGACACCACCAATATACTTTATAAGATCTTTTCCTTTTATAGATACCCATAGATAGTAAATTAGAGGTTATATAATAGATATATGTTAATCCAAGGATTCTGAATGCAATATAGACATACAACAAATTTTGGTCACCTTCAGCAACCACATTATTTATTTTTTGTTGTAGACTTCAGAGATACTAGTAAGTGTACCTTTTAGTTATATATATTCTATCGAACTCCCAAGTGTTCTACATCAGTATTACTCATAATGTTGGGTTAATACTTTACATCTATATATGGATTTACTATTGTCGACTTATCTTGTACGTTTTAGTACATTTTGTTAATTTAATTTACTAATAAAAGAAGGGGAATTAGGAGAGTAAACAGAATACGAATGCTATAAAATATGTGCAAACAGTCATGTTTAAGCACTACATAAAGATTCGAGATTTAGATTTTACAATAGGTGTAAATAGTCTGCACTACATATAAATTCTAATTTTGGATTTTCCATTCAATCTGACAATGACTTACCAAATGAAGATAAAGTAAAAGTCATGGATGGTGTAGATCTTGCCATACTTATATTGCTTTAAAGTTAGCAAATCATCCCTAAGTTTGACACCTTTACACACTAAAATGATTAAAAAACATGTGTGCCAAGTACCACGAGGACTGCCATGCAAGCTAAAGTATCTTCATGCACTAAACTTTTATCCACGAATATGATATAATGTGATTTTCTCAAACTAAAAGATCTTATTTCAAATCGAGTGTATATGAAAAAACACTGACTTGGTTAATGAACAGTTATAAATGGAGCTAAAATTACAAGAGCAAATGACTATGTTTATTTTTAAAGTTGTTGGCTCACCCAATATATTAAAATTCCTATATCTAATGCTCATATTTGTGTCATAATCTTTCTTATCTCAGGAATTCCATGCTTCATAGAGCATAGCTTACCTAATCTTAGAAACCTCACATCATTTGCTAATATGTATCCATAAAGGTTATTGATGCAATAGTAATCTCAATAATATTGTATATACTTAGTTTTTAATTGTCAATAGATGTGTTCTTCTTAATTGGGAAACATGACAAACATGGAAGATGTGCAATGTAACTTATTTTCACTTTCAGAGATGGAAATAGCCAAGCTATTATGTATTCTTAAATTTATTTGTGCCAAATAATTGCTATCTAAAACACTTTGTATTATTACATTATGCAAAAATAATTCCTTAGTAAGACAATTATTATATTCAAAACATGTCAATTCTAATTTAAATGCTTTCGTTTTCCCTATTTTGCAATTTGAAGATACTTGTCAACTATTAAAAAGTATACACAAAGTTCTTTGCTGGCATTTTCTTACTTCATAACTATAAATGTGTCATAAAATATTTCTTTGTAGTAGGGGATCCAGAGATAACAAGTTTTACTTAGATCTTACCCACATGTCATAATTACCTCGCTACAAAAAAGTTGATTCATCCTCGAGAAGGGAACACCAAATTTATTGGTCTCGTTGTTGATAGTCAAGAAGTTGGTATATCATGTTGACCACAAGGCTGGGATTTATAGAATCATATAAATTCATTTTGTCCATTGGAGACTAGATAAAGAGAATATCCAATTATATAGGTCACATAAAGTATTATGAGATAAATTAGTATCATATTCACATAGAGGTGATGATTCCCAATGAAATGCCTTACCCATGTGCTTACATGAAATATTTATTTTAATAATTGAGTTTGTATGATAACAAAATGTAAATTAGTTAAGAAGTATCAAATTTTGTTCAAAAAAATTATTTAGGAACTATACATATCTATGATATTTAATTGCAAAAGATAGCAAGAATTTCATTTTTTTGAGTGTTAACAAAACGTAGAAGTTATAGTAGATATACTCCTTTTAATTTCATGGAGGTTGGTTATAAGATTAGACTGGATTTGATAACAACGTCAAGCATAATTATCATCACATATATTCTCAACATTAGGCCAATATGTAATTTATTATTTGAGTAAAATTTATATGAAAAGAGCTAGAAAGGTTTGTTGCTTTTCATTCTAACTACTATTCCTTTTCTCGTGAAATATTATGTTTTCCTTCAAACAATGTTGCATGTCTAAATTCATTATCTCAAGTAATCTTAATTATAAAATATAAAATCATGATATCATGTCTTTTGTTTTATGTTCCTTTTGGTTGAGGCAAGGGACAATGATCTTAACTCTCTGGTTGATATTTTTATGATTTCTAAGTTACATGGATAACTGATTTTAATTCAGTTATTTAGTATCATAACTAACTATATCTCAAGCTATATCGCTATGAATATCTATCTTCTGACATTTATATCTCTCATTCATTTAGTTATATAATAATCAAATTATACTTGATCCGGGTATATTTTTGGAACAACTTCTCTTTTTTACTGCCTTCGTGGGAGAAACCAATGTTTTATGTAAACAAGAATGGGTGCATATAATAGTTCATGTGAAATGATTTTAGATAACATTGACGATTTGAGGTGGAACTTATTATGGTAATGAAAACCTATTGAATTGGAGAGTTGTTTTATTTATCAATTACAATTTGCATAGAAGAAGCTTGCTTACTTATTATGTATTTTTATCCATTTTCAGAATCTTCGCCTAACATAACATAATAACATTATGTGGTTAGGAAAAAAGTTGTGTTGATCCTTGATAAGACATATTGCTATAAATAAATGTTGGAGTGCAATATTTATTGGTAAGAAAGTCAACTTGGTTGGAGTGAACCTGAAAGAAAATGATATATAGCATCTATATTGTTGGCATTGACCCTAAAGGAAAAGACATTATGTTCATAGTTTAATATTTTATAGATTCTCTTGAGTGTTAATGTAGTGTGAATCATACTACATAGACAAGTTGTTATAAAATTTACTACACATTCTCAGTGGTAAAAATGTTGCATATTAAGTTTTTCTATTCCAGTCATAATTTTTAGGGTTCAACTCTTTCCTCTTATTCCCCGACAAGTTCATAAATCACATTGGAAAATCAATTGTGGTTTCTTCATTTGGCATCTGCTCACTGTGATTCTCGACCACTTATCATATAATGAATCCTTCCATTTGAACAAAAAATATGTATTCCATAAAAAGTAAGTATAATTGCAATGATCACTATGTATACAAAAAATTCTCATTCTTCTATTTCAATAAAGCTCCATATGAGCATTCAACATATATTTATCATATACATGTATTTTTATTACATTGTTGGAGTTCATACTAACTTTCTAAAGCCCAACTGAGATAAGTGGTAACATATCTTAATCTCTTGGTTATGGGCTTGGACCTATTGGGTTTGAACATATATTATCTACAAGACTAAAGTATAAATTATGCAACTTTACTCAATTAAATTTATTATCTCCTTATAGTGTTATAGTATTCCATTATTAGTATCACAAAAATATACATGAAATATAGTCCTATAAATAATATAATAAGATTTAGGGATTAAACTTAATTACTAAAATAGTAAGACCCTATAAGTAACTATTCTTAATGATCATAATCCCAAATAATGTATGTACAAACTTTGAAGAATGTTGCATTAGCATATAGCATATAGCAATATAGAATATTCCTTGATTCATTGTATGGCATATATTAGTTCATAAATTAGCTTCATTTTCATATTAATATATGTACTTTATATTTAGAATAGTTCCTTACATGTAAATCATTTTATTCAAAACATGTTTAGAAAAGTTATATATGTTGTGTTGGTCAACACATGTGTGTTGTTTTATGTTGGTATAATATTTCATAGGATGACAATTAATATGATTATGAAAAAAAATAAGGGGCACTATTTTTATGCATAAATTTAACATGAATCAGTATAGAAATAATTTATAGAATCATTAACAAACATGTTGATGACCTAAATTATATAGATGAAGTAGAAAGAAACTTAAAACATCACAGAGACATTTATATAGTTCAGTATCAATACTCAATGAATGTTATGCAATAAAAACAAGAATCGATAATAGAATGTAAATAAGCAAATTATAATCTATAATCAAGTAAATATTGAGGACATGGAGATAATAAAAGAAACATTGAAATGAAGGTAGGATTCAAAATCAATATGGAATTCAATGATTTACAACTTTTGCACATCCACAATGACATTATAATCACACCAAAAGCATGTTGTAATAATTTCATATTGATATATTTCACATGAAACAATTAAACTTGCTAGGCACATGATGTAATTCAGAATAAGAAACTTATACTTTTTTTCCACTAATTGTAGCGCAAGTCACAAGTTTGAAACAAAGATATTGTAAGATTTGTTCAGTGATCTCAGGAAGTTGAGATTCTTATCCATACTTGGTAGCAAAGAAACTATCATGATGTAAAGATGAGGCAATCACAATGATTGAGAGTATCCCTTGGCGACTATTTTAATTTTTTTTTATTTGAGGATGAGCTACGTTTAAGTTTGGGGTATTTTGAAGAATGCATATTCATCTTAGTTTTAGTCGCATCTTTAGCTCATTATTGCATTTAGATCTCTTAAGTCGCCTTAGAAATTTCCTCTATATAGTTTTCCTTAGTTTTATGCCAATATTTGGGTTGTAATCAAATATATTCATTTCTATCACATAGTTAAGCTTCACAGTTTGTGCACCAACTCAGGCCACAGTGGTCCCGATAACCAACTAGCCGCATTAAGAAACTTTTTATACTTTGGACCTAAATTTCAATGGTCATTCTCATCATCGGTCAGCATCCCCAGCGGTCAAAAGTTCTGTCATGTTGGCCTGACGACCTAGAGTAATACCCCCTGGGTGGGTGGGTGGTAGGTGGGTTTGTTTTACCCAAAATGATCATCGATTGACGGGCCTCATTTTGTCTTCCCATCAACCTGACCAAAATTGCATCCAGCAACCCATCGCCTGATGAGATCAGCAACACCCTGGTTTCCCATCGACCTGATGGCAAACACACTTAGAAATGTTGTTGCCTACTAGAGAGCCATTGCCCCGACAAGGTGACTACATCTTGTCAATCGATGAAGTGATGCTCGGAAAAGACTTTGTCATGCCGACTGAAGGTCCTGCTCCCATCAACTCTTGCAGTCATGTTGTCATTTGACAGGAATTCTGGCCCCGTCATAGAGAATAGCCTCGTCGACCGTCTTTCCAGCATCTCATTTCCCCGATGAGGATCAACACCCCGATGGGAACCCTAGCCGACAGAGTCTCAGCATCCTACTCTGAGCCTGATGGCTCTATGGCACATAAGTGCAACGTATAATAGCACATCACATCCTCCATATGAGGAATCGTTCCTTCTCCATTACACCTTCAGGATGCAACACTCCAACAACAACCAAGGGAGACGATTACCATTGACCGACCATCAAAGCCTCTGTGGCTCCTTAGTTGTGCCTCCACTCTGTCTCTACGCTTCGTCCTACCCCTCATCCACAAGGGTGGTTGAATCATCTACATTGTCACCTCCATTATCCATCTGCCACTCCTCTTTGGTGACTCAGACCCAAGGAGGAAGAAGGTCAAAGAAGAACACTACCCCGAAGAGAGTCCAGACTGTGCTTACTTCATTTGATTGATTTTAGTTGCTTCATCGGGAGCAAATGTCGTTGATGCTAACATCAGGATGCACTCCTCCACCAACAATGATGATGGACAAATTCTTTTCTTGTCCCCTTGTTTTGATTTCATCATGATGAACAAGTAGTCCTTCTCTCTTGGGTGTGAGAATTAGTTGCACTACCTATACTTGCATGTTCATTACTTAATGCTCCATGGTTGGTATATAACTCTTTCAATTCAATATTAATTGTCTTATATATGTTATGTTGATTGATCACCTGCTATACATGATCAATTTTATTCATATGTTGTGAGAACTTCACTACTTAGGATTAGAATATCAATTAGCTTAGTTGATGCATGGATGAGAACTCCTGAAGGAATATCTTTGGAGCAGTAGGTACATGACTCAAGAGTAACAAGATATCAAACTCACTGAGATATCTACGCAATTTTCCACACCTAACAAGTGGATCTTGTTTTTACTCTTTTTGAATGATTATATCTAGCCTAGATATGTTAAGAATTTGTTTGTGCATATAACGGTGGTGAAATCTGATACCATCCAAGTGACTTCTATCATTCATCTAAATCCAGTTTGAAATTTGTTCTTTTACTTTCCTTTCAAGTAGACTAACTCAACCCAAACAAACTTTTGGTTCTAAATATTAATTTTAGTTCAATTGGATACAAATTAACAAGATTATTAAAGACGTTATCTCTTGTGATTCTATCCTTAACTATATTGTGATAAGACTTGACCGCTTGCGGGTGGTATTACTGCATATTATTTTGGTAAAAACTTAGTGATTTTAGTTCTACTTGAATTTGTTAGTGGGGTAAACACCATGTCACCCATCATGTGAGGATTGTGACCGGAATACTTTCTATATAATTTAATAGTGTAAGCTGATTTGGGATTCTTCCAGCTCTAGCATGGGAGGAGCATAGAGAGTTATTAGTTTGTGAATTTATTACTCTATTTGTATATGGGTCCAAGTGTGTCTTGATCAATTAGAATAGTGTGTAAGTCGTTTCATGCTTCTCCAATATGTAGGAGAAGAGTTTCTCTTATTCAGATACTTCGGTTCGCTTTCTATTTAGTCTCTGTATAAGGCAATGTTTTGTTCCTCTTTTGAAATGCTTACATCCTCTTTTTATTACCTCGCGGTTATGATGCGTAACCTTCGCTTTGCAGCAAAATTAAAATAAACTTATCAAACAATAGAAACCTTCTTAGACTTCACTAGCAGATAAATTTTTTTACTATCAGATGCCTAAATATCTGTGTTCCTTTTGGAGGTTTTCAATGAAAATATCTTTGGTTGCAAACTGGAACAATCCAAAACACGCCGTACGTGGTCGGAAGAAGTCGGACTGGTTCTTTTCATGACCAGTGGATTGACGGAAACGCGTTGACTTTGATTTTCATCGTGATCGTTGCTAAAAAGTAGAGTATACATTAAGTCTTTATCATCTATGGCATATGGGTCGTGGGGACGAGCATAGAATACCATAAGGAGTGTATAAACCGATTTGATTAATTGCAAATTGCTACTAGCAAGATTTGCTTGGCCCCAAAGACAGTTTTCATCATATTCCTTCTTAAGGAAACGAGAGTACCTGCGAGATCTCTGACAATGAAGCTCCCCTTTACTATCACACAAACAAAGTAGAAGATTAGATAGATGATAACGTCCAAAACTTTATTCGTTTTACTAGTTTCATATTTTCAATGAGCTGGATTGTGGAGAACGAAGACGGTTTTTTTAATTTGAAAGATTGGTCCTTTTAAGATTCGTATCAGGTGACCATTTCGATGGGTTTGTTATATAGAAGAAGTCGAAGCGTCAATGTATTCATATACCCATCTCTATCTCATTGGATGTGCAGGAAAATTGACAAGCTAACTACTCGAAGTTGTAATGCATGCTATCAATCTACCGATAAAAACAAGCCACGTTTTCAACGTCTGAACATGGCTGGATGAATGCTAGTGTGAAGATCTTCCCGTTCGATTTGGGCAGCATTCCAGCTGTTCTGATGGTGGACGTGTATATAATGTAATAGCAGACAGACTCACCCGGCCGACAAGCTAATTGTGTATCTTGCTGTAAATGGTTGCCGATTGACTCACATAGAAGCACGTTTCTGTTGTGGGCATGGTACTGGAGAAGGAAGGTGTAATGAGCAGTAAGAATCACTTGCCAATGTATAGCACATGACTGTCAGGACGTCAAATTAATTGTATCTGGAATAACGGACAGATTTATAATTTTTTATATTAATAATACATATTATAGACTATGCGACGAGATTATGCAATCTATCCCACTATCCAATCTATCCCCCTACGCAATCTTACACTATGCAATCTATCCCGCTTTCCCCGACTCTATGCGACGAGATTAGCAAGCACATCCGCAGATTCATCTGGCAAGGAAGTTCTGAAACAAAGAAGATGTCTCAGGTTTCATGGAAAAAGCTCACATCCCACAAGGATGTTGGAGGACTAGGAATCAAAGATGCTCGGGACCACAATCAAGCTCTGGTAATGAAGAACGTCTGGGATTTCCTCCAAAACTGAGATGTTCCTTGGGTAAGGATCATGCACGATAAATACACTAAAAATGGACAGTTTAAGAAAGCATCTGGCTCTGTGGTTTGGAACTTAATCAAAAAAAGCCTCCTTCGTCTCAAGGAGGTCAGCGTGAAAACAATTTTGAATGGTGCTTCCTAAAAACATTTGCTCTCCACGATTTCTGACATTAGGCATGTCTAAGAGCTTCATGAGAGTTTTGAGTGACCCATAAACAACAAATGTACACATGATTTGACACTAGTATTTTTCAAGAGATAGGTAAAAATGAGGTATTCAAACATATCGGGGACGGTCGCTCTCTCTCTCTAGGGTTAGCTCCGCCCTCTCTCTAGTCTTCTCCGGTGGTTGCCGCTGGAGGGAGGGGTGCTTCCTTGGCGCCTTCCTCCCTCTGGCCCAGATCGTCCTCGAGTCACCTCCGTCGTGGCAGTAGGACTCCAGTGCCATGGTTATCAACCTCGTGTCGGGGCTCATCACGACGGGTTGGGGTGGGCGTGATGCGGCTCGTTGAAGACTGGTGTTTGGAGCTGGCGGCATCGGCTTGGCCGACTCCACCCCGTTCAATAGAGACTGATGGAGAGGAGATGGTTCCGTGGATCTGGTCTTCGAGTGCTACTCTGCCGCCACAGATCTAGAAGGAGTTTCGTATCCCTTCCTGCCTCTGTACCTCCCCGTTGCCAGCCTCTGTGCCGGGTTCTGCTGATCATAGTTGTGTGCCCTTGACTCGCTGGCTCGATTCATGCTCTGGGGTCCCTACTGTGGCGGCGGCGTGTCCCCTTTAGCGACATGGGTGGTGTCCTGCTCTTGGCCTGCAGGCGGCTGTCCCTGCGCGGCGATGCTTCCAGGCTACCTCATCTCCAGATCTTGGTGTGGGGGTTACTCTGATGTTCCTGACCATGGGTGGATGCTCCCGGTTCTAGTCGTCCTCGAGTCGTCGATTGCTTCCTTGTGTGTGCTGACCGTCAGCTGAGCTGGGTTTCTAGCCCTGGTGCAGAGTTGTTGGTCGTCCTCGTAGATCTCAGGGGTGGCGGGTTCCCCTTCCACCAGTCGAGCTCTATGTACTCGATGAAATGTTTTTGGCTGGGTGAATAGCAACGTGGCCTTGCAGGGGGTTATCCCCAGAGATGTGGAAGATTGGTTGTTACCTCTCCTTCCCTTTGCTTCCTGTTCCAGTTCTGATAGGCAGATGTTGTTCTGTGTCTGTTGTCCGAGGGCAAGATGTTGCTGCCTGATTCACCTTTCCACTATTTTTGTGGGTGTGAGTATTGCTGTGTGAAGGTTGGGTCAGGTTGCTTGCACCCCGGCGTTCGTTGCAGCTGATATGGAGAAGCTCTTTGTGTGTCTGAAAGGTTTACAGGTTGTTGCTGCCAATGCAACGTTTGTTGTGTATGTGGCTGTATTTCGCTGTCAGTTGTTCCAAGCCTCTGCTTGGACATCGGAATGTCAGTTAGAAATCGTCTGGGTTGATCCAAGTCCACCTGACATTCCTACTGAGCTGGGAATCCATCCTTGAGGTAGCTTGCGATCTGGGTGTATCATTATATTTGGTGTCTACTGGTTGATGAAGAGGGCTAGGAACCTACCTGTTCCTCACTTCTTATGAGATGGTTCAAATGCCAGTTCTGGGATGGGTGGATGCTTTCTTGCCATGGACATCATCTATTGGACAACTTATGGAAGGGTGCATCTTGCTTTGCAGGCTACAACTTGGAAGCATTTCTTCTTGTGATAGAACGCAGATTCTCTCGACTTATTTTAGAGATTGGCTTCTTCTGCTTGACTTGATCAGATCCTAGACGTCCAATATGACACAATTTGAAGGTGGGGTTAATGCTAGTGTTGTGATGGTTGTCTTCTGGGGGCTGTTTTGCATCTAGTAGTCTGAGTCTGTATCTTCTTAGAGCTTTGGTTTCTTGTTTTCTTTCTTATTTGAGGTCCTAGGACCCTTCTTAGTTTCGGATGTTTTTTTTTCCTGATTGTAGTTGGCTACTGTGTAGCTTGTGTTTAGTTTGTTCTCTGGTTGTTTGGATGACTTCATGCAGGGCTGTAATGGGGGCGCAATTTCTTTTGTACCCAAAGTTTTGGTAATACAGTAACACACTTTTTAGACCGACCAAAAAAAATGTGGCATTCTTTGTGCCAATAGGTGGAAAAGGGAATGAAGGGAGTTGTAGAAGGGAGTTGTGGAAGGAAGTAGTAAATGTCTCATATATCCGGCTCGAGAGTTCTACTTATGGATGCAATTACATTGATTGCATATTTTTTTAAGCGAGTCTCTCCTCTATTTGACTCGAGATTGCATGTTTTTCTTGTGTGCACATTGACATCTCTTCTTTTTCTTTTAGTGATACACCCCTATTACATAGAGAGGGGACTGGAAGAAATGGATAAAGAGAGGGGGTGTGCCACCCCGAATATAGAGTTTGGCACTACGTTTTGGCTTTTTGTTTCTTATTGATGGATGGAGGGGTACAAAGATGGGAGAAGAAGTGTAGAGGAGAGTTCAGATCGTAATGCAACTTGATTTAGAATGCAATGCATAGAGTCGTTGTTCTTTGGCAAACTATGATCAAATAATAACTTAATGGGGATCAATTCATGATTCTGTGCAGTTGTTCCACTAGTCAGTAGGAAGCATGATGTATTTGATCCCTCTCAGATTCACTAATAGTTGCCATCTTTTCTTAAGGATCATAATGTTAAGATTTGTAAGCTTCACAAAGTGATTTCTAGCCAATGATTGGTTTCAAAAGTCTCTCCTCTTGAGGCTTTGGTTTGAAAAAGAGGGGTATAGTGATGCAAAATTTCATGGGAAAAAATAGCTGACTAGATATTGATTTGATTCTATGAAAAGTATCAAACTTTTATCAAATTTATATACAATTCTACTTTGAAAATGGAAAATATTGAAAAATTTGATCAAAAAGCAATGATGAAATATCAAGCTTAAAATGGATAGGTGTTGGTGGAAAGTGGAATACATACCACCCACTATCCAACCCGAACATAAATTTTCTCATCCTGAGAAAACACTAAATCCAAGATGTAGGGAAAAAGTCATGTTGGTTGGGCCACTAGATGCTCCATCTTCAATCTAAAAAAAAAAATTCAGAACTTACGATTGCATATTGTGATGTGTTATCTAATGGATGAAAAATTGTCCAATCTAAAATATAAATAAAAAATTAGATTAAAGGTCAATTTCCCCTGACAAGCGCCTATCTTTTACTTCGTTGGCTTGACGCATTGAATGTATTACTGTGAAGGGGATGCAAACCAAGCCTGAACTGGAATATTATATTCTCACATTGGCTTCCTTTTCATCATTCCTTTATCCTTGATTTAATTCTTACCTCTCTGTATATGGAGCGACCAATGTCAGAATATAAAGGTAAGTAGTTTGAGTTGTGTTAGGTTGGTCTTCAATGCTCAATGCAAGATGATGAGTAATTATAGGAGGTCTGAGAGGCATCATTAGTTGGGTAATACCTTTTAGGTGTGGAAGTGCCGCTCATTTGATGATGTGAAATCACTTCATCATAGCCATGTCGATCATTGGTGTCCATAGGGTATGGATTAGGGATTGGTCTTGGTAGAAATTACAATTTTCATTACCCAGAGTTTCTCCTTCATTTACATTGGGTATCAAAAAAGTATAAGGTGTTCAATGGTCCTCAAAACATGGATCTTTTTGAGGAGAAAATGTGGAATGAGTAGTTACCATATACTAGGTTGTTGGTGCATTCAAGAAGACAGTTGTCTCTAGATGAGATGGCTAATGGATATCTAAGGAAAAGCATTGAATGAGTAGAAATAGGGGTGTGAGGTGTTTCCTCCACAGTTCATGGTATTTTGTTTGTCTCTGAGTAGACTTGTGCATTGCCGATTATGTTTGCATTGTGATCCTCCTCTAGAGGTATACTAGATTTAGATATTAGTGAGTCCTTTTAGGAAAATAATTGTTGTTTCATTTGGGTAAATGATTTACATAGTAAAGAATATCATTCTTCTTCTTAAGTGTGATCATTTGCACTTCCATATGCCTGAAAATCAAAAGATTGGTTTCCCACTCATAAAGTGAAGATTCCTACTTCAACTTCCATCAAGGCTCTGACGGTGTAGAGGAATGTCCTGCCAAAAATTAGAGGGTAATGACGATTCTCCTTGATGTCCATTACTACAAAATTACATGGGACATATAAGTCGCCAACATTTATAGGGATATCTTCTATGATCCCAACTGTCTTAGTTCTAGAGGATTCTGCAAGCTCAATGGTCATTCGTGTGGTAGAAAGTTGGCAACGCCGAGTCTATTGAACAAGCAGAGTGGTACAACTAAATGGTAGCTCCAAGATTAGCTTGACCTTTATGGATGGTATAATTTTTTATTGAGTATGAAATTTCAAAAGAGCTTGGATCCTTACTCTTATGATGCATTTTATTCTAAATAATATATGATGATTCTCTTGTTAGCTTCACTATTTCATGTTCTTTAGTTATGTATTTGCATCTAAGCAAGAATTTGAAGAATTTAGACCAATGGGGCATCTCAGCCATGGAATCCAAAAGTGGGACATCCACATACAACTTCTTCAAAACTTCTTTCATTTTTTTGAACCTAGCATTGAGTTGTTGGTATGTATGCCCTGAGAGCCAATCATGGGATGATTGATGGGATACATTAAGATTGATTTGATAAACATCAAAGACAAGCTTCCAATTCTTTCTTGTTCAGTCATATGAGATAGTGATAGAACAGATTGAATGTCTAGAGAATGACAGTACTCAATGACGTATGCCTTCAGGTTCATGACCTGAACGATGAGATCATACGGATGCTAAGAGTTTGTACATTCTTGTTATGTCCCTAGTCGGATGTCATTGTGGAAGGTAGATAGACAGCAATGACACATAAGACTAGATTGTGGTGTTGGTTGATGACAGAATCTCATTAGTCATGATATAGAGATATCAAACCAAACACATAGGTACTTGTTAGAGAACAAGATACCGGACAGACCCACCGTGAGTTTGACACATGGAACCATGAGATGGTAGTCACAGTCAGTACTCACAGTGATGGTGGTGAGTGTGATTCTTAGACCTGAAATCACTGCACTCAACACATGTCGTTGGGCACACTTTGACATCATCAAACGCAGTCCTGAAACATGGGTTGTTATAAAGGTAATGATTGGGTGGCTTTGACACATGGGGCTTTTGAGGGGTGAGTGATAGATATGGGATTTTTCCCTCCTGAGGGAGTTTGATATTCATGGCCACTTGATGAGTAGGATTGAGAAAGGTGTGCACGCATGTGTGAATCAGTATATGATACTGATGTCATACATATCTCTTCCAGTCTACTCTGAGATCAAGGAAGTGAATGAACGTTGACAGGATGACTGTTCCATGCCTCGAGTTCATTCGGGATATCAGTGACAAAGGAATTATACATTCGCTGTAACACCATTCACGGATTGTAGGATGAAAGTAGTTCTCCAACTTTCTACTTTCACTTGGGTAGCACTGATGTGTGACTAGGCACCGCTCTTTGCTTGTGAAGTCATAAGTGTTATGGACTTTCACTGCCAACGTGAAATGGACCTGCAGGGTCACACACATAGGATTTAACCTGGAAGAGGAGTTTTGTCCACAAAGCAATGTTTAGATTGATTACTAAAGGAGTTTGGTAATTCAATTAAACACTCAATCAGTCGATGACTCAATATCGTATGGTTCAAGGTGTTGGACGCATTGATTGGAGTATCGGATTGATTGAAATCGCATTTGACTGATTTTGCCCAACCTGTGCTCCCAACCGATCGGTTCATGTGATGAACCGGTCGGCTGAGGTTGCTGAACCGGTCGGTTGGAGTGTCCAGGCCGATCGGCTCATGCCCAGGTTGAAATGACTGGTTCAAGGGTTGAACCGATCGGCTCAACTGGTGCAACCGAACAGTTGGGAAAAGTCATGTCGGCAAGAATTTTCCTTTGGTTTCAAATTGCCCAATTCGATTGGGAATAATATTGGTATTCGATACCAATTGGGAAAGAAACAAGGAAAGTCTTTTTGGGCCGGATTAGGACCATGAACCGATCAGTTCAGGGCACCAACCGATCGGTTGGAGTGCCCCAAACGATCGGCTCAGGTCCAACCGATCGGCTCAATGGCCGAACCGATCGGTTCAGTTGTGAACCGATCATTTCAAGTTGTGAACCGGTTGCTTTTTGTGGAAAATTCTCAAACCCTTCTACTCCTGCTTTAGTCCCGCATTGCCCGGGATGGAGAACCCTGTCCCATGACTCTCCTATATATATAGGGGTATTGGGGGCTTCTCAAAGTACAGCTCAGTGCAACCAGTTGCTCTGCAAGTTGTCGTTCTCTCTGGTTTTGGTAACCGTGAGAGAGCCCAAGCAAGTGCTTCCCGCAAAAGGGAGGTGTAGCAAGGGAAGGACAACTGCAGTTGCAACAGGAGGCAGGAGAGCGTGTTGGCGACTAGTACGTCAACAGGAGGGTGCAACTCCTTCCACTTCCTTGTGGGACAAGGAGAGTAGAGTTCCAGGCGGTCCGTGTGGACTACTACAGAGGCGGGAGGACACTGCCGCTTAGGAGGACAACTGTCATCCGACAGTCCGGTTCGAGTAGGAGTTGTCAGTTCCGGTGCGACCAGGAGCTGCACAGACACCGTCGAAGTCCAGAGTTGAAGACCGCGCATTACGTGAGGTATTGTCGCCGAGCAAGCCTCGGGACAAGGTATGATTCCACAAACCATCCTTTCCTATTATATAGACGTTGACGCGTTTCCTCGGTATGGGTTGGGGAGAAAATTTTTGTTTCCGCTGCCTTCTCCGTCTCCCCTAAAACCCAACAGTGGTATCAGAGCCACGTCAGCTGTTCTATATTTTAGGAATATTGATATGATCAATTTTGGTTTGTCACCTTTATTTATTGCATGCGATGCAAATAATATTGGCTTTATGCATGTCCAATCCTAAATCCACAAATCCCTAATTACATATATGATATGTATTATTAATGCACTCGATACGCGTCGCCCTTAAACGAGTTTTGTGGTGGATGTGTGTAGCGTGATTATGGCCTATAAACCCCTATCTGTGTGTGGTTGTTTTTGGTTGCTTGCATCTCGGTCTGCGCACCGATCTTCCCTCTCTTATTACCGATGTAACTCGAAATAATTCGAGATTCTTTCCTACCTTTGCTCCCCCTGAATGTAACTCGGGGTTTCCTTTTAAAGCAATGTAATAAATAGAATAGGATTTTATTTCCTGTTATGTCATAGACCGGCGGACATCAAGACGACTGCTCAGACGGTCGGTTCAAGGAGTGAACCGATCGGTTGACCTTCCAGACGGTCAGTTCAAGGAGTGAACCGATCGGTTGATGACCGGTTCGAGGAGCGAGACGAGCGGGTGGCAGACATGACGAGATGCACGATGACCAGGCGAACCGATCGGTTGGAGGAGCCAACCGATCGGATGGTGGCACCCAGACGACCGGCTCGAGAGTACAGATCATTCATGTGATGAGTTGATCAACTCGGATGGCAAGGCACATAGTTCATCTTGTACAGGTTGCATGTGATGTCGACCTAGATGACCGTGATTCCTCTTGGCTCGAGGAATCACATTAGGATGGCCATAATCATCGTTTTTTATCGTTTGTGCATGTTTTCTGTGGGATATAGCATGTATATGATACGTACTATGTATTATGGTGATTGGATATGTATTTGTATATAAAACCAAATCCCTCATTAAAATATTAAGTTTTAGATGCCTTCCAAATGCGACACACGTGAAAAACTTGTTCGACCAAGTGTGGGCACGCCCTAGCGTGGTGCACCGTCTACCTCGTGGAAGCGTGAAGGATGAATGTGTGGGTCTGCCCTAGCAGGGTGCATGTTCATCGTGTTTGCTTTGGGCCAGACTTAATAAGGTGATCTAGATGGGATCTAGTACCTTGAGGCATGGAGATGATCATTGCAAAGAGTTGTATATGACATCTTATCAAGAGTTGCATATGATGCAATTGGCAAAAGTTGCCTACCTGAGAGATCTATGTTGTGGGTGACAGCCCTAGCTGGTCCATGGCTTAGAGGATTTCAGGATCTTGCCCACTAGAAGGTTGTACGCTGCAATCTTCCGAATTGATGGTGAGGGCTATCAATTTGAAGTAAAATAGTGGGAGCGATAATTAATTAAAGGCCTAATTATATCGTCAAACTTTCAAATCAATCAAATAATTCAAAAATGAGTTTTGGACTAAAATTGCATATTTTCCTTTTTGTAGTTCAAATGGCAACAAACAACAACAACTTTTCTTTGCGATCGGTCCTTGACAAGGACAAGCTAAATGGGACAAACTTCCACGACTGGTATCGGACATTGAGAATTGTTCTCACTCAAGAGCGTAAGCTCTATGTCCTAGATACTCCAATTCCAGAGGAACCCGCTCCTAATGCACCAAGGACAGAAAGGGATGCTTACAAGAAGCATTCTGATGATGCCATTGATGCAAAGTGCTTGATGCTATGTTCAATGAACCATGAGTTGCAGAGGCAACATGAGAACATGGATGTCATAGAGATGATTCTGCATCTCAGGAACATGTATGAAGATCAGGCACGGCAAGAGAGGTAAAATGTTTCTAGGGCGTTGTTCAAGTGCGTCATGACAGAAGGAGATCTAGTTGGTCCTCACACACTCAAGATGATTGGGTATGTGGAGAACCTGCAGAGACTGGGATTTCCACTGAGCCAAGAGTTGGCTACTGACGTGATACTGCAATCGTTGCCAGAATCTTACAGTCAGTTTGTGATGAACTACAACATGAACAACTTTGATAGGCCACTGTCAGAGTTGTTGGGCATGTTGAGGACAGCCGAGTTACAGATGAAGAAGGACAAGCCTAAGTCTGTGATGGTGATCATGAGAAAGAAAGGCAAGTCCAAGCGCAAGGGCAAGGGCAAAGCTAAGAAAGGTTCTGAAGCTAGCCAGGAGTCCAAGCCATCTTCAGCTCTCAAGGCCAAGGGAGGTGTGACAAAGAAAGGAAATTGCCACCATTGTCAAAAGCCAGGACATTGGAAAAGGAATTGTCCTCTCTACCTGGAAGAACAAAAGAAGAAGGAGGCGAATGAAGCCTCTACTTGAAGGTGTCATGTAAATAAACTTGTAACATTTTTTGAGATATATGATATCAAGATGTGAAGTGTAAAGCATTCTTACTTGGGGCAAGTGTTGCCTTTATAGATAGGAATACTTTAGTTTATTTTCAGCCAATAAGGCATGTAATACAGTTATGAACTGCTATTTCATACTTGCCAATAGATAGAAACACTTTATTTTTGCATATTGTATGACAATGATGGCAATTAATAAAGAGATGTTTCAATTTATAAAGATGTGATCTTTGTGGCAATGCCTTATTTATCTTGTGATATTTGATATGCATAAGATAAGACGATACCTAAAAGTTATAGATAACTCAAACAATTTAATTAGCATTAATCATGAGAAATTCATTTCTAGTTTCCATGTGATGGATAAATCTAGACTCTTTTGGTTATAGAACCAGTAAGAGACATGAATATCTTGGACATGGTTAATCAATCTTCACTAATGTAGTGGGAGAGTGATTATCCTATTAGGTATAATACATGTGATGTATTTACATACCTATTGGAATAAATGCTAATACTTCAAATGGTGTTTAGAGAAATACCAATATGAATATCTTGAAGTGTTCAAGATTATCATAAATGAAGTACAAATTTGGTAAAGTATTAATTCTTGATGAGATCAATGAATGAAATACTTGGACCAAATGTTTGAGATCCTTATGAGTGATTATGATAGTGTATCATAGTGAACTCATGATTAAGGCATGGTGATGTCTAAATCAAGAAGGAATCATACTCTGAGGAGTTAGAGAATGATTATCAAATAACTGAATTCTTCTTAATAAAAGAATACCCCACACTAATAAAACAAAATAAAGAATCACAAGGGTTGTGAGTTCTTATATCTTTAACAGATACACCTCAATTATCTATGTGATGAGTTGTTCATGTGATGAGTCAACTATCAAGATGAATATGAGGAACCGAATCTTGAGTTATAGTTTAAAACCATTACATCCTAAATGACTTCCATGTGAACCATAAGGTATGACCTTGATGGTAGCACTCATTGGATCATATCCATAAGTGCAGATGAGTCTTAAGTGTTAAGACACATGGATAACATTTTGAGAAGGATGATGCTTGTTGATTGCAACTTAATGACTAAGACATTTGGCATATGGATACTAAAACCGCATTCCTATGAGGAATAAAACCAGGATGTGTACGTGACACAACCTATAAGGTTTATGAATCCACTAATGCAAATGAAGTCTATAAGTTACAATGGACTAATCAATGTGATTGATTGAGTACAAGCAACTCAAAATTGGATCTTTATTTTGATAATATAGTCAAAGGGTTTGACTGATATGTCAAAGATAAAGAAGTGATCTGTGATTTAGTGGGAGCGTATTCACATTCCACATATTGATGTGAAATGGAATTGTTCTAGAATGGAAATCCAAAAGTGGAAATTATCTTTAAGGAAGATAGAGATGTTTCCTATGTGATAGGAATAGAGATCTATAGAGATAGTTCTCGAAAATCTCTTGACCTGGAAAGAGAAAGCATACATTGGCAATCTGTACTGAAGTGTTCAGTATGCACAGATTCAGTGGGAGAAAACTTGTCCATGTTACATGGATATTAGTATCCCAAGGCCAAGTGTCCAATTCTTATGAAGAATGGGAACACTAAGAATAGATATGTATCTATCATGTATGTAATCATCCCATTATCTTGCATGTATGACATGGCAAGAATAAAATGCATTCATCATCTTGTATGTAGGACATGGCAATATGATGTGCTCATCCTGATAACTCGTATGTGTGACATGACGAGTGGATGTCTGTCTGCTTCCAGTAAGTGTTACTGGAATACCATGAGAACTTGATAAGTGTTTGTGAAGCACTAGTTCTATGGAGAAGAGTTTGATGTAAAGAGTTACATTGATGCGAACTTCCGAAAGGACAAAAAATTAATCGCAAAATATACATAAGATGTATAAAAGTGAAAGTTTGTTGATAATTGGAAGTGTTCCAATAAAACCATTTAAAAGGAAATGTCGAGTATCTATGTGTTAGAGAACAGTAGTAGATACTATATGGATCTGGAAGTTCATAAGATGAACTTATATTCCGCTCATTGATGACAAGTCTAGAATCCTTGATCATGCAATGTGGCTAAAGGTTAGCAAAGGAATACTAGATCGCATATTACGGCAACTCCATCTCATACGTATGACGTACAGCGAAGAGATGCGAGACATGCAATTTGTACAGACTTTGGCAAGGTGTTGTCATTACTCACTATGTTGGCACTAGAGGACAGTAACATGTGGGACATGTCTGAAGATCACTGTGAATATGATTCATGGGTGATTGGATCGCAGTGCAAGTGGGAGTCTGTTGGTATGTATGCCCTGAGAGCCAATCATGGGATGATTGATGGGATACATTAAGATTGATTTGATAAACATCAAAGGCAAGCTTCCAATTCTTTCTGGTTCAGTCATATGAGATAGTGATAGAACAGATTGAATGTCTAGAGAATGACAGTACTCAATGACGTATGCCTTCAGGTTCATGACCTGAACGATGAGATCATACGGATGCTAAGAGTTTGTACATTCTTGTTATGTCCCTAGTCGTATGTCATTGTGGAAGGTAGATAGACAGTAATGACACACAAGACTAGATTGTGGTGTTGGTTGATGACAGAATCTCATTAGTCATGATATAGAGATATCAAACCAAACACATAGGTACTTGTTAGAGAACAAGATACCGGACAGACCCACCGTGAGTTTGACACATGGAACCATGAGATGGTAGTCACAGTCAGTACTCACAGTGATGGTGGTGAGTGTGATTCTTAGACCTGAAATCACTGCACTCAACACATGTCGTTGGGCACACTTTGACATCATCAAACGCAGTCCTGAAACATGGGTTGTTATAAAGGTGATGATTGGGTGGCTTTGACACATGGGGCTTTTGAGGGGTGAGTGATAGATATGGGATTTGTCCCTCCTGAGGGAGTTTGATATCCATGGCCACTTGATGAGTAGGATTGAGAAAGGTGTGCATGCATGTGTGAATCAGTATATGATACTGATGTCATACATATCTCTTCCAGTCTACTCTGAGATCAAGGAAGTGAATGAACATTGACAGGATGACTGTTCCATGCCTCGAGTTCATTCGGGATATCAGTGACAAAGGAATTATACATTCGTTGTAACACCATTCACGGATTGTAGGATGAAAGTTGTTCTCCAACTTTCTACTTTCACTTGGGTAGCACTGATGTGTGACTAGGCACCGCTCTTTTCTTGTGAAGTCATAAGTGTTATGGACTTTCACTGCCAACGTGAAATGGACCTGCAGGGTCACACACATAGGATTTAACCTGGAATAGGAGTTTTGTCCACAAAGCAATGTTTAGATTGATTACTAAAGGAGTTTAGTAATTCAATTAAACACTCAATCAGTCGATGACTCAATATCGTATGGTTCAAGGTGTTGGACGCATTGATTGGAGTATCGGATTGATTGAAATTGCATTTGACTGATTTTGCCCAACCTGTGCTCCCAACCGATCGGTTCATGTGATGAACCGGTCGGCTGAGGTTGCTGAACCGGTCGGCTGGAGTGTCCAGGCCGATCGGCTCATGCCCAGGTTGAAACGACCGGTTCAAGGGTTGAACCGATCGTCTCAACTGGTGCAACCGACCAGTTGGGAAAACTCATGTCGGCAAGAATTTTCCTTTGGTTTCAAATTGCCCAATTGGATTGGGAATAATATTGGTATTCGATACCAATTGGGAAAGAAACAAGGAAAGTCTTTTTGAGCCGGATTAGGACCATGAACCGATCAGTTTAGGGCACCAACCGATCGGTTGGAGTGCCCCAAACGATCGGCTCAGGTCCAACCGATCGGCTCAATGGCCGAACCGATCGGTTCAGTTGTGAACCGATCATTTCAAGTTGTGAACCGGTTGCTTTTTGTGGAAAATTCTCAAACCCTTCTACTCCTGCTTTAGTCCCGCATTGCCCGGGATGGAGAACCCTGTCCCATGACTCTCCTATATATATAGGGGTATTGGGGGCTTCTCAAAGTACAGCTCAGTGCAACCAGTTGCTCTGCAAGTTGTCGTTCTCTCTGGTTTTGGTAACCGTGAGAGAGCCCGAGCAAGTGCTTCCCACAAAAGGGAGGTGTAGCAAGGGAAGGACAACTGCAGTTGCAACAGGAGGCAGGAGAGCGTGTTGGCGACTAGTACGTCAACAGGAGGGTGCGACTCCTTCCACTTCCTTGTGGGACAAGGAGAGTGGAGTTCCATGTGGTCCGTGTGGACTACTACAGAGGCGGGAGGACACTGCCGCTTAGGAGGACAACTGTCATCCGACAGTCCGGTTCGAGTAGGAGTTGTCAGTCTCAGTGCGACCAGGAGCTGCACAGACACCGTCAAAGTCCGGAGTTGAAGACTGCGCATTGCGCGAGGTATTGTCGCCGAGTAAGCCTCGGGACAAGGTATGATTCCACAAACCATCCTTTCCTATTATATAGACGTTGACGCGTTTCCTCAGTATGGGTTGGGGAGAAAATTTTTGTTTCCACTGCCTTCTCCGTCTCCCCTAAAACCCAACATGAGTTGGGTATGTTGTAATCCATTCTAAAATTGAATACATGGCTTATACACATGAACATATGGCTTTGGTAAGGTAGGTGTGAAGTTTTCTGGTTGAGTTTTTTACATCAACTAAGTGATAAATGCATTATCTGGGTCATCTTGGCCACCTGTATCAGTGATAGGGATTATTTTTTTCTGGAAAGACAAGGCTAGAATGAGTTGTCATGACATTGAGTTGTTCTATATGATTCATATTATCTTGTGGTTGTCCTATAAAAACTCCCATTGGTGGGTGAAGGTTAGTAGAGAGTTGAGCCAATTGAGATTCAATGTCTTTCTAATGAGCTTGGTTATTTGCAATCATAGTCTGTTGCAACTGCAACATCTTGTAAATGGATGAATGTTTATCATCAGGTGAAGGGGCATTATCTTTTTGTCCCTATTGTTGTTGTGGGACCTGGTTGGGGTTTGGGTACTGATTGTAATTCCTTTTCTGGAAATTCCCTCTGTAGTTTCCTCGATTATTGAAACTTTTTTGCTAGATGTTCTGGAATCATGGAGGACCTTTTTGTTGATTTCTATCCTCTACGAGCTGTTGAGAGTTGTATGCTCATGTACATTTTTTGTACTGAAAACCAATATGAATTCTTGTTTGGTTGGGAGTATTGTAAGACCCCTGACCTTGCTTAAAGTATTGAAAATGCTTAACTACCATAATTGAGTGCTTTTAACCTTAATCTAACCTTGTTATATGTTTTGGTATCATGTGACAAGCTTAAATTTCAAATTTGGTCCAATTTGGACATTGTGTGTGCAAGTTATGCAATTTTATGCACATTTTGGACTTTTCTATAATTTACCAAAATATGAGGTTTTCCTTGCAATTTTTAACATGCATTATGTTCCTTAAAAGTTTACTTATCATTATTGAGCTTTTTGGGCCATGGGGTGCCTAATTGTACCTTGGTTTGGAGGTGTTTCTCTTCAAGGGTATTTTAGGGTTTACCCCTTTATGGATGAGCTACCTTTAGGAGCCATCAACCCATGGGCCCCCTGTTTGGTTGACACCTAATGGTCACCAACGGGTGGTGAAAACTGAAAGTCTCATCTAGAGGTAGTAGGATGGTGATTTTCTAGTTTTGTTTCACTTGGACCGATGGTGTACTTAAAAGTGATGGTAAACCAATGGTTCACCACTTAAGTGACTAGGGTTCGAAAGAACCAATGGTTTCTTTTATTGAAGGCTTGTGGTGGGCCTGGAGATCCAACAACAAATGTCTAATAAGGTCTCCATTAGCGGTGGAGCTACTTCTTGTATGGCTTCTTGTATAACCATGGAAGTTTTAGGCCATGGACACATGGAGTGCTACTAGGACACCTCAAGCTTTTCTCTTTCCTTATTAATAAGCCATATATGCATATCCTTTATCTAAAAAATGAAACCTTTAGACTCTTCTCTCTTCCCACATGTCTAGAGATTCATCTTTCCATGCTTGGTGGAGAACTAGAGTGCCCAAGGAAGAAAAAATAGCCGACCATCTTGTTGGAGCATCTAGGGTTTGGATCTACCCTCATCTAGTGTTTGTGAAGCTCCCTATATGTGATCTTAACCTAAACTAGTAAGTTTCTCTTTCTCTCCTTTGTTTCTTTTTCTTTTCCTCTTCCTCCTACCTTCTTCCTAGATGCAACCATGGTTTTTCATGGAGGAGTTTGCTTTTAAAATCAAGGAATTTATCTTTCTTGCTTCCTTTGCCTAGGGTTTACTCCCTTTCTTAGAGAAGAAGCTTACTTGGCCGAGTTTAGACCTAAAGCTAGGGTTCCTACTTCTTTTGCTCAAGTTTCTTTCTTTTTGGAGTCTGATCTTCTTCCTAGAGGCGAGTTTTATAACCCTACTCACTTTTATTGCTTACTACTAGCTTGCTTGTTCAAGTTCTTCCTCTAAAATGATGATCTAAGCATGTCAAAAATATATTTGCCTAGAGTTTTGATTATAATGTTGTTCCTTGATTAGTTTCTAACTCTAAAATGAACCTAAAACCATGTACACGACCTTCCTGAGGTCTAATAAGCCTTCTTGAGGTCTAATAAACCTTAGGCCTTGCATAACTATGAATCAATGCTACCTTTGGGGTCATAAAAGATGGTTCCTTCAATGTGATAATAAACTATTTCTCTTCTTTTCTTGATGCCCGATGGTTTGGCACCTATGGATAACCAATGGTCTTTACTTTTTTTCTATTTTATGACTCTAGTGAACTCTAGAATCGAAGGTCAGTTTGCTGTGGTCACTAATGGTCGATGGCTACCCTAACCCTAGCAAACAATGGTCTACTTTCTACATTTTGAGAGATATTTTCCCTCTTTGCTTCATCATCTGATGGTTACGTCTTTGTGACAACCGATGATGGGAAACTAGTTCTATTTTGAGCAATCTTTGAGTACCTAGAGCCAAAGGCTATGTTACTCTAGGTTGGATGGCTTTAGCACTCACTACAAGTGGTTCTAAATGATGGAGTTACTGAGGGTTTTAGGTTGTTTTCAAACCTTATAAAAAAATGGATGGTTTTAAAAAAAGAAGCTGATCCAATTATTAGGATTTGGTGCTTCAACATCCAATGGTTTTGGGTGAATCATGTAGTTCAATGTTTGGGTTCTAATGATGAGAATTTGATGGTTCAATGCCATTAAAATTATAGTTTGACCTTTGCCCTTGAATGAATATAATTGATAAACACTATGATGAGTTGATATACAACCCTAATGAAGCATAGCTTGTTACACCTAATCCTAATGTAACTAAGTGATGATGATTGATTACGAATACCTGCCCTTGAATGCTTAATAAATTAATTGAGCAATCTCTTATGGTGGTTGAAACCCTAGTATACTATAAATCTGATGATTACACCTTGAGCAATGCATGGATCCATACTTTAGGTTAGTATGGGATTTGATGGTGATGCTTAACCTTAGGCATCCATAATCCAATGAAGATGCCATGACTTAAGGTTTGGGTATGAGTTCTGATATGTAGCTCTAAAGTACGTTATCTTGTTGAACCTAATCCTAAAGCAAATAGATGGTGGTGGTTAATCATACTACCCTTCCTTGAATGGTCATTATAATGATGGAATACTCTTCCTAATTTTGTTGTAGCCCTAATGTGTTAACTAGTGGTCATCATAGCCTTATGATTTATGCTTGATCATGCTAAAAAAGTGCATTATAAGTAAGATGGTGATTAATCATAACTAGCCTTCTTGTATGTTGATATAATGAAGGAATGCTCTCAAGGCTAAGATAACCCTACATTGTTATCCTATGAACATCTTTTAATTCCTTAATGCAATATCATGTTGATCTTGTATATCATAAGTATGGAGATTCTTGTTGAGCCTTATTATAAGGCATGGAAAGATAATAATAATAATCTTGCAGGGAATGGTGTGATGATCTTAATGACCTTTGGGCATAGTCAAGCCCTGATGGAGGTGATGTGGTGGCCTTAATGACCTTTGGGCATGATTGACCCCTAATGGAGGTGTAATCCTCTTCATGATATCATAAGGATTGGAACTGTAACATATCGAAATCTAGGCATTTTTGCCTTTTAGTCTTCTTTCCCATATATTCCTTTCATTTATATCCTCTTTGGCCTTTATGTTTAATGTGTGAAGAATATAATGGCCTAATGAACATTTGTTCACCTTTTATTCCAATATTTGGGTTTATGCACAAATACCTCAGTGGAAGCTTAGTAATGGGTCAAATATCCAAAATATCCACTTAAGTGATAATAAGAATAAATAAATTCGTCCTAGAACTTTCTAGTGCTTTTTAGAATATGAGAAAGAAAGATAATTCGAATTTTATATAAAGGAGAAGATAAATGCAATAATTAAAGGTAATATGGAAATTAATGAGTAAAGAAGATAATGAGAAACATATTGCACCAAAAATTATGATTAAAACCCCACAAGGATAATTTGACACTCAAATTCATTTTCTTGACCAAAAAGTAACTTAAGGGCCAAGTATCATTTAAAGTGGAACATAAATATAAATATTAATGACATTATCAAAAGAAAATAGGAAATATGCCAATAAAGTGAAATAAAATACTTAATGTTCTCAAATCATAAAAATAACTCGAAATTCATATTCTAAACATAAAAATAAGCCTCTGGGCAAATTTACAACTAATTTGGATAATGTTTGAAAAATGAATAAAATAGGAGAGAGAAAGTGTGTAGAATCTTCTATTTATTTAATAAATAAATAAATAATCTCAACTTGTAAAGATAATTGCAAAATCATGTTCTAATCCCTTAGGGAGACTTACGGGTGAAGTTACACAAATTTTAGATAATGTTATCACCTCTTTTGATGAAGGAAAGAAAAAATGACATTTTAATTATTTAACATATCAAAATTTCTCAAAATCCAAAAATAACTCCATATTTGGATTCTACGCATCAAAATAAGTCAGAATATAAAATTTGGTAATTTTTCGATGTTATTTGGGCCTCCAAATGAGGAGAGAGAAAAACCTTTAAAATTTAAATGAATTTTGGTTGAATTTTATTAGGAATCAATTCCTTATCTCATCTGCGAGATCGAACGGCCCAGAGTCCTTCATGGACCCGGGTCCACTGATCTGACGGCCCGTGGTCGTCTTCTTCCTCTAAACGAAAAAGGCAACATGTGCTTTGTTTCTCTGATTTCAAATCGATTTATCCAGAGTTTTACTCGATGGTTTTTGCTAATTTTTGCTTCGTTGAGTTCCTTGTGAGTTTCCGCATAGAATCATTCCAAACTTTTTGCGTTTAGACAAATATCTGAGGAATGCCTAACTTGGGCGCCGCCACTCTCTACCTTCCCCTACCTAAACCCTAGTATAGGTTACCTTGCCTATAAATATACCAACCCCAATGACCGCCATCGCCTTAGCAACTCGCTCGTGTCTTCAATTTGGCATTTCGTGGACATTTTGACACCCAACTAGCTGCCGAGGACCACCAAGCTTGCGGCGTCCCTCCTCCTCTCCTTGTTTCATCTCTGTTCAATTGCAAGGTACCAACAGCTTCGGTTCTTCTTCCTCTTTCTTTCGAGTACCTAAACGTGGAGTTTGGTTGAGAATCACGATTTTGCCCAAATTGAGCCCAAGCAAGCTGCTCGCGGCTCGTTGTCTTGGCCTGGGGAGGAAGATGACTCCCTGTCGTTTTACCAAACTGCCCCGATCGGCTGCCTTGATGTGTTTTTTGCACGAGGGTATTCACGTCATCTCGCTCGCTTATTTTTTTGCTTTGACCGTGTTGACCCCAGCCCACTCACCTACTGCGTGGGGTTCAGAGATGTGGCCCCCCTGCTCTCTCTCTCTCCCGCTCACTCTTCTCTGTGTGTGTGGGTGCGTTTGCCACGTGGCAAGTTATGGTTGGATGATACAAAATAAATCATAAAAAATTATTTCAATGGTCAAAAATTAAAAGTAATTAGTGTTTTGAAATCAGGAATACGAGATCTATCCATTAAAAATGTTTTTGAGTTTTGATTTTGATGTTTGCAAAAACTTATTTTAGAGTCGATTTAATTAACTAAAAATCACCAAAAATAACACTAAAAGTCCATATCTTCAAAATATACAATATTATATGTTATCTTGATCAGAAAACCCTAACTAAGATGATGGTGAGGTTTTTGGAGACTAATTCGATGGTTTGCACGAAAAGTTAGTAATATTAGGGTTTTCAATCTTTAATGAGTATATTTAATTCTAATTCATAGATCTAATGTTGAATTAGGGAAAGCGGGTTCTGATTTCATGTGAAGGGTTGGAAAGAGGGTTCCAGAACACCTGAGGCTAAGGTATGTGCAATTCCTATTTATGTATGTGCATCTACCCTCCTTCAGTTGGGAAAGTTTTTAAACAAATACATATATTCCCTAATGAGGCTTAATTTGACCTAATCCATTATTCTTTAAACTTAATTTGGTTATGCCTCAAAATCAATTATAGAACTATCTTGTTTGGGTTTTTATACCCCACTGCCATGTTGTATAAATCCTTTGATTAATCTTTCCATAACTCTTTTTCTAGCATGTTGATTTTATTAGACTGATTAACTAGTGTAGTGGTACTTGTATGTACAACCACCCATAGTTGGGGAACGTGTTATTTCTCCCCTGGGGAACATGTTATTCTCCCCCGCACATGAAATATGTGTAGGTGACTGGGAATGCGTTATTCTCCCCTCACCCTTTGGTTGAAGGTCCAGTAGGTTCCTCAACCCTACATAGTTAAGATAGTCAATATTAATCATTCATGCAATCCTTGGTCATATATTGTTTATGGCAAGCATCTATTGAAATATTCTTTTATATATATGGCCTCATTCTCTTGATGCCTTATCTTTTGATGAATCCCTAGCCTGATTTACTTGTTATATTTATCTTTTCACCTTTAGTATAGTTTAGTGACACATACTTTTACTTTCCTTTCCCTTTTTGCTGGGTGCCTTCCCAACCACCCAGATGCGGAGCAAGGTGTTGGATATGGAATGAAGATCATAGCTTGGGCATGGACTTGGCTGATGGATGTGTTGATTGGAGACAAAAGTGGAGTAGTCTAGTTTCCCTCTACTTAGATCCTCATTTTTTATAAAGCATGTACACCCATATTGGGGAAATTTTTATGTACACTTTATTTGAAATTGAATATAGTCAAAATTTTATCTTCCGCTGCTATCCAAAATTGAGTTTTGTTTACCATTGTTATTAGTAAAGAGGTGGATTAATTTCACTTCTTTACAACATGGTATCAGAGCCAATGGTAGTCAAATCTTTGACTATTTCAGTTTGTCTCCCTAATTAGAACCCTAGACTTGCATAGTCTCCTTTAAGTGACATGTTTGCCTAGATTTGATCTACCTTGATGATAGGTTGACTTAGGAACCAATAGTTCCACATTAGAACCTTGATGAATAAAATCCTAAAATACTTATAATTAAAATGTGCATAACTTGATGTTGTTTAGGTTTTCCTTTAGGAAACTATTAGGGCATGCAGTTGAAGCAAGGGTCTCTAGAAAGGATCAGGGTTTTGGGGGCTGGCAAATTTTCCTCCGCACCACTAGCTTGGTATACGAGGACTCCCGTGCCCATATGATATCGGCCTGACCTGTGCTGATATGAATTGTCTAAAATAGTTTGCTTTTAGGCAATAGTGACCTTAGCTTCTATGATGTCTATCTTTGTGAACCCTAAGTTTCATGTGTATGATGATTTGTTTGAGGATGGATACCAAGATAGTTTCCTTATGTCCCTCAACCCACATGCTTGGATAAGTTTATCCCTAGAACCTAGACCTTAGAGTTTGGGTGTTTGGGAAGATATCAGAGTTCGTAGTGGAGGCATGATGGATCTTGAGTATGGTTTAGTTAGACTTATCCTTTAACCCTAGTGTAGTAGGTCAAACCCTTTAAGGGGTGGAGTATGGTTAGTTGATGATGTTTGAGTGGTTAGATTTCGAGGAAGAAATCCTATTTAGGGGGATGGAACCCTATAACATCTTGATCTATCTTTAGAAACCCTAACTCCATAGATAGGAGGTTAGTATGCTTGGATCCTTAGTTTTGACCAAACAAGTTAATAGTTGTAACCCTAACGTGCTTGTTTATCTATTAATGAACACATAATTATCATCTAAGGAATAAATCATATGCTTGAACCCTAATGAATATCCAATTCACATAATATGAATATCAATGCTAATTGTCAATAAGTAAGATGTTAATAATGTCATGAACCAATAAACCCTAATGATATGATGAGTAAGGTTATAATTCGTAATTAATGCATGCTAAGGATGAATAAGTGAAATATAATGGTCATGTTGACCTAAACCCTAAAGTTGTAATCATCTAACCCTAATCTATACATACTTAATGCCTTTCATGATACATTAATGTTGTTAAGTGCCATAATCAGTTAACATACTTTGATACACATAAATGATATATATACATATATATATATAATTATTTTTTCACATCATATATAGGAAATGTGTGTTACCTTGTTAACTAATATACATGTGATTAGTCACTTAATGTGAATCAATTCATTGATAAGTAATATGTCTCACCTTGATCATTAATATATATGTAATGGCTTCCATATGAATATGAAATGATTGAATCCGCATATATGTGCAAAATCAATAATATAAACGAATAAATATAAGGAATGAATAATGGTGACATTAATGTGAGAAATAAATATAATGTGAACATGTTTAATATGAATACAAGTAACTAATGTGACATTAATTGAAATAATTGTATGCTTAACGACGAATTGGATAGAATGTCTTATATTCATGTAAAATAATTTGTTATAATTAATAAAGTGATAATATGAGGATAATGAAGTGTAAATCGAAGTTATTAATGATCAAATATAATAATGAATGTGGAGATAATTTAGTAACCCCTAATTGTGCTAAAATGCTTAGTACGAAAAATGAGATACATATAAATAGTTTAATGCATGATGATGAAATATAACCCCTTTTGGAAATAAAGTGTATATGGCATGACATAATTAATATAATGATGATCATGTGTTATCATAATGAATATAATGTTAACGAGCCAAAAATGTAAATAATGTTAAATCCCATAAAAGATATCTTAATAGTGGAACCCTAGGTGATCCTTAAGAACCCAACCTATGTTGAGCTTTATGTGAAGTTTCTGAACCCTTAGGTGTAGTTGAAGTATAAGTTTTGGTGGAAGTTGTGTGGTTGGAGGAACAACCTGAAGTTTTTTGTGATGTGCGGTTGCACACTCACCCTTCTCTAATTGCTAATGATTTCGGGGATGAAATCCTCTTTAAGGGGTGGAGTGTTGTAACATACCAAAATTTGGGCATTTTGCTTTTTAGTCCTCTTTCCCATCTATTCCTTTCATTTATATCCTCTTTTGTCTTTATGTTTACTTTGTGAAGAATATAATGGCCTAATGAACATTTGTTCACCTTTTATTCCAATATTTGGGTTTATGCACAAATACCTCAGTGGAAGCTTAGTAATGGGTCAAATATGCAAAATATCCACTTAAGTGATAAAAAGAATAAATAAATTCGTCCTAGAACTTTCTAGTGCTTTTTAGAATATGAAAAAGAAAGAAAATCCGAATTTTATATAAAGGAGAAGATAAATGCAATAATTAAAGATAATATGGAAATTAATGAGTAAAGAAGATAATGAGAAACATATTGCACCAAAAATTATGATTAAAACCCCAAAAGGATAATTTGACACTCAAATTCATTTTCTTGACCAAAAAGTAACTTAAGGGCCAAGTATCATTTAAAGTGGAACATAAATATAAATATTAATGACATTATCAAAAGAAAATAAGAAATATGCCAATAAAGTGAAATAAAATACTTAATGTTCTCAAATCAGACAAATAACTCGAAATTTGTATTCTAAACATAAAAATAAGCCTCTGGGCAAATTTGCAACTAATTTGGATAATGTTTGAATAATGAATAAAATAGGAGAGAGAAAGTGTGTAGAATCTTCTATTTATTTAATAAATAAATAAATAATCTCAACTTGTAAAGATAATTGCAAAATCGTGTTCTAATCCCTTAGGGAGACTTATGGGTGAAGTTACACAAATTTTAGATAATATTATCACCTCTTTTGATGAAGAAAAGAGAAAATGACATTTTAATTATTTAACTTATCAAACTTTCTCAAAAGGCAAAACTAACTCCATATTTGGATTCTACGCATCAAAATAAGTCAGAATATAAAATTTGGTAATTTTTGGATATTATTTGGGTCTCCAAACGAGGAGAGAGAAAAACCTTTCAAATTTAAATGAATTTTGGTCGAATTTTTATTAGGAATCAATTCCTTATCTCATCTGCGAGATCGGACGGCCCAGAGTCCTTCGTGGACCCAGGTCCATTGATCTGAAGACCCGCGGTCGTCTTCCTCCTCTAAACGAAAAAGGCAACAGGTGCTTTGTTTCTCTGATTTTCACATCGATTTATCCGGAGTTTTACTCGATGGTTTTTGCTAATTTTTGCTTCGTTGAGTTCCTTGTGAGTTTCTGCACAGATACATTCCAAACTTTTTGCATTTAGATGAATATCTAAGGAACACCCAACTTGGGTGCCGCCACTCTCTACCTTCCCCTACCTAAACCCTAGTATAGGTTACCTTGTCTATAAATATACCAACCCCAATGACCGCCATCGCCTTAGCAACTCGCTCGTGCCTTCAATGTAGCATTTCGTGGACGTTTTGACCTCCAACTAGCTGCCGAGGACCACCAGGCTTGTGGCATCCCTCCTCCTCTCCTTGTTTCATCTCCGTTCAATTGCAAGGTACCAACAGCTTCGGTTCTTCTTCCTCTTTCTTTCGAGTACCTAAACGTGGAGTTTGGTTGAGAATCGTGATTTTGCCCAAATCGAGCCCAAGCAAGCTGCTCACGGCTCGTTGTCTTGGCCTAGGGAGGAAGACGACTCCCTATCGTTTTACCAAACTGCCCTGATCGGCTGCCTTGATGTGTTTTTCGCGCGAGGGTATTCACGTCATCTCGCTCGCTTATATTTTTTCTTTGACCGTGTTGACTCCAGCCCACTCACCTGCTGCGAGGGGTTTAGAGACGCAGGCCCCCTACTCTCTCTCTCTCTCTCTCGCTCTTCTCTGTGTGTGTGGGTGTGTTTGCCACATGGCAAGTTATGGTTGGATGATACAAAATAAATCATAGAAAATTATTTCAATGGTCAAAAATTAAAAGTAATTAGTGTTTTGAAATCAGGAAGACGAGATTTATCCATTAAAAATGTTTTTGAGTTTTGATTTTGATGTTTGTGAAAACGTATTTTTTGAGTCGATTTAATTAACTAAAAATCACCAAAAATAACCCTAAAAGTCCATATCTTCAAAATATACAATAGTATATGTTATCTTGATCAGAAAACCCTAACTAAGATGATGGTGAGTTTTTTGGAGTCTAATTTGATGGTTTGTGTGAAAAGTTAGTAATATTAGGGTTTTCAATCTTTAATGAGTATATATAATTCTAATTCATATATCTAATGATGAATTAGGGAAAGTGGGTTCTGATTTCGTGTGAAGGGTTGGAAAGAGGGTTCTAGAACACCTGAGGCGAAGGTATGTGCAATTCCTATTTATGTATGTGCATCTACCCTCCTTCAGTTGGGAAAGTTTCTATACAAATACCTATATTCCCTAATGAGGCTTAATTTGGCCTAATCCATTGTTCTTTAAACTTAATTTGTTTATGCCTCAAAATCAGTTATAGAACTGTCTTGTTTGGGTTTTTATACCCCACTGCCATGTTGTATAAATCCTTTGATTAATCTTGCCATAACTCTTTTTCTAGCATGTTGATTTTATTAGACTGATTAACTAGTGTAGTGGTACTTGTATGTACAACCACTCATAGTTGGGGAATGTGTTATTTATCCCCTGGGGAACGTGTTATTCTCCCCCGTACATGAAATATGTGTAGGTGACTGGGAATGTGTTATTCTCCCCTCACCCTTTGGTTGAAGGTACGGTAGGTGCCTCAACCCTACATAGTTAAGATAGTCAATATTAATCATGCATGCAATCGTTGGTTATTTATTGTTTATGGCAAGCATCTATTGAAATATTCTTTTATATATATGGCCTCATTCTCTTGATGCCTCATCTTTTAATGAATCCCTAGCCTGATTTACTTGTTATATTTATCTTTTCACCTTTAGTATAGTTTAGTGACACACACTTTTACTTTCCTTTCCTTTTTTGTTGGGTGCCTTCCCAACCACCCAGATGCGGAGCAAGGTGTTGGATATGGAATGAAGATCATATCTTGGGCATGGACTTGGCTGATGGATGTGTTGCTTGGAGACAAAAGTGGAGTAGTCTAGTTTCCCTCTACTTAGATCATCATTTTGTATAAAGCATGACACCCATATTGGGGAAATTTTTATGTACACTTTATTTGAAATCGAATATAGTCAAAATTTTATCTTCCGCTGCTATCCAAAATTGAGTTTTGTTTACCATTGTTATTAGTAGAGAGGTGGATTGATTTTGCCTCTTTACAGGAACCTTGGAACAATGTGATAAGGATTTGAATCCTATGGTGGTATGAGGACTAGTATACTCTCATGAATGGAAATGAAATAGTACCATGCGGTAATTGTGGTTAAGATTTGTATCCCATACACTTTACATCGTTTGGAGTTGTTATACTTATACACTTGCTAGATATGAATTAGGGTTATTTGATGCAACCTTAATTCACCCAATGGGAAAAACTATTCAAGTGAAACCCTAATCATGTAGTTTCCCTGTGCCATAGATCCATTCTAGTATTAGAACTTGTTGGATGGTTGAACGAGAGATTCCTATAGGAAACTCAGAGTGCATATTGTTGAATATGAGGGGATACAATTGTAGGTTGTAGAGGGTGGTTGTGGTCATACCTCAGATATTGTGATGTATGAAAGGTAGTAGTATAACTATAGGATGCCTCTTATAGAATGACCATGCATGAGTTGTTCTCTAGGTTTGTGACTTGTACCAAGGAGAGCTAGTTACATGACTATATCATTGTTTTACAATTTGACTATATGTCTCTACGTTGTCTCTCGTACTGACCATGATTTGTTGGTGAGATCCTTGAGTTCGACTCTTCCATAGATCTTGTATGGCACTGATTTCAACTTCGTAGTGGTCAGTTGGATTTGGGTGGTATGACTGAAATCATTTGGCAATTAATAAAAGATGTAAAACAACTGTATGTCATACATATTTAGGGTTATACACAACATTTCACATTGGATGATAACCCATGTTTGCTCATTTTACATAGATATGATGTTTAATGCATTAAAATATAATAGATATGCTTATGTTTTGGATATGCTCATGTTATAGATGTGTACATACAATATCCATGCTTATGTTGAATAGATATACTACTATTGCTAGTTACAATTATTATTCAAGAAATTTCATGTTGTTATCTATGCTTATATTGCATGCTAGTGTAATTAGAGATGTCCATACTGCTAATCGTACTTATGTGGATAGTTGTTTTTATGCAATTAGCTCTACTTATGATGAAGATTTCTTCAACCTGTTAGACATGCTAATGTTGATAGCTTATGATGCTAGACTTAATCATGATGATAGAGATTCTATGCTATTAGACTTGCTTATGATGCTAGTTATGCATATACTACTGAATTTCTTATAATGTTAACAAGGTGAATGATAAAAGTCAAGGTAATGGTGATAATTGGTATCTACTCATTCATGTATCTTATTAATCATTAATGCTGCTAAGCCTATTTGTTATACATGTTTGATCTTCTTAAACTGTTTAATTTCTTAAAATGTTGTAATCAATAAGCAATGTTGAGAGTTATATCTCTCATTGGGACATGGGCCTCACTCTGTGGGTCACCACATCTAATTAGGTGATCGGCAGCAGCGGTAGCAAATTTGTGGCACTGAGGAGGAACTAAGGTGATGGACCTTAGAGAATTTTGATACATGTCTAACATGTCCTAGAGTAATCCCTATACTCTCAGGTCTGGGCGGGAAAGTTTGTATACAATGTTTTAATCGAATTGGTATTTTGTTAGCATATAGATGCTTATTTATGTGGCATATATGGATAACATTCTCTGGTATATATATATATATATATATATATATATATATATATATATATATATATATATGTATGTATATATATGTATACATACATATATGTATGCATATATATATACATACATACATACATATATATATATAGAGAGAGAGAGAGAGAGTCAGGCTAGAATACACTCGAGTGTACAGATCGCACGAATACACTCAAGTGTGTTTGCATATGAAGACTATTTTTTGCAAAATGTAAACCATTGATCTTCACCGTCATACTATAATTAGGCTACATGCAAATTTTTAGCCCATTTGGATGAGTGTAAGTCACTCATCTAAGGGCAACAAAATCGACGCACGAAACTAATTTGAAATGCATAATTTTTGCGGTCTTTATAAAATGACCTATAAATGTCCAAATGGGCTCAAATTTTGCATATGAGCTATTCACATGATGTTTCAATGGATTATATTTTTCAAAAAAATATTGCATCATGGAAAACTACTTGAGTGTATTCTGCTCCGGATACACTTGAGTGTATTCTAGCCTGACTCTCTCTCTCTCTCTCTATCTATCTATATATATATATATATATATATATATATATATATATATATATATATATATATATATATATATATATATATATATATATATATATATATATATATGTATGTATGTATGTATGTTATGTATGAGGCCACAGAGTAATTTGTATAATGCTCTTGGCATAGTATGAATACAAGTAAGATGTTGGGCTTCAATGCAAATGTTCTGAGCATGTTGGTGATGTTGAAATCAGTTTTAGTTAGCCCCTTTTTCTGATATGTGATTAATTTGAAATCCATCATGATTTATGTTTTAAGTGACCTCGTTAAGTGTGATGGGTTCTTAGAGGGACACTAGGACTTAGGAACTAGGATGGTGTCTAAGTTAGGGATATGACATGTGAATATGATGCATACTGCCTAATATCAGTACTTGGATGCCCTGGCCAGGTATTCAATTATTCAAAGTAATGGTAAATATGGAACTCTTTGATTGTTATTTTTCATATTACTCTAATCAAGTAGTCATTTTGAAACAATCTAAAGAGCATAACAAATCAGAAATCATGGTGCTATTATCTCAATCTTACCGTAAGGAAGATGAAAATACATTATAACCTATCAAAACTTGAATGTTTACTGATTATAAGATAAAAATACGACACCATAAAACCTAAATCTGAATACAAATAAGCAAAAGAGGAGTTCTTGAATTTGTAATTCAAGAAGATAATGAGGTAAAAGAGAGATGAATATCTGCTAATAGAATAATTAAAGGTATAAAATCCACTTAATATGGAGAGAACTCATGTGGAAAGTATGATATGAGAATATGAATAAGAACAATGATAGATGAATAAGTTGAACCTGAGTTAATCTCATACCTACCTATACATGTAAGAAAGTATTAAAGTAAAAACATAATGACATGTGAAAGAAATTAAGGGAAATGATCCTCGTTCCATGAAGAAAACGTGAAATATGATGATCTACCTCTTGATAAGTGGTTGAAAACATGATAAAATAAGAGAACACACACAAGTATGATAAGCAATTAACAAGTAAGGAGCAATGAGATATGTTAATCTTGATAATTCCTATGTTGATGGTAAGGAATACAAGTTGAAAAAGGTAAAATGATACATAAGAAGTTGTAACCGCTTGATAAAGATAGAATCAATAGCCCATTCCTAGTGAACCCTGGAAAGTGTTGTTGTGTGATGGGAAGTGTGTTTCCATTTGTGTTCTTCCTTTTTGGGGCACAACTTTCAAGTGGATTTTATGCCACTTGGCATGTGTGGATTCATTGTAATCCGGGGGTTGAACATCCTATTTTAGCATGTGGTTGCTTGGACTATGACTGAAGATCCTGATGTTAGTGATGAGTATGGTTATTGAGTCTTCCAAGAGTTGGAAAGAATCCTCTTATACATTTTGAGTTGGTTATGTTGGTAGAGAAGTGGATGAGATTAGGATTCAAATTTCTTATAGAACATGTAGTGGATACCCATGTTATGAATCCTAGTATTCAAGATGTACATGTGGTACTTGAGATTGAAGATGTGTATCATATGAGATTTATAGTGTTCCTCTCCCTTAGAGAGAGAGTTGATGTTAATACTCTAAGTGTTGTTAGAAAGAAGGAGGGTGATTCCATGATGTTGTATATGTGCTACTGACAGTTGGGCAAGATCACTACCCAGGGATAGATTGTAAATAATCATCAAAATTAAAATTTAGAGGAAATCATAATAGGGATGTGAACGAGTTTGGGGGACATACACTACCACCCTAAACTAGGACATTAGTCTCCATTATTCATGGCCCATCAAGCATATAAAAATAGGGAGAGTATCCATTATCAAATCATGTTTCATAAGTTCACAATATCAAAAATCAAGATCATACTAGGGAAATGATATTTCAAGATTCTGAAAGACCAAGGTCATAATTTCATTTCCTTCCTTTTAAGATAAAGGTAAGGGTATATTTTGGTAATCGAGAAGTCAACTTGATAACTCAAGGGTTTGAGTACAATAGTGCAAGTTTTAAGATCTAGGTCCATCATATTTAGTTAAAATTGAGTTCACTAGGAGGTGTAGTTGTCAATAGGTAGAAGCCTCTTGTATCTAAGTCATCACATCGTGATATAGGGCTCCAAAGACATGGTCATTTTATGGCATGATCATTGTACATTTCAAATAGGGGGAACACTTTCTTGACTATGTTTTAGGTTTGATCAACAATAGGGATACATGGGTTTAATCAATAGGGACTTCATCAAACATGAGGTTTAAAACATGAGTTCCACCTTATATCACCATATCAAGAACTGACCTCAAATATGGAAGGCACATATATCTAATTTGGTAACATTGAGTTTTCATAACTTTGCACATGAGTACAACACTTTCTAGAGTACTTTCATTCTTCAAATAGGGTTTTCCATTTAAGATCAAATCATCGAATTATCATATTAATCGTCTTTCATTATTTTAAATGAATTTACTTTTCCCATGCGTAAGCTACCCAAATTGAGAATTTGTGTGATTAATAGTCAAGAGAGAAGAATCACATGAGGATATGAGAATACTAACTTTTCATCATTTACTTGGGTGGCTTAGGTGGTCCTTAAAGAAGAGGTGAGATCATAGAGGACTCTCTAAGCTTTAGGGGAAGTTGTGTTATGCTTTACACATATATAGAGGCATGTGTATATGGCTCTGATACCATTTGTCACATAATTGTTTTTTGTCAGAGGTCCACACTCCTAATGGCTACATAGACAAAGGCGAGCGGACTTGGGAGTTCATATGTAGAGTGGCACAAATATTTCACCCTGGAAATATATATGTAAAAGTAGTAACAAAAAGAGATATTTACCCATTTCTTGATTCAAGTTTACCCATTTATATTGCATTTCAGAGCTTAGAGTCTTGAGTGCAGCAGATCTTCATTTGGGAACTACAAATTTGATAAACAAAGTATATCATGCAAGTACATTGAGCACACTATGAAAAGCATGTAACCATAATTTAAGAGTAATATGAAAGTTGTGTGGCTAGAAACATCATAATAAGCAAGGAGTAGAAACAAGATGAGAATAATTAGAGACATTGTTTCATACAAGGCATGTTTTAGGTTCATTTTGACTAACTTCTCATTGGAAGAGTCTATAAGGGTGCTAACAAAGATGACCCTATTCTTAAGGGACCTCAAGGCCATCACCAAGATATAACCCTTGCATTGTAATTATTCTCCTTATCTTGACATCTCAAGTAAGGTGCCTAATTGGTTGTCATTACCCCATAACATCAGGCAGTTGCACTAGGATATATAATGGATTTCTCTGGATTATATTCAAGGTTTGTTCAACATACTATAATCAAAATGAAAGTAGAATTCATAGGGAATTGTATCCCAAACAAGTATTTATCTAGAAAGCATTCATACGAGCATATATACAAACAAGCCAATATCATAGTAGGGTCAAGAGATTAAATGTACCTTAGGAGTAACAAACAAGATATGAATCATAAGTAAGGCTGCTAGAGAGGGCCTAAACCAACAAGGACCTAAGATACAAAAGATGTAATATGGGGTCTTAGACTAAAGAGAGCATTGATAATCAAATCATCATATGATTCATGCGGATGTTCACAGAACCTAGGTTTCAATAGTTCAAGTGGGGTCCCATCTTGTCAAACATGCATACACTGATTCAACATAGTATAAACATCAACTTTGAACCTTGGGTCTAGTTGAACCACCTATGTTATGAGTACTACAAGATAAAGATAGCTCTGATTTGATAATTGGGGGAGCATAAGATTTGGTTTAGTATCATGTTTCAACATTCAATATCATGATAAGTCATATTAGTTCAATTCCATGCAATATTGTCATATTTCCAAATCATATAAGCATTAAGTAGATAAAACCAGGATGTAGAGCTAAACCATGATGATTCTAATAATTTAATGACATTGAGATATCATGGATAGCATTAGATTATGATCTAGCAAAGTAAGATCCCACAATCAACATATGCACAAAGAACATGTTAGGGGTCATGCATATGTCACAAATAGTCAAAAGAATACATGAGTCTATTACATAACATTTAGTGTCAAAAGCAATAATAGGGTCTGATTTTATGGTGAACACATAGGGATTGGAGCATTAAGGATCCACTTAGCACAAGGATTAAGGATCCATCCACATAAGTACTACACATCTCAAATCAGGGCAAAACAAGGTAGAAAGGTAGGTTTCTAAGTCATATGAGTTACATCATGGCATGAAAAATCATATGATTTACTGATATAGAGGTTAAGAAGTTGTATAATAACAATTAAAGCCAAAGTCTTAAACTTAATCATGCATGCACATACAAGAATCAATTTTTAGGTCAATGGTAGTCATAGAAGGTTAAGATGATCTTTAGGGTGCATTTAAAGATCCAAGACATCCAAACAAGAAAGGAAACTAATATTACTAGTTTAGAGGATTAGGATATCTAGGGATCATAAATGATACAAGGTAAAGCTTGATTTAGTGTTATTATCATCCAAATGATCATAGGGAAATACTTTCATATAAAAGACCTAGATTCGAGCATAGTTAGCAGCATATGATAGAACCATTGCAAAGATAGTGTTTTTTTTATCAAAATGGTATATGACATCATGGTATTCGGTTAAGGGACATAAACAATACAATGATTCAAAAATAAGGAACATCTAGTTGATATTTAGAGTTATATTCCTTAATGGGGCCCATATTTGGGACACATCAGAGGGTTGGCATGGGCCTGGCGCATTCAAATGTCACCTACCACTACCGTGCTTCTTCTGAAAGTGTGCAACTGCCTGCCACCGTGATGCAACCTTCCATGATTGCTTCCTACCACTTCCAAGCAATATCACAGTTCACATTCTCTTATCAAAGTCGTCGGGCACCCCTACACCGCCAGTGATGGCCCGTGCACAGCGGTTCCCTTTTCCCACGTGATGCAACAGCTCCAAGCAGAGCATGGTCATCATAGCAATCCCGACCAAGGGCTAGAGGCCACATCATGCTTGGAAACATGATTGGATGGTCTGTAAGTTTCCGTGTGGAGACAGAGGAGTAATGAAAAGGGGTAATAGTGGTGTGTCTAGGTGGCACCAAGCTGGGCTGTCCATGGAGGCGACCATGGACAAAGGAATGAGAAGGAGGTCTAGGGGGTACTAGGATTTACAAAAAGCAAAGAAAAGAGGGGCATAATAAAAGAGTGGGGTTAAATAGAAAGCTTTGGGGCTCAAATGTGCTAAAAGGGGAAGTAAAAGGTGGATCCAAGCTTCCCTCTCCTTGCTCAAACATAGTTGTATAGAGGTTGAAGAAGATGCATCGACTGTTGGATTAGAACTCAGATTCGTGGCCAAGGGATTAGACGACCAATATTGGCTAAAAAATAAGCACAAGGATAGTTGACTTGGCAAGTTAAGGGCAAAAATAAGGGTTGGGTCGTGCCTTTGAATTGGACCCAAAAGGTCGAAACAAATGAGATGAAAAGGCATAATTTTAAGCTAGAAATAGGATTACATCAAGCAAATTTCAAATGAGTGGATCTCTATCATCCTAGATTGCAATTGGGAAAAATTTAATGCACTAGAATTGTGAGAGAGAGTTCTACTACATGAGAATAAGTATAGGTTGCAAAGTTTAGAAGGGTATGTTCAAAATCAACAGAAAGGTGGTGATGTGTGATATGAACTGAAAACTATATTAGAGTCATATTGAGTGTCCCTAGGGTATGAATTGCACTCATTACCTATCAAATATGCATCGAATAATCTACAATTATGAAATTGGAGGTTACACAAGAACATTGAGCAAAGTAGGGTTTAGAATCCCATAATGGAGAAGAGAGAAAGATCCAGTCTATCACATCCTCTCCACCTTAAAAAAAATATTTTACCCAAATATGAACCAATCCGATCAAGATTGAGATTTCATACCCCATATCATGATTATCTTGAAAATCCAAATGAGTAGTGTTGTCGCCATATCAAATTGAGAAATCGAGCATCAGAATCAACACATAGTCATATGGATCATATAATTTGGGAGATCACTACACAAATTTTAGAAATATCACATTTTAGGTCAATTGAATAGAGTTTAATAAGGCATGAATTTCATTCCCAAAATATAGGGTTCTAGCTTATACATTGGCCTAGGTGGGGTTGATGACTGAGATTTCATATTTCAACAATTCAAGACTAACATCATATTTCAACATCATGATTTCATGCTCAAAATCGATGGAAGGTCCCACCTGAGTCGACATGGAGCTCATACCCAAGTCAGAAATTGAGCAAATGAAAGTCATTGGTCATATATCATCATTTCAATTTTGATATTTGGGCAAATGGAAGTCATTAGTCATATATCGAGTGTGAACTCAAGATTCAGATAGGGTGATCATACAAGTCAAGTCAATATCAAGATCATTAATCATGAGTCAAGATTTTGTTATTCAATATCTAGAGTCACGTTTGGATATTAATGGCATAGATTCTACCATTTCAATTCTAGGGCTTATGTTCCTATTTAGTCCTTAGTTGTGATCATTCATCCATATACATAAATTGAGCAACAATCAAATGACATTTCATTGAATAAATTAAATTCATGGTCATGGTATTCATTGTGGATGAATAATATAAACCTAGGTCTTTCTAGGGACCCAACCACAACCCATACTCAATTCCATCATGTTTCAAGATCATCATTAATTCAAGATTCAAGGTCAAGTATCAATATCATCATGTATTTCAAGTTTTGGGACTTAAGTCAAGAAATCAAAATTGGGTGGAAGGGGGTTACCCTTCCAAACTCTAAATAACCATCAAAGTGAAAATTTAGAGGCAATCATTATAGGGATGTGAATGACATTAGGGGACATACACTACCACCCTAAACTATCACATTAGAATACATTAGTAATGGTACATCAAGTGTATCCAAATAGGGAGAGTATCCATTATCAAATTTTGTTTCATAAGTTCACAAGGTCAAAGATCAATATCATACTAGGGAAATCATATTTCAATATTTTTCAAGACCAATGTCATAATTTCATTTCCTTCCTTTTAATATCAAGGTAAGGGTAGATTCTAGTAATCGAGAAGTCAACTTGATAACTTAAGGGTTTGAGTGAAATTGTGCAAGATTTGAGATCTAGGTCGATCATATTTATTCAAAATTGAGTTCACTAGGAGGCATAATGGTCAATAGGGAGAAGCCTCTTGTATCTAAGTCATCAGAACGTGATCTAGGGCTCCAAAGACATGGTCATTTTGTGGCATGATCATTGTACATATCAAATAGGGGGGACACTTTCTTATCTATGTTTGAGGTTAGATCAACAATAGGGAAACATGGGTTTAATCAATACAGACCTCATCAAACATGAGGTGTAAAACATGAGTTCCAACTTATTTCAGCATATCAAGAATTTACATCAAACATAGAAAGAACTTATATCCAATTTGGTAACATTGAGTTTTCATAACTTTGCACATGAGTACAACACTTTCAAAAGTACTTTCATTAATCAAATAGGGTTTTCCATTTAAGATCAAATCATGGAAATATCATCTTAATCATCTTTCATGATTTCAAATGAATTTTAGTTTTCCCATGCATAATCTATACATACTTAGAATTCATGTGATTTATAGTCAAGAGAGATGAATCACATGTGGAGATGAGAAGACTAACTATTCATCATTTACTTGTGTGGCTTAGTTGGCCCTTAGAGAAGAGGTGAGATGATAGAAAACTCTCTAAGCTTTATGGGAAGTTGTGTTATGCTTTACACATATATAGAGGTATGTCTATGTATGGCTCTGATACCATTTGTCAAGGAATTCTTTATTACCCTAGGTCCACACTCCTAATGGCTACATATCTAGGAAAGTGGACTTGTGCATTTGTCCGTAGAATGGCACAAATATTTCACCCAGGAAATGTATTTATAAAAGTAGTAACAATAAAAGATAAAAAGATACTAAACATGGAGATAAGAGATATGTACCCATTTCTAGATTCAAGTATACCCATTTGTATTGCATTTTAGATCTTTGAGTCTTGAGTGCAGCAGATCTTCATGTGGGAACTACAAATTTGATAAACAAAATATATCATGTGAGTGCATTGAGTACACTATGAAAAACATGTAACCACATTTTAAGAGTAATATAAAATTTTTATGGGTAGAAACATCATAATCTGCAAGGAGTATAAATAAGAAGAAAACAATTAGTGACATTGCTTTATATAAAGCATGTTTTAGGTTCATTTATCTATTATATCAACCGTAGGGATTTTGACTAACTTCCCATTGGAAGAGTCTACAAGGGTGCGAACAAAGCTAACCCTATTCTTAAGGGACATCAAGGCCATCTCCAAGAGATAACCTTCATATTATAATGGTCCTCCATACCTTGACATCTCAAGTAAGACTCCAAATTTCGTGTCCTTACCTCAAAACTTCAGGCAGGCGGTATTATGTTCAAGGTTTGTTCAACATACTATAATCAAAATGAAAGTATTATTAATAGGGAATAGTATCTTAAACAAGTGTTTATCTAGACAATCATTCATACAAACAAGCCAATATCGTAGTACAATCAAGAGATTAAGTGTACCTTATGAGTAATGAATAAGATATGATACATGAGTAAGATTAATAGAGAGGGTTCAAGCCAACAAGGACCTAAGATACAAAATATGTAACATAGGGTTTTAGACTAAATAGAGCATTGATAATAAAATCATCATATGATTCATGTGGATGTTCCCTAGACCTAGGTTTCAATAGTTAAAGTGGGGTCCTATCTTGTCAAACATGCATACATTGATTTAACATAGTATAAGCATCATCATTAAACCTTAAGTCTAGGTGAACCATCTACATTTTGAGTACTGCAAGATAAAGATAGCTTTGATTTGACAATAGGGGGAGCATAAATATAGTTTATTATCATGTTTCAACTTTCACGATCATGATTAAGTCATATTAGATCAATTCCATGAAATAGGGTCATATTTCCAAGTTATATAAGCATTAAGTAGCTCAAGTTAGGATGTAGAGAAAAAACATGATGATTATACAAATTTGATGTCATTAAGATATCATGCATAACATTAGATTACGATCTAGCAAGTTTAGAGCCCGTAATCAACATATGCACCTAGAACATGTTAGGGGTCATACATATGTCACAAAAAGTCAAAATAATACATGAGTGCATTACATAGAATTCAGTGTCACAAGCCATAATAGGGTCTAATTTTAAGGTAAACACATACGGATTGGAGCATTAAGGATCCACTTAGAACAAGGATTAAGGATCCATCCACATATGTACTAAACATCTCAAATTATGGAAAACCAAGGTACAAAGGTTGTATTCAAAGTCATACGAGTTACATCATAGCAAAGAGGTATACGATATTAGTCAAACATGGGAAAAAACATCATATGGTTTACTAATTTCGAGTTTTAGAATTTTTATAATAACAATTCAAGCCAAAGTCTTAAACTTGATCATGCATGCACATACAAGAACCAATGTTTAGGTCAAAGGTAGTCATAGAAGGTTAAGATGATCATTAGGGTGCATTTAGAAGGTCCAAGACATCGAACACAGTAAAAGGGAACTATTGTTACTGGTGTAGAGGATTAGGGTATCTAGGGATCATAAATGATACAAGGTAAAGCATTATTGAGTGTTATTATCATCCAAATGATCATAGGTAAACACTTTCATAAAAAATAGGGAGATTCGAGCATAGTTAGCAACATATGATAGCACCATTGCAAAGATGGAGTTTTCCAATAAAAAAGGTATATAACATCAAGGTATTTGGTTAAGGGACATAAATGATAAAAGGGTTAAAAATAAGGCACATATAGTTGAGATTTAGAGTGATATACCTTAATTGGGCCCAGATTTGGGCCACATCAGAGGATTGGTACATGCCTAGCGCTTCCAAACTTCTCCTACCACTACTATGCTACTTCTGAAGGTGTGCAACCGCCTACCACCATGATGCAACGTATCAGGATTGCTTCGTGCCACTTCCACGGCATCTCGTGGTTCACAATCGCTTGTCACGGTCGTCGACTGCCCCCACACCACCAGTGACGACCCATGTGCAGTGGCACCCTTTTCCCACATGATGCAACAGCTCCAAGCAGAGCATGGTTGTCAGAATGAGGCCAACCAAGGGCTAGAGGCCACACCAGTATTGGAAACATGGCTAGTTGGTCTGGGTGTGACCATGTAGAGACATAGAAGTAAAGTAAAGGGGTAACAGTGGTGTAGAGGTGGCACCCAACTGGGTTGTCCATGGAAGTTGCCATGGACAATGGAAGGAGAAGGATATCTAGGGGGTTCTAGGGTTTACAAAAAGCAAAGGGAAGAGGGTAAATTGAAAGAGGAGGTTAAATAGGAAACTTTAGGGCACAAAGGTGTTGGGGGTGATAAAAGGTGGTGATAAGCTTCCCACTCCTTGCTCAAACACAAGGTGCACAGAGGTTGAAGAAGATGCATTTGTCTTTGGATTAGAACTCGGATCTTTGGTCAAGGGATTGGAGGGCCAAGATTGGATGAAAAACAAGCACAAGGATAGAAAATCATAGCTGGGTTGTGCCTATGAATTGGGCCCAAAAGGCCAACCCAAAGGGGATGAAAAGGCATAATTTCAAGCTAGAAATAGGATTAAATCAAGCAAATTTCAAATGAGTGTATCTCTCTCATCCTAGCTCAGAATTGGGAAAATTTTGATACATTAGAAATGTTAGAGAGAGAGAGATCTACAACATGAGAATAAGTGTAGGTTGCAAGAAATTCCAAGGGTATGTTCAAAATCAAGGGGAGATGTGTAATATGAACTGAAAACTATATTAGAGTCATATTGAGTGTCGCCAAGATATCATTTGACTCAATATCTACCCAATATGCATCAAATCATATACAATTATAAAATTGGAGGTAACACAAGAACATTGAGAAAAGTAGGGTTTAGAATTACATAATAGATAAGAGAGAAAGATCTAGCACTAGTACATAATCGGCCTTTAGTGTCGGTTATTTAAGGCCTTTCGCGTCGATTTTAATGTGACACCTATGTGGGCGCCGCTAAAAGGCCAACTGTTAGGCATCGGTTCTCAAACCGACACCACAACCCTTTGCGCGCCACCGAAAATGCACCAGCAGGGGGTATAGGCATCGGTTATTAGTTTTGAAACTGACGACATAAACCTTCCAGCCATAGAAAGGGCGCCATCTGGGACACTATCAGCGTCGGTTTATTAGTGATAATTGACGCCATCTCACCCGCTGCCACCATCGTGCTGGACAGCATGGTCATGTTGTCTAGCCCGCTGCCACGGTCATGCTGGCCAGCACGGCCGTGGTGTCTGGCCCACTACCACGACCGTGCTGGCCAGCACGACTGTGGTGCCTGGCCTCATTAAGGAAATCGACGTCGATTACTAGTAGGGAAACCGACGCCAGAACCATAAGTGTCGGTTTATTATTGATAACCGACACCACATCACATGTATTAGGCGTCGGTTATAATTATTTATCTGACATTGTAATCATTTGTCTTCGGTTTTAAACAAATAACCGACGCCTATTTCATGTCTTTTTTTTCTTATCAGTCTGCAGGCCTTCTATGGCTGGTCGCAGGATGAGAAACCTGCAGTTTAGTTATGAACTACAGGTTTTACGACATCCATTGATATCAGCCAACAACAGGCCACAAACCTACAAAATTAACAACATTAATTTTCACACATTTAGCAACCTGCAGTTCCATTTGATTTTCACACATGTAGAAACATTCATGTAGCAATTTGCAGTTCCATTCATTTTCACATTCACACATGTAGAAACATTCATATAGCAACATTCAGACACATGTAGAAACATTCACACATATTACAATTCAGAAATTCATTTACAAAATATCATTCTTTAGTCATTATTCGCTATCAACATCCCAAATATATTTTAAAAACCCCACTACTTGTATGGCTTTTGCCCATTTTTCTCTTACATCATTTAATTCTTCCATATTATAGGGAGCATGTACATCTAGTAAAGCATTTCCTATAGTGTGGTCAGTTTTAAACACATGCAAAGAGAATGATGTATATATATAATTAATAATATATAAATAAGATTGATATATTTCATATTATCTAATGAGACTATATATAATACCTCAGAAATGGTATCGATGTCCACTGCGGCATATTTGATAATCATGTACATAAATCACATCACATAGTATGCACATGCCCATCCGTTGTCTTGTGTAGCACACTATAAATTGAAACATACAAAATATTAAAAAATACAACTAATTAAGCATTGTTCACATAAACAATATATACATTGCAGTCAGGAACTTACTTCCACGTTCTTCCAAATTATTGGCTGGGTTTTTTTCCTGGGGACCATTCCTCCAGCCTTTTTGAACTCATCTAAACCCCTACATGTTAATGTAACATAGTACATTGCATAATTAAATAGTAATGTAATAACATATGTTAACGGATATGAAAATGAAATATTTCTCACCAGAATAATGCCATTTTCATTGTGTGTCCATATTTTGAATTCAATTTAGTCCCCTTAGGATCTAGATAATAGATAGTGGACATCTCAAGGACAATAACTAGTAACTCCCAATGCATACCACTAGAAGTACAAAAGTTAAAAATTAATAACTCAAAATCCACAATAAAAATGTAATTTTCTGAAGTCCAAATTATAAGAGAAGTAAACTTACTCCACATTGAATGGAGCTATTGTCACCGTCTTGTTATTTTGAGCAAAATTTGTAAAAGCATCGCAGCAGTATTGTTGAACTGACAGAGGGTCTTTAGCTACTAGACTAATCAAAGATGGAATCAAAAATCCTACATGTTTGAATGAAAAATATGCACATATCTTGTCTAAGTAGCTGCAAAACATGTATTACGTATGCATTAATAAATAAGAAACCAGATCACCAGATCATACACAAGGTATATGGATGTATAAAGAAGATCTCACCTTATCCATAGCTCTATCATAGATGTATTCAGCCAATCATATCGAAACAACTCCAAAATATCTTGTATAAATAGTTTTCTTTCATATGATTGACCTGCAGCATCCACATCTATAGAAACAGTTATAGGGAAATTTATATCATGTTCGTCTAACCATATTTCCATACCCCTACAATTAGGACCTAACAAGACAGGTAGGTCATGTGGAACCCAACTTGGTAATTTAGGAGGTGGAGGTGGAGGCCTAGATGCTCTGGGTGTCTTCTTTTTAACCTATATATATATAATTTCAGATCAATTAACATCATATACACACACTAACAATTTAACGTAATGTAAATTTACCATACAGTTTCAGTATAGAGGACATCCACTTTTGGCCACAATATCACTCCGCCTTCGGCCTCACCAAGCGTTTCACAATCTGGGTGGGAATATGGTAATGGAAGATCCATCCAATTGGGGAATATATGTAGCGGGCTCATACGAACCCAATCAGCTGGTAATGGAGACCCATGAAACATTTCCCCTGGTAGGGATGGGTAATCCGACGCCTCTGTAATGACAAATTCTTTACCTTTTAGACGGCATGGCTTCAACCCCTACAAATTTTTGTGTAAAGAATGTTATATACATATATACATATCATCTTGAAAACATATCATCTTGAAAAGACTAGTTACTATGTCATAAAAATACTTACAGTGGATGTACTAGGTGGAGGGCCTACAGGATTACTCCCAACCTCTGCAGTAGGAGTAGAGAGGGACACCATAGGTAATGTCTGAGTGGTAGTTTGAGACGCCTGCCACTTCACCATTACTTCTTGGATTCTCCTTTCAATTAACACATCTACCTATACATGGATAAAAGAAACGTTAGCTTTTGATTATTGAATTCCCTTTTACAGTAACATTCTAAAAAAAGAATAGGTTACCTCTTCTTGTGAAATTCCCGCTTTTGGGACATGTTTGCGATGGGATGGCCCAAAGAACGCTTTGATGCCCACACCAGTGCCTGCAGCCCTAATATGTCCTGGATGCTCTGGGTTACCCAGAGCAACTGTCAATTCATCCCTTGTGCCCTCAGGGATGAACTTGCCTTGTTTCCTCAGCTCGTGCAGCTCCCGCTAATCACCAAAACAAAAATTTGTAATTAAGTAAACACCACAAATAATCAATATTCGAACGATTGCTCTCAGAGTTGTAGTTTACCATTTTTGCAGCCGCCTCAGAAGTTGCAGGCTTCCTTATTTATCCCTTCTTATTTTTCCTCCCAGCTATCCAGACATCATGACGAGGCAGAGGTGTGGTGCCTATAGTAGAGGACTCCTGAGTAGCAGCAGACTGAGCAATAGACTCAGCCTATAGTCTTTGGTGAATGCCTGCATACCCCTTTGGACCCATTGTGTGGTCATGCACATTCAGTGCATGCCTTGCTTTTTGTGCCTCACTGAGGGCCTAGTTAGTATGCACATTAATGATTTGGTTAGTAACACTAAATGTTAATCTTGAATAGGTGAATACAACATATATTAATTAAATTGAGAGTGACGCCTAATACCTTGAATTCATAAGTTTTTCTTGAAGCAACAAATGCGTCCCATTCTTCTTGGTCCAAGAAGTTCCACTATTCAGTGGTTGTCTTCTTCCTCTTGTCACCTTATTTTATGTATTCTCGGGTGACATTTGTCCTATAGTTCCTTAGGACTCTCCCACAGCATTGCATCACACATTTATGATGCAGCTTTTCATCCAATTCAAATATACTCTGCAAAATAGAATTGCTATTAACTAGTATCCAAAAATTAGTAATCTACAAAATAGAATTGCAAATTAATAATAACTCATGCATAAATCCTTCCATATTACATCTTTCTTCCTCTTAGAAACTTTATGCCAAGTATCTATCTTACAACCGCAATGGCTACGAGTAACATACCCAAGATATGAAACAAACGAATTGTGATTCACTCCAATTGCATTTCCTGCATTATCAAAATCCACAACAAGTTTGGGTCCATTACCCCTTTTCGCTATTACCTTCTTCATCATAGTGATGCCCCTTATCTTGTCAACTTTTTGGTGCTGCTCATCAAGTGCCTCAAGTGCTTCAGAGGGTACATGTGCATCATCAACCTAAAATTTGACAAAATAAACACGCTTATAGGATATAACTATAAATGGACATATAGATATAAATATATGATATATTTTTAAAACTTACATTGTGAGGTAGCGCATTGATGTCCTCACCCTCACGGTAATCATCAGCACGGTCATCCGGAGAATGCTCAGCCATCTGAAAGTTTACATTCACATTGTAAAGTAATTCACATTGTAAAGCTCACATTGTAAAGTTCACATTCACATTGTAAAGTTCACATTGTAAAGTAATTCACATTGTAAAGCTCACATTCACATTGTAAAGTCATTCACATTGTAAAGTTCACATTTAGAAAAATAAAACATATAAAAAAAATATAAACATGCCTCTAATATTATGATTTTTTATCAATTAACAATTCTTCATTGTGATCTCCGCGCACATATAAGTCATCATTAGCTTCAATATTTGCTAGTGTTGGAAACCCAACTGAGAATGGACTGGAGTCATCATACTTATCATAGTACTCTTCTTCATCTATAGGATCTTCAATGAACTAACTTTTACCATGAAGAACAACCGACCATTTATCATTTGTAGGATCATCGATATAAAATACTTGTTTCGCTTGTGATGCCAATATGAATGGTTCACCCTTCTCGCCAATCTTATTCGTTGGGTTACTAGTCAAACATAATGGAAAAACAATGTAACTGACCTAAGCCGCCGAGATGAAAATGAGAGAACTGTGAGCAAGAGGATGACTGGTTGTTGGATTGCCATGTTGATCAGTTAAAGACCTATAGTTGAAGAGGCAAGGGTTCAGTATATGTGGGTATACAACTGCAATGACATCGTATAAATTTGTGTTGAATAGACTTAAAAGAATACATCATTTATGGGTAAATGACTGCAATGTGTCGAAGCAAAATCCATATCAAATATAGGATATTTCCCATGGGATATCTCCCATCAATTTTTTGTGAAACATACATCATTTATGGGTATATGACTACAATGATACCCATTTATAGGTTTTGAAGCCACCCTAAAACCCAAATGATGCACGACAGTCATAAATACTAGCACTTATATCAAAGACTATACAAAGCAGCAATGGTGAAAGAAAGGAGGTAGAGGCTCATATCCTCTACATGTCCAAAACACAAAATGAAGCTCACGATAAACAAAGAGAGACAAGAGATGCATTACATATATGCACATTGGAAGAGTGAGGTGAAAGAAACCATACCTTGACCAGTTGGAGATTGTTTCTCTAGTAGTCGATCTGCTCTGGCGGTGGGGGAGCTTGTGCGGGAGAAGAGATAGAGCGAGAAGGCAAGGTTGTAGCGGCCCTTACAGCGCCAGAGGTGGCGTCGCCGTCCAAGAAAGAAAGCGGCGGCTGGGCGTTGTCTTCCAAGGAAAGCTGCACCAAAGATGGTGGTTGGGGAGGTGACCCTTACAGCGCTGGAGGTGTCATCACCGTCCAAAGAAGAAAGCGGTGGTTGGGCGTTGTCATCCAAGGAAAGTTGCATTGAAGATGGTGGTTGGAGAGGCGACCCTTGTAGCGCTGGAGGCGTCATTGCCGTCCAAGGAAGAAAGCGGCGGCTGGGCATCATCGTCGTCTAAGGAAAGCGGAGTAGCTCAAAATCCTCATGAGCTCATGAGGTAATAACCAAAGTGGCAGGTAAGAAAAGCTGCAAAGAAGAATAGCGGGAATAACCTATAGCTTGCGGGGCGACCTATAGCGTCGGTCAATAGGGGAAAACTGACTCTACAAGTGAAATGGTGCCCACATTTTTGTCTCAGTCGAGAGTTTTTTTCAACCGAGTTGCCCTACAAGGTCAGTTATAAGCAAAAAAATCGACCCTAGAGGTACTTATACACGCATGAAGGCAAAATCGAGCCAATTTTTTGACCCAGATGCCCTACAAGGTCGGTTATAAGGAAAATACCGACCCTGGAGGTACTTATAAGGCGAAATGGTGCCCGTGTTTTTATCTCGGTCGAGAATTTTGTCGACCGAGATGCCCTACATGGTCAATTATAAGCAAAAAATCGACCCTAGAGGTACTAATACACACATGAAGGCAAAATGGAGCCAATTTTTGTCTCAATCGAGAATTTTTTCGACTGAGATGCCCTACAAGGTTGGTTATAAGGAAAAAACTGACCCTAGAGGTACTTATAAGGCAAAATGGTGCCCGTGTTTTTGTCTCGGTCAAGAATTTTATCGACCGAGATGCCCTACAAGATCGGTTATAAGCAAAAAACCAACCCTAGAGGTACTTATGCATGCGTGAAGGCAAAATGGAGCCAATTTTTGTCTCAGTCGAGAAGTTTGTCGACCAAGATGCCCTACAAGGTCGGTTATAAGGAAAAAAACCAACCCTAGAGGTACTTATAAGGCAAAATGGTGTCTGCATTTTTGTCTTGGTCGAGAATTTTGTCGACTAAGATGCCCTACAAGGTCAGTTATAAGAAAACAAACTGACCCTAGAGGTACTTAGACATGTGCAAAGGAAAAATGGAGCTAATTATTGTCTCAGTCGAGAATTTTTTCAACCGAGATGCCCTACAAGGTCGGTTATAAGGAAAAAAACCAACCCTAGAGGTACTTATACATGCACGAAGGCAAAATGGAGCCTATTTTTGTCTCGGTCGAAATTTTTTTCGACCGATATGCCCTACAAGGTCGGTTATAAGGAAAAAAACGAACCCTAGAGGTACTTATACACACGCGAAGGAAAAATGGAGCCTATAAAGCAAGGTTTGCTCAGTCTAGAAATACGTCGATCGAGAAATTTTGGTCGAGAAAATTCTTGACCGAGAAAGTACTGTCTTAAGCTTCTCAGAGGTCTTATAAAGTTGGTTTTTTAATAAAACTGACCCAAGAGGTCTTAAATGGTGTCCGTGTTTTTTATAGACATATAAGGTCAGTTATTTGGAAAAACTGACCCTATAGATCAAGGCGCAAAGCCAAAATTTTCACCGTAGGAAACTTAATGGGTCAGTATTTTGATCCCATTGTCTATAAGGTCGGTTATTTTATGAAAACCGGCCCTATAGAGATACAGTACAAGGTCGATTATTTTAAGAAAACCGACCCAAGTGCTCTTAAGTGGTGCCTGCATTTTTTATAGACATATAAGGTTAGTTATTTGGAAAACTGACCCTATAGAGATACACTATAAGGTCAGTTATTTTAAGAAAACTGACCCAAGAGGTCTTAAGTGGTGCCTGCGTTTTTTGTAGACATATAAGGTCAGTTATTTGGAAAAACTGACCCTACAAGCAGTGACGTTATTGGACAAAAATGTAGTAGTGAACCTCCTAGAGAACTTCAAGATGGGAAAGAAAGAAAGCATTGTGGAGATGTATTCAAGGCTCAATGTCATCATCAATGGGCTGGCTGCATTGGGCAACACTTTGGATAGAGGCGTCATCAACTCAAAGATCTTGAGAGCTCTTCCAAAGAGGTGGGAGTTAAAGGTCACCTCCATTGAAGAAGTGAGGAGCCTTGGTGACATCCCAACTGAAGAACTCATTGGAAATCTCCAAGCCCATGAGCCTAGACTTGACTAGTAAGAAGAAGAAGCAAACGAAGAAGAGAAGGAAGCCAAGAAGATCAAAGATAGTATTTTCAAATCACAAGTAGAGGTTGTCATACTTGAACAACAACTTGCTTGCCATACTTCTCCCTCCTCCTCTAGTGAAGATGAAGGCCCTAGTGAGCATGAAGCTAACTTCATAACGGGAAAGCACTTCAAGGGAAAGCAAGCTTCCTCATCCTCTACTCCGAGATGCTACAAGTGTGGTCAAAAGGGGCACTACAAGAGTGAATGCCCAAAGTCAAGAAAGTCTCACCACTAGAGCAGCTCAAGGAAAGAAGAGGATTACAAGAAGGAGAGAAAGCATAAGAGGAAGAACAAGAAGGAGAAGAGACACAAGAATGCAGCTCATGCGGCCTGGGAAGCTTCATCTTCAAGCAGCTCTAGCTCCAAAGAATATGGAGAGTGTCACCTTTCTCTCATGACCTCTATGAGTGAAGACATAGGTGAGGTAAGTGAGGTAAGTTTGCATGAATTGCCTAAAGAAGCTATTATTGACATGCTTATTACTACCGTTCTTGTTTTACTAAATGTAAATATAAGAGAAAATGGTTAGGAAAAATTATTGTTGATCTTTATGCTAAGCTTTAGATTTTGTAATTGAATGAGAAAACCAACCTTGAGAGTACTGATCATTTTCAAGGGAAATACCTTGATCTTAAACTCCACTACAATGGGGTTGAAGTTGAGATTTTCAAGAGAAATACCTTGATCTTAAACTCCTCTACAATGGGGTTGAAGTTGAGAATGGTATCTACCTTAAGAACATTGAGAATCTTAAGGAAGAGAATCAAAATTGCCTAAACGAACTTGAATTGCTTAAAACTGAAATGTTGAATTTAAGTTGCTTATTGATGCTTGTAGAGAAGAGAGAGATGTCTATCTCAAAGAGATTCAAATCCTAAAATATGAAAATGCTAGGTTGTTTAGTCAAGTAAATGATCTATCTTCTAGACCTTTGTTGCCTAGTGTTAATGTTGCTTCTATCTCTCTTGAAAATGATTCATAACTTACTAAAGCTTTATGTCTTGAGGCTGATCTTGTACATGCTAGGGATGACATATCTAGTTTATCTTCTACTATTTTTTCTTTGAATGATTATAATCATAGATTGATAGCATCCCTACAGAAATTCCCCAAAGGGAAGAACTCCCTAAATGAAATCATTGACCATTCTACTAAACAAAGTGGTACTAGTGGTTTGATATTTGTAGGGGGAGCCTCTAAGGATAAGAGTAAGGCCAAAGGTAAGAAAAAGAGCAAGGTGATCTCTTTCTTTGTAGGAGAATCTTTAGGCACTAAGAATCATGTGGTTTTTTCTTATTGCAAATGTGATGATCATTATTCCACTTATTGTCCTTACAAGTCTAAGGGGACCAATCCAAAGATGAAATGGATCCCCAAGCTAACTCTGAATCCCAAAGTTTGAATTGGGAACTGACATTCTCCTTTCTTAAAGGAAAAAGATAGATGGATTGTTGATAGTGGCTGCACAAAGCACATGATCGGTGACATAAGACATTTCAACAATTTCACAAAGAATAAAGGATGATCTATCACCTTTGGGGACAAAAAGAAAGGTAAATTCAAAGGTGAGGGTGATGTAGGTGAATCCTTATGCATCAAGAATTTTTTTTTGTTGATGTCCTACATCACAATTTAATAAGTGTTAGTCAACTTTGTGATAATGGTTACCTTGTACTATTTACTTCTCTTGAATACTTGATTCTAGATTCCCTCACCTATCAAGTTATATATAAGGGAACTAGAACTGGTAATATTTATGTTATTATTCTTAACTCTATTAAGCCTATGGTTGGTATATGCCTTGTAGCCAACTTGAATGATTTTTCTCTTTGGCACCGCCAGTTTGGTCATGTAAATATGCATCAATTAAAGAAGTTGAGAAAAAAGGACTTAGTCAAGGTAATTCCTAAATTTGATTTTGAAAAGGATGAGGAATGCCAACCTTGTACACACAGAAAGCAAACCAAGTCCTCCTTAAAATCCGAAGGAGTCCTTAGCACTAAGAGAGATCTTGAGATTCTTCATATTGATCTATTTGGACCAATGAGAACACAATCACTTCGTGGTTCCAAGTATTACCTTACTATTGTTGATGATTTCTCTAGATATATTTGGACCTTCTTTCTCTTTTCAAAGAGTGATACGCTTGATGTTTTCTATAGTTTTTGCAAATGAGTTGAGAATGAAGCTTCTTTCCAGATTGTTTCCATCCATAGTGACCATGAGGGAGAATTTTAAAATGAACTTTTTGAGCATTTTTGTCAAGAATCAGGTTATGCACACAACTTCTCTTCTCCTCGAACACCTCAACAAAATGGGGTTGTAGAGAGGAAAAATAGGTCTCTATAGGAGATGGCTAGTACCATGCTTCTTGAGTATGATACTCCTAAGAACTTTTGGGCTGAAGCTGTCAGTACCTCTTGTTTTGTACAAAACTTTGTTTTCACTCATCCTTCGCTTAAGAAAACCCCATGTGAGCTATGGTTTCGTAGGAATCCTTCTATCAAGTATTTCCACATTTTCAGATGTCCTTATTTTTTTTTGAATACAAAAGATTATCTTAACATGTTTGATCTAAAATCATACAAGGCTTTCTTTCTTGGCTATAGCACTACTAGCAAGGCATATAGAGTTTATAATGTTGAACTTGTTAAGGTAGAAGAATCTATTAATGTAAAGTTTATTGAGACTAACTCCTCTATTCCCAAAGATATTGTTTCAAATGATATTGTTTCAGATGAAGTAATTCCTATCCTTAAGGAACTCAACATCACCCAAAAAGAAAAAGAGGTGGTTGCTCAAGAAGAAGACAAAGATGATGAAAAGAAGGATCCAACTCTCTGGTTTGCAAAGAATCATCCTAGGGAGCTAATTTTAGGTGATCCATTTGAGAGACTGAAGACACAGGCTATATTCAACAAAGAACAAGCCAACAACGCCTTCATCTCACAACTAGAGCCTAAAGATGTCAAGGAAGCTCTTGGGGATGAAGAATGGATCCTAGCTATGCAAGAGGAGCTGGAACAATTTGAGAAGAACAAAGTTTGGACCCTTGTGCCAAGACCAAGTCATAGAACGATCATTGGCACCAAATGGGTCTACCGCAACAAGCTATATCAAAGTGGCAAAGTGGTAAGAAACAAAGCAAGGATAGTGGCTCATGGCTACAATTAACATCAAGGTATTGACTTTGATGAAACATTTGCACTTGTAGCTAGACTTGATTCCATTCGTATGTTTCTTACTTTTGTAGGTCATAAAAACTTTCTTTTGTATCAAATGGATGTTAAAAGTGCATTTTTTAATGGTACAATTGAGGAGGAAGTGTATGTTGTACAACCTATGGGATTTAAATATGATAGTCTACCTAACCATATTTATTTGTTGCAAAAATCTCTCTATGGACTCAAACAAGAACCAAGGGCTTGGTATGAGAAATTAAAGAACTTTTTGTTAGATCATAGTTATATCATGGGCAAAGTGGATTCTACCTTGTTTCTAAAACACATTTCTAATAATTTTCTTATCATTCAAATATATGTTGATGATATAATTTTTGGTGGAACTAACCTTGATCTTTGCAAAGAATTTAGTGATCTTATGCAGAGTGAATTCGAAATGAGTATGATGGGTGAACTCACATTCTTCCTCAGCTTTAAAATCAAACAAATAAAAGATGGGAACTTCATCAACCAAGGCAAGTACACCAATGAACTACTTAAGTGCTTTGGGATGGAGAACACCAAGTCGATGGACGCACCCATGTCAAACACTGTCGAACTTGATAAAGATGAAGAATGTGAAAAGATAAATGAGAAGCTCTATAGAGGTATGATTGGAAGTCTACTTTACTTAACTGCCTCTAGACCTGACATAATGTTTAGTGTTGGCATGTGTGCTAGTTTTCAATCAAATCCTAAGAAATCTCATCTTATAGTTGTTAAGAGGATTCTAAGTTACTTAGCCAAAATGCCAAATTTTAGACTATGGTATCCCAAGTCAAGGGACTTTACTCTTACAGCCTATAATGATGTCGATTACGTAGGGTGCTTGATTGATACAAAGTGCACAAGTGGCACTTGCTTCCTCCTAGGATATTGCTTGGTGTCTTGGTTCTCTAAGAAATAGAGCATTGTGGCATTATCAACCACTGAGGCTGAGTACATTGCAGCTGGGAGTTGTTGTGCCCAGGTCCTATGGATGAAGCAAATGCTCCAAGACTTTAACATTCATTTTGATCCTTCTCCTATCTATTGTGATAATACTAGTGCAATTAACTTGTCTTACAATCCTATATTTCATAGTAGAGATAAACATATAGAGTTTCGCCATCACTTTCTTCACGGTCACATTGCCAAGAAGGATATTTATATCACGCATGCGGACACAAAAAATCAGTTGGCGGACATTTTTACTAAACCTCTAGCTAGAGAGCAATTTAACTTTATTAGATCAAAATTGTGTATAAGTTCTTTGAATGAATCTGATATGTCTTCTAGGTAGTGGTCATATATCCTATATGTTTTGCATCTATCTTGATCATCTTTGCTTTCTAATTTTGCTAAAAAATCAATTTTTCATGTTCCGATTGCCTTGTTTTTCTCTTGTTTTTGGGTATTTTTTTGCAAAGACTTGTTTTATCACAAAATAGTACCCAATTCCTAAGTATGTTTAATATACATAATGGACTTGAAAAATAAATTTAACTAACATTCATATGGCTAGAAATTAAGTTTGATGTTTGTAGGTCAGGTTGACCATCGGTCGAGTTTCCCCAGGACAAACTCGACCGATCCATGGCCGAGAGATTTTTTAAAAATGGCCAATTGGTCGAGTTTCCACCTCACATAACTCCATCGATCGCCGAGATGAAGCTAACTTAAGTTGGATTCATCTGACTATTCTCCCTCTCAACTAGAGAAAAGTTGACTGATTCTACTCCATCTAGCCCTAAGCTCTCAACCCTTAATGTTCCCTTCCCTAGCCCTAATCTGACCTAGAGAGACCTTCCTAGACCTCCCCCCAACTTAACCTAGGTGTGTGAACATTTTTTGTGGAGTGGTTTGTGCATTTGATCTCTTCTTCATCTCCATTTCACCTCCATGGCTTCAAATAGAAGCAAGAGAGTCTGATAACACCCAAATCCACACATATTATCTATGCATTTTATCTATAGTTTGTGCCACTTTAGTCTTAATTTGCCCAATAATGCTAATGTTTTATGCTTTCTATCTCTCATTAGATAATGTAGTCAGAACAGCCAATAAAGTAGTTAATATGGCCAATTTTGGACTTGCATGCACCAAACATAGATGAACAACCTCTTATCCATGCTCTCTCTGCTAAACCCAGGCCCAATGAATTGTATTATTTGATATATCATCTAATGATGAATGCATTTTCATCATTAATAACTATCTTGGGACAAGTTTATCTTTAATTACTTACTTTCATTGCCTAATTCTCTTCACAAATCCATGTTCAATCTAATTGATTTAACCTCTATGCTAATTGGATTTGTATCCTTGATATGCAGGTCAAATTTCAGCTTTTGGGCCCAAACGAGCACCAAAGCCCATCTACACGGGGTCAGCTCTTTATTTCATTGCACTGCCAGCAGGTCCCAGTCCCTCTCTACCTTACACACATGGGCATCTTCTTCTACCATAATCTTTCTCCTAGCCACAACCCTCTCTCTCCTCCCCTCAACAAATCGCGATCGCGATTCACAGAAACTGTGACCGCGGTTCTACGTCCACCACGTGACCCCCAAGCTCCCTCATCGCGACGTACATGCCTATCTACAATCGTGACCTCCACTCTCTTGCCAGATCGCACAGCGCATGTGGTTCTTGCTTCTCCACTCGCTTATCTAACAGAATCATGACCCACGATTAATAGGTCGTGACCTCCCCACATATCGCGACCATGATCTTCCATAATCACGACCTATCTTTCCCTCTACCCTAATCGCGACCTGCTCTGCTACACCATGACCAGAATGTCGGCTGCCCTATCATGACCTCTCTGCTTCCTTAGCTTCCACATCCACCCCTACAAGCCGCACAACCTCTATCCATCTGACCGTGACCGCGGTCGATCTGACCACGACCTCGGTCATTTCTCTCTCTCGCGGCAACATCCACACCACGGTAGAGATTCCACTACGCCACTGCTACCTCACCAACCATCGCATTTCCTCTCCACGACAATGAAGGCATCAGCTTCCTTCGTCTTCCTTAAGAGCGGCGTTGTCTCCCTGCCATTGCAGCACCACCGGCGCCCGTGGTCGCCCCTACAACATCGACAATGACCTGCACCCACTGTGCTACCACCTCTTCTCCAATCGCAACCCTAAACGATGACCATCCTCAGCGTGACCCATCCACCTCCTTCATCTGCTATCTACAACTCGTGCAACTAACCGCGACCGCCCCTGCTACATCGTGATCACGGTTGTTGACACCGCGACCACGGTTGTTGACATCACGACTGCGGTATCTCCAAACCGCTGACTATACTCCATCCCCTCACATTTGCGGCCATCAATCGCGCCCGCGATCTTCCTATTTGCGACCGCGGTGTCAACAGACCGTGACCACTAATCCCATCACAACTACGACCCAAGGCAACACTAATCGCGACCGAGGTGATCATGTGCAGCACTGAGCCACGACCCACAGTCCTCCCCGTCCCTACCCACAGCCACAATCGTAGTTTTTAATTGTCGCGACCATGCAAAGGAAAAGGAGCCCACGGTCAGTATTATACAGAAGACTCGATCGAGGTCTTTTAAAATGGAGCCAACAACCCTCCTGATCCATCACTATAAATAGCCCCAATCCAGACCATAGAAAGGGGGAAGGCAGACCTGGGGTCTAGACCCGGGAAGGGAGTCTGGAGTCCACGATCGAGTCTTGAGGTCAAAAGGTTGTTGGATCAGATCCAAACATTGGAAAGCTATCAGACTCGATCTAGAGCCCTGTGGGAGTGTATCGAGGTCCGAGAGGACCAAGGAACTCAGCCTACGTGCTCCAGTAGCCACCAACCTCCACACTCTCTCTCCTCCCTCTCTATCTTAGATCTACTCTCTCTAAGGATGGAAGTCGAGGAGAGAGGAGATATGTGCTACGTTCATCTCCACCACCAAGGAGAGAGAATATCTGCATCACCGCCCTCCTCTACCACTGGTCTACGATCTCTAAAGACGGAAGCTGAGGAGAGAGAAGATCAGTCTCCATCACCATTCTCTCACATCCACCGGGTTGCTGTTTGGAGCAGATCTAGAGAGAGAACCAAGGAGTCCATAAGGATGAAGAGGAGGACCAAGGAATGATATATGGCCTACATGAAGACCGAGGAGCGAAAGCCACCTCTCCTCTATGGGCTATATCTCTTTCTTCTTCTCTTTCATTCTACTGCATTACTAGGTTTCTTGTACAAATGATGTTCATCCGTCTTTGTTCGATGCTAACCATGCTTATTTGTGGCTAGTTAGCTCCTTCTTGGCTATGTAGTACGATCCGGGAATGTATATGTACTTTTTCCTTAAGAAAGTAGATTCATATCAGATCTAGTATGTTGCATGTTCTATTTTCTCTTTCTAAGTTATGATTGCTAGTTTGGTTGATCTCTTACTGGCTTGAACTGCTATTTCAGCCTGTATTGAGAAACTCGTTGTAGGAATAGCTAAGAGATGACAGTTTGATCCGATCCCGAGAGGAGGATGATCCAAGGTTTTATGTTCCTAACATCTCAGAATATCCTAAGACCCGAGAGGGAACTTAGCATATTTTGAGGTGTTGATATGTCATTCCTCAAGAGAGGGTCGATGACATATTATTGATGGTTTTAGTCACGCTTCGCGAGAGCGAGTGGGATGACCCCACAGGATAGATGCCACTGTGTGTACTAGATGCTTGTTTAGGTGTTTGAGGGTTGTCTACACCCAAGAATGAGTGCATAGACTGCCCCGTTTGTGGTTACATAGCCAGGAACTTTCTTTCTCAGATTAGTAGAACCATGAGCTCTATTTTGTTTTGTTTTCTTTTCTTTGTTTAGTTTTAATTTGTGACAACCAGCTAAACTAGTTCTAGCATATACTTTTATCAACTATCGTCTTGGCTTATCTGACTCAAGAATGAGATCTGTGTCATCCTAAACATCACCACGTCCCTATGTTCGACCCCATATATCTACTTCGACCCTGTAATAAAGTTGCGGGGGCCTAGAAGGTTTCGGGTTATAAATTTAAAAGCTTTATTCCTTCCTTTGCCCCCCCCCCCGTTTGAATCCAGATGCGAGAAAAAGGTTGATCAACTTTTTGGCGCCGTTGTCGGGGATGTGGTTTTCCATGTTTACATGCCTAAAGGATTTTGTTCTGTCACTATAAGCATGTATATATGCATAGTTTTTCTTTTGTTTTAAACATACTTGTTCATATATATTGAATAACTTTTCTTTTTCTTATACCTTTTTTAGCCATGGATCTCGCTTTGGCAAGACAAGTGATGTTGTCCACCTATCCTCCCGAGTTTTTCCACAGTTCCGATTGCTGGCAAATAATTGAAGGTCGTGCTCTACAGCTAGTCGAGTTATACTTACTTCCACCATCGTCATATGTCGAGATTCCAAAAACGAAGACCGCCAATCAGCCTTCGACTCCCATGCTATCATGGGATCAAGAACTGATTAAGGCAGTGGAGTTGGATATGGAAAGTATTCACGCACTCACCTCCTTAACCCCTTATCTCCAAGAAGATGTTGATCCAATGCAACAACTTTTAGAAGAGCAGGATCGTCATCTCAAGGTAGCCACCAAGGCTATATACCGTAGTAGAAGCCTACTTCAAGATGTTGAGCAAGGATTCGTCCAAGCATGCCAGCTTGATATAGCGAGTCTACAGTGACATTGCAAGGAAGAATTGACGAACCTTGAAGGTTTTGCTGCACAAGCCCGACAACTTCGTGAAGATGTTAAACATTGCAGTAGGCTTCAAGAGCTCGTCAATTGGGTTACCATGCAGTCACAATCTCTACCACCTAGCAATGAATAAGCCAGTCATCAAGACCATTCCATTGGGTCTGAAGAGGAGTATGCTTCACTATCTGATTCAGATCATCAACTAGATGCACTGGAGTTTTTCTGTGAAGACCAACCTACATGGGGAAGCTCTTCATTCTATCCAGATGAGCTAGCTGATGAACCAATGGAGGAACAAGAATGGGTCTATGAAGATGATGGCTCCTATCCTCACCGGGAAAGTCAAACAAACTCACTATCAGAAAGTGAAGCTTGTTCTGATGAATCTGATTCAGACAGTGATCCAGACCAGAGTGATAATCCTCATATTGAGACTTGTTACTTAGCTTCAAGAAGTATGCCGATCATGGTTTGGAACAATCTATATGGTGAGGATGATGATGACTATTCATCTCAGTGGAGTGAATACACTAACGACGATGAGTTGGAACAACACAAGCTTACAATCACCACCATCCCTCCTCAAGACTTGGTGGAACTCAAGGGAGGTAGATGGATGGTTCACTACAACATGGCTGCTGAGCATGAAGATACCCCTGACTCCACACCAGGTGATAAGCTTGGGGTGGTAGAACCACAAACTGATTCTTCAGGGAGTACTTCTTGTTCAGAAGATGATTGGATGACTCAGACTGTATATAGTAGCTTATCTGAGCATCCAACCTCAAGTTCAGAGATGGAAGGAGGAGAAATGGATCATACCCAAGTCATTCAACCTATCCCCTCCATCTCATCCTGTGTCGACATCACAGGATCTTCGTATTCAGATTCATATGATGAAAGGTGCCCTGAGGATGATATGCCATAGAATTCATCCCAGAGCAATTCAAGCCACTTCCAGCACAAAGATGACTTCACCGAGTCCCTGGATTTCACTTCGCTTCTTCAGACTCGGCAGGGCTAACACATCCGCCTATTCTACTCCTATTATGTGGCAGAACCCGTCGACAAGACACAGGTGACACTGGTCCCAAAACTTAGGATTTGGAATCCCAATGGCGATATCGTGGGGCAACCACCCCCTTTTCTCTTACCCACCCTCCCGCCCTTTTATTACAATACATTTTTCTTTTCTTTCTCTTGTTAGTTAGTTTCTTTCCTCTAACTATTTTTATATCCTTGAATCCATGCATCCATTAAAATCATGCATTCCTGCATCACTATTTCAAGTTTAAGTCTTGATGCACAGTTTTCATCTTAACAATTGCTTGACCTTTTTCTTGACTTACTCTTTGACTCTTTCCTTGAGTTTGGTAATAAATCTAAGGTTATGTGCCTTTTTCATATCTTAAAGCTAAATTCCCTTGATCCATGTTGTGAATGACAAATCCATGGTAAAGGACTGTTGGAATGAGCTAAAACATGATTAAAGACTCCTAGCTGTGAATTCACAAGCTTGCCTCTATTCTAAAGATTCTTGAATCATAATTGCAATTTCTCACACAGGTATCAAGCGGATCATGATGAGATTTGAGCTATGATCATGATAAAGTACTTTTCCTTGATTGACTATGTGCCTTCTCACATTAGATTGAGTTAAAAAGATGAAAAATATAAAAATGTGCAAAAGAGGCTTGGCCTCCCACAAAATCCCAAAAACATCTATATAGTTCTCACCCAAGCCTACAAATAGAATGTAGATGATAAAAGCATGAGTGTGAACAATAAATGAGCATTGTTTTCTCTTTTAGGAGAGCTGAGGATGGTGCCCAGTCGGTGTATGACTGCGCTCATGAATGTGGGTACGTTGTGCCTGGTAGTATCACTCCAAATGCTCATTAGAGAGTCACTAGGAACCCCTAGGAGACCTATGAGATTATCCCAGTAGTAGGGTTGGTTCAGGCGCAGTACGAGGAGTTCATCTCACTGCTTTGGACCAACTGGTTCGGACTACATAGATTGTTGCTCGCTACATGGACCAACCTGACGCAGATCGGGATCCTCAAAAGTCATTAGAGTCTTTTGCTTCGTTTCTTAGGATATGAATAAGTGAGAGGTGTGTTGTTACGGATTGGTATGCAGGGATTCATGGTGATAGCTCATTACTCATCACTTGCTTGATCACATATGTGACAACTCTTTCATGTTTAAATAATCATGATTCAAACCCTCATGAGAATCGACATGATGTAGTGAATTTGCTTAATCTTTCCTGGACAATCTTTGATCTTTCTTTGGCAGGACTGTGGTTGATTTGGTAGGGGTTTGTTCTGAAATGACATGGATCAAGAGTATTGATGCTTTAAACTATTTTTATTAACTTTAGAATTTATTGCCAAGCTTAATTTGGATGTTATCTTTTTTTTCTCTGAGCACAGTCTTTCTTAAGGACAAGCAAGTTTTAATCTTGGGGTAGTTGATTACACCCAAATCCAAGCATATTATCTATGAATTTTATCTATAGTTTGTGCTACTTTAGTCTTAATTTGCCCAATAATGCTAATGTTTTATGCTTTCTATCTCTTATTAGATAATGTAGTCAGAATAGCCAATAAAGTAGCTAATATGGCCAATGTTGGACTTGCATGCACTGAACATAGATGAACAACCTCTTATCCATGCTCTCTCTGCTAAACCCAGGCCCAATGAATTGTATTATTTCATATATCATCTAATGATGAACGCATGTTCATCATTAATAACTATCTTGGGCCTAGTTTATCTCTAATGACTTACTTTCATTGCCTAATTCTCTTCGCACATCCATGTTCAATCTAATTGATTTAACCTCTATGCTAATTGGATTTGTATCCTTGATATGCAGGTCAAATTCCAGCTTTTGGGCCCAAACGAGCACCAAAGCCCATCTACATGGGGTCGGCTCTTTGTTTCATTACACTACCAGTAGGTCACGGTCCCTCTCTACCTTACACATGCGGGCATCTCCTTCTACCCTAATCTTTCTCCTAGTCGCGACCCTCTCTCTTCTCCCCTCAATAAATCGCGATCGCGATTCACAGAAACTGTGACCATGATTTCTGTTTACCGCGACCGCTGTTCTACGTCCACCATCGCGACCCCCAGGCTCCCTCATTGTGACCTACGGGCATGTCTGCAATCGCGACCTCCACACTCCTTCCAGATCGCACCGTGCCCGTGGTTCCTTCTTCTCCACTCGCTTATCCAAAAGAATCGCGACCCACGATTAATAGGTCGTGACCTCCCCACAGATCGCGACCACGATCTTCCATGATCATGACATATCTTTCCCTCTACCCTAACTATGACCTGCTCTGCTACACTGCGACCAGAATGTCAGCTGCCCTATCGTGACCTCTCTTCTTCCTCAGCTTCCACATCCACCCGTGCAAGCCACATGAGTGGTCCAAATTGTGCATAACACAGTAAATGCAGTTCTCAATCAATCTGACACTCAAATAAGTTAGTTCAACCCTTGAACTTGATGATTCTGAGTCAAGTCAATTGATTGAATGTTTGATTGATACCTAAACAACTTTTGTAATCAATCCAATACATCATTCATGGATAAACTCCTCTTCTAGGTAAATCCTTTGTGTGTGACCCTATAGGTCCCATTTCACATTGGCAGTGAATGTCCATAACTAGCTTATGACATCACAAACAAAGAGTGGTGCCTAGTTGCAAATCAGTGCTACCCTAGTGAAAAGGAAAGATGGAGAACAACTTTTAATCCTACAGTATGTGATTGGCGTTCCAGTGAATGTATAATTCCTTTGTCTCTCATATCTTGAATGAACTCAAGGCATGGAGCTGTCATCCTTTCAACATTCATTCATGTTCCTTGATCCAAAGCAGACTGTCTGAAATGTGTGAGCCATCAATATCACATATTGACTCAAACGTGCATGTGCATGCCTTTCTCAATCTCGCTTATCAAGTGACCATGGACATCATACTCCCTTAGGAGGGACAAATCCCATATCTATCACTCACAGTCAAAAACCCCATATGTCAAAGTCTCCCAACCATCACCTTTATAACAATCCATATTTCAAAATTGTGTATGATGATGTCAAGTGTACCCAATGACATGTGATGAGTGTAGTGATTTCAGGTCTGAGAATTACAATCACCACCATCATTGTGAGAGTTGATTGTGACTACCATGTCATGGTTCCATGTGTCACTCTCACGGTGGGATTATCTGATACACTGTTCTCTAACATATATCTATGTGCTTGGTTTGATATCACATATCGTGACTAATGAGACTTTGTCATCAACCAACACACACTCTAGTCTTGCTTTGTCATTGTTATCTATCAACCATCCACAATGACATTTGATTAGGGATACAACAAGAATTTACAAACTCTTAGCATCCGTATGATCTCATTCTTCAGGTCCTCTAACACGCTGCGATCCTGCAATTTCCTCAAATCATGAGATTATGGCATGACAATGAGGATTACACTTAATACAAATACACCCTTAAATTTTTCTTTTCATAATCACTTAAAATTTACCTAAAGGAAAATCTCATAATTCAGACAAATACTAAATTCTTACTTAAACTTGCGGAAGCAAACATACTATTTCTAAATCTTGGAAGATACCGCAGAGTTTAAACAACATATTACATCTTACTTGTAGAATATAAAGTGCAACAGTTAATTGAAAACTAAACTACATATTACATAACATTCTCTCTCTACCACACCACATGCCCAAGGACCGAAGGGAAAGGACTAAGAGACCTCTAACTAACTATGAACTACCTTCTAAGTATTCGGGTGATACGATCCTTCAGCTTCCTCATACTGATGCTGACCTAAAAAATGTTTTAGTAGGTTGGTGAGCTACTGGCTCAGTGAAAAGAATTTCACCCAACCATCGCAGATAACTCATTTATGTTTATTAATTGGAATAAAATTCAAGATAATACTATACTGAGCAGATCTAAGGAATATAATTTAAACAACAGGAGATATCAACATTTCATTAAGATAACAATTGATGAAAAGTTGTAGATACAATTAATTAACAGAAAATACTAAAATTTCATTTAAAGGACAACTGCTGTGAAACTAACTCAAATCTTAACTCTTTAACTTATAAGACACTTTGTGAACCTATATGAACATATTTTATCTTATGCCCTGATCATATGAAGTGTACTCTACATATGAAGACTGGTAGTAAACTACAATCCCATCGTACAAGACTTAGCCGACACCCCGGGATAGCTAAGTCTAACTGCTGTCCTAGTCTGCAATAGGAAAACTGGCTCTCTGGCCTCGGGACTCCTATGGTGTTGTAAACTAGACTCCTCCTCTAGGTTGAGTACACAGGCGGAGGGTCTGAGATGCTTTGTGGGCCTCAACATGGTACACTTTGTGGGTACCTCTGGGTTACCACTGGGACTTCCGGTTCATGTTGGGTAACCTATCTTCCCTTAGGAGACCTCATCAAGGGCTTCGTCTCTCCGCACGCTCTGTGGGTGTGTTCCGACCCTCGTATATTGGACGCACCGCCAGGGTAGGTCATTTCATCCCTAAGGTGCAGACCTCTCATAGGGATTCTACGGTGTCAGGGCCCTTAATCTAATATTTTATTATTCTAGAAAAGCTCTTACTACATTGCATCTCTCTCTTACTTGTTCTTGGCTTTGGTATCTCTAAGGTACTGAGTATGTTTACTTGAACTTTACAACACGACATGAATATCATTCTAAATTTGACAGAGCAGTTTATTCAAGGATTGCAAATGCTGAGAGATTCGAAATATTAAGCATGCAGGAAGATTTCAAGTTCTTGAATAAACTAAATACATGTCCACTTGCAATTTACTAAGAAATCAACATTATTATGCATGTAGGCAGACTAAATTCTTAAATAAATAGAATTCATGTCAACTTGGCACTTATACACTAGAATCATGCAATTGGATCTCTTAATGCACTAATAAGAGTAAATTACTCGACATATAAGAAATCATCGGTAGCATCTGTAAACTATCTGAAATTCCTCGAAAAATGTGCACATTAACCCTAGTACTATTTTGTGCATCACATAACTCAGCTAAGAGTTAATTACTTATTATGACATGAATTATTAATAATAACTGAGGAATTCTAATGATATTTCTGAGAAACGTGCCAACTCGTGTAAATATTAAATCACTCTCATTAAACATAGCAGAGAGCGTGCAACTAGGGATTTCATTGAATATTTTCATGTCATCATCATTTCTTTGTAATCATTCATCTAGTAAAGTACTAAAATTGCAAAGCCTGGGTTTATACCCAAATCATATAGCTATTGGTGGTGTGCTACTGTTTTCCACTTTTAAACTGAGCAAATTAGGTTTTGATCAACCATATAATTCCACTAATCCAAATCATACTAAATCGATTAATAATTTGGGTCGGGAAAACGTAAATAAGAACATGTGAAATTTAACTTCAGGCGACGCCAACACTGCACGACACCCAGATATACACTATTAACGGTGACAAAACATAGATCAAACCTAAATTGTCCATTTCATGGAGTTAATCTTTGCTTTGGGGAGTGAGATTCTACTCACTGCGGTTCAAGATGTCTGAATACGACTAGAAATGTGTCCAAGGGGTTGTCTTCAAACTCAAAATAGACCCAATTTGAACCTGCTACACACAGCAGCCATTTCTCATGAACAGGTTGAAGAGGAGCTCGGCTAGGAGCTGAATCGAGGGCTAATGGCTATGAATTTCTGCTAAGGCCTCTTGGCCGAGCTCGAGGGCTGCTTGCTTGGTGTTGGCCGTGCCCCAAAGGGCTCCTGGTCATCCGCCCTACTGCTGGTCGGCCACTGCTGGTCGCAACTACAGGGGTGCCGCTAGGGCGTGGTAGAAGAGGAGGATGGAGGAAGAAGAAAGATGGAAGAAGAAGAGGAAGGTGGGCGCTGCTGGTCAGAGCTATGGAGCTCGAATCGCCCACGATTCACCCCCCTGCTGCTATCAATCGAACAGGCTAAGCGCCGCTTAGGCAATTTTTGAAAATGATCGGTTGAAGAAGAGATAAGGAAGAAATGGGAAAAAGGGTTATGAACCAAAAATTGGAAAAAATACAGATTAGGTCCAAGGAAAATAAAAATGCTATAACTTTTGCCTCGAGGGTCCAAATCAAGTGATTCCTTTTGCAAATTTTCAAGAACGAGATTCTCTATCTTATCAAGTCAACAAATCATTCTAATTAGACTATAACACTAGATCAAAGCACTAATTGCATCTGTGAGTACTTAACTTAACTTAATCAACTTAATGATGCACTAAGCGATGTGCTTACTTAACTTAATCATCTTAATGATGTTGTGATCATTGAACTTAGTAGTTAGGTTTGGAGTGGGTCATAACATCCTCAACCCGAATACATACGTCATTGAGTACTGTCATTCTCTAGACATTCATTCTGTTCTATCATTATCTCATTACTGATTGAACCAGAATAAATTGGAAGTTTGCCTTTGATATTTATCAAATAAATCATAATGTATCCCAATCCAATAATCCTATGATTGGCTCTCAGGGCATACATACCAACTGATTCCCACTCGCACTATGATCCAATCACCTTTGAATCATATACTTAGTGATCTCCAAACATGTCCCACATGTTTCTACTGCTCCAGTGCTAACGCGGTGAGTTAGCAACACTTTTATCTAGTTAGTATATTGTGTGTTTCACATCTCTTCTATGTATGGCATATTGTATGAGATGGAGTTGTCGTAATATGTGATCTGATATTCCTTGCCTAACACTTAGCTCCATTGTTAGACTCAGTATTATTACTCGTCATCAATGGTTGGAATATCTATAAGTTCATCTCTATGAGTTTCTAGATCCATATAGTATCCTCTGCTATTCATAACACAAGGATACTCGGCATTCCCTTTTAGAATTAAACGGCTTTTGAATCGGAACGTTTCCATTTATCAACTCATATCCACTTGTATATTTTTTATTTTGATATCAATTTATGTCATTTCAGAAGCTTGCATTAGTGTAACTCTTTACACTCAACTCTTCCTTATATTACCATAGAACTAGTACTTCATAAGTACCAAATAAGTTCTTCATGGTATTCCAGTGACCCTCACTGGAAGCAGACAGACAACCACTCATCACATGAGTTAACAGGATGAGCATATCATATTGTCATGTCCAATACATACGAGATGATGAATGCATATTTTCTTGTCATGTATAATACATATAAGATAATGGGATGATTACATACATGATAGATCCATATCTATCTATGCTACCCTATTCTTCATAAGAATGTGGAACACTTGACACTGAGATACTAACTCCATGTAACATGGACAAGTTTTCTCCCACTGAATCTGTGCATACTGAACCCTTCAGTACAGATTGCCAATGTATGCTCTCTCTTTACCAGGTCAAGAGATTTTCCAGAACTATCTCTATAGATCTCTATTCCTATAACATAGGATATATCTCTTTCTTCCTTTAAAGATATTTCCACACCAGTTTCCATTTTAGAACATTTCATTCCTCATCATCATGTGGAATGTGAATATGCTCCCACTAAATCTTTGTAATCATAGATCCCTTCTTTATTTTGACATATCAGTCAAACCTTTTGACTATATAATCAAAGTAAAGACTCCAGCTCTGAGTTGCTTGCACTTAACCAATCACATTGATTTATCTCTTATAAGTTATAGACTGCATTTGCATTAATGGTATTATAAAACCCTTTAGGTTGTGTCACATATGCATCCTTATCTTATTCCTAATAGGAATGTGGTTTTAATATCCATATGCCAAATCTCATAGTCATTAAGTTTCAAAATCAAGCATGATCCTTTCTCTAAATGTCATCCATGTCAGTCTTAACTCTTAAGACTCAATTGCACTAATGGGTTTTATCCCAACAAGCGCTACCACTAAGGTCATACCTTATGGTTCACATTGAAGTCATTTTGGATCTTATGGCCTCAAGCCATGACTCAAAATCTGGTCCCTCAACATCATCTATATTATTAGCTCATCATATGACCAATTCATCACCTAGATGTATGAGGTGTATCTATTACATAATAAACTTTGAGAATTCACAACACTTGTGATTCTTAATCTCCTTTATTTAGTGTAAAGCATGTTCTTTTTAGAATAATTCTAGAAGGTTAGTTATTTGATGATCATGCTCTAACTCTTTAGAGTATGATTCCTTCTTAGATTTAGACATCATTATGCCTTAATCATGAGTTCTCTATGATACACTATCATAATTACTCACAAGGTCCTCAAACATTTGGTTTAAGTATCCAATTCATTGATCTCATCAAAGAATTTATACTTTACCAAGTTTGTACTTCATTTATGATATTCTTGAACACTTCAGGATATTCATATTGGTATTTCACTAAACCATTTGAAGCATTAGTATGTATTCCAATAGGTATGTATATACATCAATATGTATTATACCTAATAGAATACTCATTCTCTCACTACATCTAGTGAAGATTGACTTGTCATCATGCCCAAGACATTCATATCTCTTAATGGTTCACAACCAAAAGAGTCCAGCCTATCCATCAACATGGAATCTAGAAATGAATTTCTCATGATAATGCTAATTAATTGCTTGAGTCATCAATAACTTTTAGGCATCATTTTATCTTATGAATACCAAGTACTACAAGATAAATAGGGCATTCCCACAAAAGATCATATCTTTGAAATTAAAACATCAATTTTATTGATAGACGTCCTTATCATTACCAGATGCATAAATAAAGTGTTTCTATTTATTGGCAAAATGAAATAGCAGTTCATAACTCAATTACATGCCCTTTGGGCTGAAATAAACAAAAATGTACTCATATCTATGGCAGCAACACTTACTCCAATGATGAGTGCTCCTTCTTGGTCCTTTCACAAAGGTCATCACTTCTTTTCAGATCATGCATATCATGTATGTTAGATCTATGTCTTGGTATCATATACCTCATATTAAAGAAGTGTTTCAAGTTTATTTCATGATATCTGAGGTGGAGACTTCCATCCCCTCCTTCTTCTTTTGTTCATCCAGATAGAGAGGGCAATTTCTCCACCAATGTCTTGGCTCATGACAATGGTGACATTTGCCTCCCTTGTTCACCCCTCCTTTGGCCTTGAGAGCTGAAGATGACTTGGGTTGTTGGCTAGCATCAGAACCCTTCTTTGCTTTGCCCTTGCCTTTAGACTTATCCTTCTTTCTACTGATTATAATCACATATTTAGTTTTTTCTTTCTTCATCTGTGCCTCGACTGTCCTCAACATGCCCAACAACTCTATCAGTGGCCTATCAAAGTTGTTCATGTTGTAGTTCATCATAAACTGACTGCAAGATTGTGGCAACGATTGCAATTTCACATCAGTAGCCAACTCTTGGCTGAGAGGGAATCCCAGTCTTATCAAGTTCTCCACATACCCAATCATCTTCAGCGTGTGAGGACCAACTAGATCTCCTTCTGTCATGACGCACTTGAATAGCGCCCTGGAGAAATCATATCTCTCTTGTCATGCTTGGTCTTGATACATGTTCTTGAGATGTTGAACCATCTCAATGACGTCCATGTTCTCATATTGTCTCTACAACTCATAGTTCATTGAGCACACATCAAGCACTTCGCATCAATGGCATCTTCAGTATGCTTATTGTAAGCATCCCTTTTTGCCTTTGGTGCAGTGGGAGCGAGTTCCTTTGGCACTGGTGTATCTAGGACATAGAGCTTTCACTCTTGAGTGAGAACAATTCTCAATGTCCTAAACCAGTCATGGAAATTAGTCACATTTAGCTTATCCTTCTCAAGGACTGGTCACAATGAAAAGTGATTATTGTTGACAGTCATTTATTCTACAAAAGGAAATTTGCAATTTTAGTCTAAAACTCTCTTGACTTAATTTGATTGATTTAAAAATTTTGATGATATAATTAGGCCTTTAATTAATTATCGCTCCCACTATTTTGTTCAAAATGATAGCCCTCACCATCAATTCAGAAGATTGCATCGTACAACCTTCTAGTGAGCCAAGATCCAAAACAATTGAATTACTATCAGGCCAACACCAGCTTCCATAATCAATTATTAAGGTAGGTAACACTTACCAATTACATCATATGCAACTCTTGGATAGATGACATGTAAAACTCTTTGCTATGAACATCTCCATGCCTCTAAGTGGTTAATTCCATTAAGATCACTTAGTTAAGCCTAACTCAAAAGCCAACACGATAGAAGTGCACCCCACTTGGTGGGACCACACAACTTCCATCACACTTCCACGAGATAGACAATGTACCACCCTTGGGATGCCTACACTTGTTGATCGAGCTTTTCATGTGTGCCGCTTATGGAAAGCATCTAAGACTTAATATTATATTGAGGGATTTTAATATGCTTATATATGCATATATGTTTCCAATCACCACATATATAGTACATATCATATACATGCTATATCCCATAACGAAAACATGCAATAACGATAAAGTGATTATTATGGCCATCCTATTGTAATTCCTTGAGCCACAAGGAATTACGGTCATCTAGGTCTACATCACATGCAATTTGTTATTGATGAAGATCTTATGCTTAGGTTGTTCTGAGTTTGATCAACTCGTCACACGACTGGTCAGATTGCCTCCTGGTCAGTTGGTTGGTTGTCTCCAACCGATCATCTGGCTCCTCCATACGGTCAATTTATGAGGTTGTCTGCTCCTCATCTGGCCACCAGTTGCACCATCAGATGGTCATCTCAGTCCACTAGCCAATCGGTTGGCTCCTCTAGCCAGTCATCTCACACATCTAGCCGCTCGTCTAGGTGCCCTCCAGTCTTCAACGTAATAGGAAATAAACAATCCTACTTTTACATATCTCCTTGGGAAACCACGAGTTACATTCAGGGGAGCAAAGGTAGAAGAGAATCTCTAGTTATCTCGAGTTACATCAGGAAAAGAAGAAGAGGGCTCAGTGCGTAGACTGAGAGCAAACAACCACAACCAACCAAGCACACATAGGGGTTTATTGGCCATAACCACGCTACACATTCACCATCAAAACCATTTTGAGCGACGTGTATTGATTGCATATATATACCATATCACATATATATATATATATATATATATATATTAGTTTGGAATCATGTGGTATTTATTGGATATTTAGATCAGTCCTTTAAATATTCACATCGTGTGCAATAAATAAAAGACGGTAAACCCCAAAAAAAATGATCATATTGATTAATCCTAAAACATAGTACAATGACGTGGATCTGATACCACTGTTGTGTTTTAGGTGAGGGAGAAGGTAGAAGAAACAAAAAATTTCTCTCCCTATAAAACCATAACCACAGATCGCATCAACGACTATGAAATAGGAAGGATGGTTTTAGCGAGTCATACCTGGTCCTGAGGCTTGATTAGCGACAATGCCTCGCAACAAGTGCAATCTTCACCCACATGTCTTCGACGACATCTGTACAGCTCCCAGTCTTGACCTGGATTGCAGTTGACATTCGTCCTCCTGAGCGGAAGAAACCTCCCACCTCTATAAATAGTCCACACGGACCACCAGGAACTGTAGTTGTCATGTCCCATAGGACACTAGAAGGAGTCATCCCCTTCTATCGGCGTACTAGTCACTAACACACTCTCCCACAACCAGTTGTCATCCTATAGTTGTCTTTCCCTTATTGTGTCTCCCTAGTCAGGTAGCACTTGCTTGGGCTCTCTCGGTTACCACAACCAGAGAGGACAACTTTGTAGAGCAATTGATGTTCTGAGTTTTGCTATCTGAGAATCCCCCAGTACCCCTATATATAGGAGGGTTCAGGGTTCTTAGTCTCATGCAATGCAGGACTAAAGTGGGAGTAGAAGGGTCTGGAATTTCCATGAACTGATTGCACTACAGAAGCTGAACCAGTCATTCACAAATAAACCGATTGGTTGGGAGTGTGAGCTAGTCAGTACACTTAGTGAACCAGTCGGTTTGCGTCCCAGACTTGCCTCCAATTGACTTTCCTTATTTGTTTCTAATTAATGCAAAGATCAATCCTTGTCCCAATCAAAATATACAAGTAAAATGAATTTTTTTCTCACAAATCGAGACAACCCAACCTTGCTCATTTGGTCCAGTCGAACCAATCGGTTCACCCAGTGAAATGGTCAGTTGGTGGTCCAGATTGTGCATAACATAGTCAATGCAGTTCTCGATCAATCCGATACTCAAATCAGTTAGTTGAACACTTGAACTTGATGATTCTGAGTCAAGTGAATTAATTTAATGTTTGATTGAGTACCTAAACACCTTTATTAATCAATCCAAACATCATTCATGGATAAACTCCTCTTCCATATAAATCATTTGTGTGTGACCCTATAGGTCCCATTTCACATTAGCAGTGAATGTCCATAACTAGCTTATGACATCACAAGCAAAGAGCAGTGCCTAGTTGCTCATCAGTGCTACCCAAGTGAAAAGGAAAGTTGGAGAACAACTTTCAATCCTACAGTCTGTGATTGGTGTTCCAATGAATGTATAATTCCTTTGTCTCTGATATCCTGAATGAACTCAAGGCATGGAGGTGTCATCCTTTCAATGTTCATTCATGTTCCTTGATCCAAAGTAGACTTTCTGAGATATGTGTGCCTTCAATATCACATATTGACTCATACGTGCATGTGCATGCCTTTCTCAATCTCACTTATCAAGTGGCCATGGACATCATACTCCCTTAGGAGGGACAAATCCCATATCTATCACTCACAGTCAAAAACCCCATGTGTCAAAGTCACCCAACCATCACCTTTATAACAATCCACATTTTAGGATTGCATTTGATGATGTCAAAGTATACCCAACGACATGTGATGAGTGTAGTGATTTCAGGTCTAAGAATCACTTTCACTACCATGAATGTGAGAGATGATTGTGACTACCATGTCACGGTTCAATGTGTCACTCTCACGGTGGGTCTGTCTGATACACTGTTCTCTAACATGTATCTATGTACTTGGTTTGATATCACATATCACGACTAATGAGACTTTGTCATCAACCAACACACACTCTAGTCTTGATGTGTCATTGTTGTCTATCAACCTTTCACAATGACATCCAACTAGGGACACAACAAGAATGTACAAACTCTTAGCATTTGTATGATCTCATTCTTCAGGTCCTCAACCTGAAGACATACGTCATTGAGTACTGTCATTCTCTAGACATTGATTTTGTTCTATCATTATCTCATAATTGATTGAACCTGAATAAATTGGAAGTTTCCCTTTGATATTTATCAAATCAATCGTAATGTATCCTAATCCAATCATTCTATGATTGTCTCTCAGGGCATACATATCAACACTCCTCCCATGTTAGTGATGCAACATCAGGTCCTTGGGCATTGATGAAGTTCTCCCACCAAATGTAGTTGAGTCCAACAACAAACCATGGAGTGTTTTGGGCATCCTAGATCATGAAAGTAGTGCTTGATGTTGAGAAAACACTCCTCAGAATGGTTCACCATGTTCATCTCAACTTTATAAGAGAAAGTTGCAGTCTTAATCTTTAGAAAGTCCACCAGGGTGAACTCTTGGTTTATCAACTACGATTTTCCTCCTCGTAGGCTAGTCAGGATGCTAGTTAGGTCCTTGAGGGGTACATCCATGGGCGCATTTAGGTTACAATTAGGATTGGCCCCTTAAGGCATCATGAATTCTCCCCCAAACTAAAGGAGATTTCTTCCCCATCTACGTGCTCTTTTCCTTTATTTGACCTCTTCTTAGGAGCCATCTACAAGAATAGAAGGGACTGCATATGAACTTGATAATGATAATCATATGGTGACCAACTACAATGTTGCTCTGATACCATCCTATAACTCCTACCTAAGCACACACATGCACACAATGGAAGTAACACCGAGTTACCATACTTGTGTACTAAAGGGGCACTACATAAACTTGGCATTCATCATAAAAAATTATAAATCACACCAACTTATACATGAAAAAATCTCAAAAATGTTCCTTAAAAAAGGAATGTGAAAGTATGACATGCTTAAATGGAAAACCTATCTCTAACATCTTGAGACCAAGTATTCATAAATCCTAGTGATAGTAAAATTTGATGCTATGTAAATGAGGATCATGTTATAGTTGGAATCCAACAAGATAATATTCTACTATATCCTTATGATCCCATCTCTAGGTTCTATTTCTGCTCTTGGTTGTGCTCCTTACCTGGTAACATCTCTTACCCATAAATGCATCAAAAAAATATTCATTAGAGTAAGTGTCATCAGTATTCTAATATATACAAAATTGGAGTAAAAGATACTATAAAATATTCAAAGACATGATATACATGGAACTAACATTAAAAAATGTATAAAATATTAAACATGAATAAGTACTCTTTCTTTATTCTTCATTATTTCTTTTTCCATACATTTCTCTAGAGACCTATACTCTAATACCTTGGTCTCATGACCTACACTTTTGTTCTTGGGTCATATATCTAAATCGGCCTGCACACTGGTGCCTAGACCTCATGACCTGCACTAAGGGCCTGAGTCATGTTTCTTGTGTTGACTAGCACTAAGAGTCTAGGTCATGTCTCTTAGTAGTTGATTGATGTGATGTGGTTAACATAAAAACTCACTAGAGAAATTGTCACTAGAGTTCAACTTTTTATGGCTAATCAACTCAATTCTGAACAATTGAATTGATGTAGTACATAAGGTGGTTCCAAGATACGACTTGTCAAGATTTGATTCAAATCTAACGTGACGAACAATGTTTAAAGAAAATTTTGAGAGGAGTGATTAATATAGAATAGGAAAGTAAACTTACAAAAACTCAAATCTAATTAATCAAAGGAAGACTAAGCAAGAAGTAAAATTTGAGAAGTAAAAACTAAGTTTATCAAAAGAAATTAAACTAAGGAACAAGGAAAAAATAAATAACAAAAGAGAACTAAAGTAAAAGAGAAGTCAAATCAATCAATGATTAATTTAGTTAAATGGAATATCCAGAAATCCAGGTTTCACCACCACCAACCCCATGGTTATCTTAGCCACTTCTTAATTTCTTTTCAATAATTTTTAGATTAGGACCATGGATATCTATTCTTTTTGAAGTCAAATTTCATGGATCAAACTATTTGTAGACATGTGGTCTCAATGTTCTACTAGTCCTTGGTCAATTGTCTAACATGTTCCTATCATTGGTCTCATCAAGGATCATGTGAGTTCTATCTAATGTTCTAGTCCATAAATCCAAGGTCATATCATTGCAGAACATAACATTCATGGAGTACAATTTATTATATCACATTCCACATTATCTAAATAGATACAGACAACTTTTTATTATCTTTAAAGATATTACAATTTTCTAAGATAAGTTATGGATATCATGGGGATAGTCCCCATGTCTTGACAATGGGTAGACTAATCTGTATCATCCATAGAACAAAGATCAAGGGTAAGGAGAAGAGAAATCATGTTGGAGACAATAGTTGTAGACTCCTTCTCTCCATTCCTTGCTATTATACTCTCAGACAAAGTTCTGGGATAATAGGAGGTGATAGATGAGTTTGAGCACTCCCCCCTCCTTTTATAGTAGAGGAAGAACCATGGGAGCCCTAAAATGAGGCCTGGTGACAGCTGGAAAATTCCCTAATTGGTGCGCCAATCGCTCGACTGGGGTTGCCATCCAGTCAACTGGATTGAATGTTGTGTGACTCTCAATTATAGAAAGTCGACCATTGTGCATTTTTCTTTGGCACCGAGAAAGTCCAATCGGCTGGTTTGAGGTGAGTGGACTTGTTCAGTCATGAAAACTCTCCTTCCTTCATATGGTTGAGTTGAGTGATTGGGTTTGCTAGTTGATCGGTTGGCTTATTTTGCCTTCATCCTTTCTTCTATTGAGTCAATCAAATGGACACGGCGAGTCTATCGACTACCTTTTTAGAGGGCTGGACTCGACCTTTATTTCTTCATATTTCTTGAGGGAATGAAGTAATTTTTGTACTAGGGTTGGAGGAATGAAAAAATGCATAAAACCTACAAAATGAGGACAAAAATCACAAGAAATCTAATCAAAGAAAGAAAAGTAAGGAAATTGTAATTTGATCCTAAAAATGAAGAAAAATGATATGAAGTCCTAATAAATGATATAAATATGTGATAAAAAGGTGATGAATATGCATTCATCAACTAAACTGAACTTACTTGTTGATCGTCCTTAAGCAATACAGAATCATAACCACCCACCAATTGATATTGACACCTTGTTCACCTCACTCACATAGCACTACCTTGTCCTCACCACATTTTTAAGTCCAAGCACCCTTATTTTCTAGAACCACAGAAACATAAATTTTCAACATTCTTCATTCAAACTTGCTTCACAACTTGCTTATTTTTCAAAACTATCAAGGAATAGATGTTATATCCCTATTGTTATTGGTACTCATGCATATTCATATGAAAGGTTGCACAAGAATAGGGTTTAAGAGTTTGATGGTTTGGGGTTATGTAGACTTCCTTGGGTATAAAAGTGGAGTTAAGGGAGGTATGGAAGGAGGCGGTCTCTCCTCTATTAGACTTGATACCTTTTTATTTCTTTGTTTAAAATTACATTAATTGCATGTTTTAGTGTGCACTTTGGCATCTTTTCTTGGTGGTACACCCTTATTAAATTTACTTGGGGTATGGAAGAAGCACTATATGGAGAAGAAGGGGTGTGCCACCCCAAACTCAGAGTTTGGCACGTTCTTGGCTTTTGATTCTTTTTGAATTGGCAAGATGGAGCGGTAAGAAGGTGGTAGAAGAAGTGTAGAAAATTTTGGTCTTGTTCATTCTCATTTTCTAGAATTTCAATGCCCTGGAAGTATTATAACATCAGTTTGACAAGTCTATATCATGAAAAAAATCTAGAAACTTTACAAGCTAATTCCACAACTCTTTTGAAGTGACATTGTGCTTTGGTTCCTATGTATCCATTCAAGCTTGCCAACTTTTTTGAGTAATTGTGCAATTCAGGTCTTGGATGACAGGTGCTTTTTAATAACGATGTTGTTATAATAAAGTTGGGGATTCACTTCAATTATGTGAATACATTGAATACATTCATATCAAGTAACTGGCCTACTAGATAAAGGCCACATCACATACAAAGGAAATTATAGCAAAACCAAATTAAACTACATGTAGGGAAACATAAATGATGGATATTCTAGGAAAAGGGAAAGATAGGGGTTGGAAAATGAAACATACCACCCACCTCCACCACAAACTTAATTTTTCTCATCCTGTGCAAATATCAAGTTCTATGGAGGGAAGAAGATCATTGGGGGTGGGGGTCAGAATATAAAGACCCACTCTAATAGTTGATGACCCCAATATTGAGAGTTGGGGGTCAGAGTAAGCTCGATAGGCCCCATACTGCTCATTAAAAGGAATGGGTGGGACCTTAGCGGCCACTCTCGACATGCCAATGCTCTTGGGAGTACTATATTAGGTAAAGATGGTTAAGTTTGTGGCCCTAGCATTGTTTCTCATGCTCCATGCATTGTTGGCACTGTTGTATGTGGTCCAACTGTTTCTAGATCTCATAAAAGTTGTAATGCCCCTCAAGATCATCATCCTCGGTAGTATGCCTCTAGGTGTGGCATGGTGGTGGAGGAAGAGGAGGACCAGTCTCATAATCTTTTGCCTCCAGAGAGACACCCTGGGGATGGGTTTGGGCTCAGGAATGATCCCTTCCAGATTTAGTTCTCTAAGAGGAATCACTGAATCTGGGCTAGTAGGTTCTGCAACTCATGTAAGAGGCTTGATATTGCAAACTTGGCATGGCAAGGTAGTTCAAGTTGAACAATGGTGTCACTAAAGATCAACGCATAGGTACCTTATTGGACACCAGAACATATAACATGGCTACCCGCAAGTATATGATGGGGTTTAAGTGTTGAGTCCCCTTATACTGAATCGTTTTGAAGGGGATTTGAGTGTAGCCCAGAAAATGTCAATGGAGGTGACCATATGGCCCTGAATAAAATATGAGATAGTACTTCATATCACCTAAATGTTGATGTGCTTGAGGATGGCACTTCCCTAGTTGAGAGGCTCATTATGTAGAAAGCACCAGAGAGTGTAGAGGTATGTCTAAGTGATGGTGCCCTGAGTGCCAGACCTACTATAGATAGTGCAAGTGAGGATCTAGTAAAATTAGCAAACCACCAAATTATGCAGACTAGAGGCCTTGGGTCCTGATGGTAGGGAGTGATGCATGTCGGTAACATCTGCCCAGAACATGCTAGGATCATACCAGCTATGATTGGAGGTGTGGGAGCACTCCATGCATCTCAAGAGAGAAGAAGGATCCCTGTTGTTGAGAATGAGAGAGGAGATCTACCTAACAGTGATCTCAATGTTCTCTCTAAAAATCTAGATCAAGTAGTTGGAACTCCCCTATGAGCCATGGAGTCTATGAAAGGTGGTCATGAATCTAGGTGAGATCACCGAAGATGGAAAGGATCCAATAGGCGAAGCAAAGATATGGTTCCATTGCATTATGGAATCAATGGACTCATGGATCTTGAGCGTAGTTAGTGTCTCACCACACTTCCATTGAGGAAGCATGATTCCAATGATTCTCATGGTGATGAACCACTCATGGTGTTCATCATAGTCGAATTGAACATAATTTCCATTAATATGGAAAATACATTGGTGGCGCGGGGTGATCAAATTAGGATCTAGGCTTGAGGCTCTACCAATATCAGTGTGGTCAATCAAGTTTTTGAGGTCTTTGAGGTGGAAAACCATCTCGTCGACTATGTCAGGGGACAAGTCATCAGTGGGCTCTATAATTTGGATCGGCCACCTGAGCCATGGTAGCAATGGGGGTTATAAGGGTTTTTTGGGCAACACATTTTCCCTTGAGGAGGTGGATAAAGCAACCATGTCCAACGTCTTCTTGTGATATCCTCTGGCCATTGGTAAATCCAGGTCAATTGACTGGGAGTGTGAGAGTCACCGAATCATGATGAGGAAGAAGGACTGGAGGTGCAACATTTGAGCGACTGGGTGCACAAGTCACCCGACTCACTTGGGAGCTGATAAGGTTGAGAAAGTCCTCAATCGGTCAATTGGGTGGTTGAAATGGTTGACTTGGGCTTGGGGCAGGCTGAGAGGGGGGTGAGGTGCCACCATCGGTGACGTCATCCAAGAGTAGATGAGTTGGGCTCTAGTCATGGACTTGGCAGTAAGGAGCTATAGGCCTCTGGAAAAGGTGTTATCAGAGCGAAGGTAGGGCAAGGCATCAATCGCCTGACTCAGTGGTGAGGAGATATAGGCCTATGAAGGAGATAGTCTCTACTACTTGGGTGGAAGGGGGGCTCAAATGAGGCAAAAGAAGTGAATTGACACCACCAAATGGCAATTTTATAGCCCCTATGTGACTTTCTAGTTGAGGGAATTATTTACCCAGTCGGTCAACTTGAGTGTTTTAGGGGCATTCGAATCATTTCAAATTCTATCCCCAATTGCCTAATTCAGTCGCTTAGTTGGGGTTTCAACCGATCAATTTGTTTTTTATAGAAACATCTACAAAAAGGGGAATATTAGAATTAAATGAGAAAAGATAAATGAAAGGTTCAAAAAATATAAGTTAAGATAAAATAGAAAATAAACCAGTGAATGAAAAAGAACAAGGGGGAGAAAAGAAAGGGTTGATTTCCTCCCAATAAGCACCCTATTTAATGTTAGAGGCTCGATGCCCGTGATCAAGTTGTGGATAGTTCATGTGCAGAGAGAAGCAAAGCAATATACTGACCACGTATTTGTTTGTTGGCATTTTAGGTATCAGATATACCTGATTCATGGACATGAGGGTACAGTTAAAGATGTTGAAGACACTACAATTCAATCATGAAGGTTCAGTCTTAATGGTATATCTTCACACTTATATAAGTTCGTTCTGTTTAAAAGTTATGTAACTCCTTATAGGAGGTTTTTATGCAAACATGTAACTATTTGTTCATTAATGGAAATTGTTTACTATTTTGTATTATTTCATGAATTTGATCCTGGAATTTATGAGTGTGATTCACGACTTTAAGGTCTTTTAGACACTCAAAAGTGTGGGTCATTACATTTGGTATCAGAGCACAGATTCATCAACTAATACTTAATAGTTTATAATTTCAAATCATCCTTAGATAATTTGAGAGAAAAATTAGTAAAGCTTAAAGTATCTTTTAGGTTTCTCATCTCACATTTTTCATTTACTTCTCACCTCTTCCTTAACCTTGAAACGAAATTGTTAATTACAGAAGTAAAATGTGAAAAGATGTAACCTTTTATGTAGGTCCCTCTAGAAGGGGTAGACACTGAAAAACACATGTAGGGGTAAGCCCTTTCTTAGAGGAAGGACTTGGTTTAGGGCATGAAAACTCTTGAGAGTCTAGGGATGGGGAAACTGTAAGAAGCAGGGTATAGTCCCTAACCCTAACCCTAAAACGGTAATCTTAAATAATGAACATGGTGTGGTGGTATGGGACACTACCCATGTGAAACTTGAAACCAGGAATAAGAAAGATGAAAGGATGGGTTTGGGTAACCCACTCTCTCATGCATGTGTGCATGAGGAGCATAAAACTTGTGTAAGAGGTCTTAAGAAATATATGAACCCAATAGTTATATATAAGAAAATGAAAGTTTGAATAAAATTTGCTCAAACCCCTTATGTTGTCTCTAGGAGATTAGTGACGGTGGCCAAGCCCCTAAAGGGGAAGGTAACCTAGGTTCATTGAAGTGACATAAAACATGAGGGGGTATTCTAGAAATTGAGCCAACATGGGTTAAGAAATTTTAATGATAAAAAATTATGCATGAGGGAAACAAAAAGAGAATATATAAGAAACCTTTAGGGTTAGTGTGCCAACCTGGGGTGGGTCAACCCAAAGAGTGGGAAGATGACCTATAAGGGAGGAAAAACTTAGATCTTGAAATCAGGTTGTGCCTAGAGAGCCTAACCCCCTCCTATGAGCCAAGAAGGCACCCTAGGCTAGGACTTTCCCTTAAAAGGTAATTGAATAAATGCATTTAAGTATTGAGATAACCTTAATCCTCACCTAGAGGGGTGAAGAGTTAAAGATACAAAGATAAAAGAACTTACATTCTTTGAACCCAAGGATGCCATCTCTGCATAACAATTGGTCAAGCCTAAGATTGGGAAGACCAGTAAGGCACCAAGCCCAAGAGGGAAGGTGGCATGAGTAGACGAACAAGCCCAGAAGGGAAGGTCATGAAATGATCAAGCCCTGGAGGGAAGACCAATGAGGCACCAAACCCAGGAGGGAAGGTGTCCTAAGTGGATGACCAAGCCCAGGAGGGAAGGTCATGAAACGGTCAAGCCCAGGAGGGAAGACCAGGAAGGCACCAAGCTCGGGAGGGAAGGTGGCCTAAGTCCACAATGTAGTTGTTTAGGATCAAGCCCCTAGAGGGGAAGATCACAGAGGTCAAGCCCAGGAGGGAAGACCGACATGGCACCAAGCCCTGGAGGGAAGGTGGCCCGAGCCCAATGTTGGGACAACACTGCATAATGTCTCTCGAAAGTGAGAAGTGAAGGCAATCTGGGTTAAAGAATTTTATAAGGGAATAATGTGCTTAAAAGATGTAACATCTTAAAAGAAACCCTTAGGGAGGGTAGAGTCCTAATGCAACCTTAGGGTCAAGTAGGGTGTATTAGAGGTACATAGGACCGATGGGTTGGGAGTTGATATGCCCTGAATGCACATGACCCAGTGGTCGGGAGGTAACAGTTGGTTTTCCCTAGGCCCATGTCTCAGGAGGTTGGCCACCTACCTGATGTTCAGGTGGCCCAGTAGGATGAATGTAAAGACACTCCTTTGATGCATAAGGATGAGATCACTCCAAAGGAGTACCTATACCCCTAGAGACCCCAAGGATTTGGCTAAGGCTCATAATGATATACTAGATGTAGATATAAAAGATATAAGTAAGTCACAAAAACTTAAGAGAATTTGTGCCCTCACTTAAGAGTAAGGAAAGGGACACTTGACTCCATAGAATACAAGAATGCTATGAAATTAAGAACAAGTAAGTTTAGAGTCATATATAGTATGATTCAACTTAATGTGTGAAATTGAAAGGTAATGTGTGGATGTACTACCTCCGCTCTTGGAATGAAATGAACTTTGTGTTTGGGTTGCAGCCAAATGCTTATTTCATCTCATTATGAGGGAGGGAGATTGGGTAGACACACGTTATGCTTAAAATTGAGATAATGTGGATAAATATCCTACCTTGGATGTGTAATAACATGAACTAGGGTTAGAGGTGTTACCTCACCCTTGTGTGAAAATAATGAATAATAGGTTGGAAACCTAAGTGAAAAGAGTAATCACCAAGTAATAATGAAATCACCAATGAGAATGAAAACATCAAGTGATGATAAAAGGTGTATAGTATAGATGTGGATATACTTGAATTTCTATTCAGGTGCCAATCTTAGTAATAATACAAAAATTGATATACCAGGGAAAAGTTGTTGAAGATATCTAAGTAGGGTGACCCTATGTTTTAAACATAATATGAGTATCATTCACCTAGGCTTAGTAGGCCTAAATTTTGAGGACAAAATTCCTTTTAAGGAGGGGTGAATGTTATAACCTCAAATTTTGGTAAAATTGGATTATATAATTGGATTGTTTTGTAATTTCCCCAATGGTAATGATTGTGGAATAATAATTACCCTTGTAACATGTGTGCTTCTAGAACATGTTATATATAGAAAAGGGGATTTGTACACTAACTAACGATAATGGAAAATGAGATATCTTTTATTGGAAACGTATTGATTGCTTCTTTTCCTTATACCAAATCCAAGATATAAGAGAGTGGTGATTTTAGATGGATCTATATAAGATAATGATGATGGGTTTTATAAATGAAGAAGAGGAAGGAATATATATTAAGATAATTTCCTTAAACATTTGAGAACTTGACCCATCGATCTGTGTTTAACCTACATACATGTGAGAATATGACTCTGTAGGAAGGGAAAGGGTTCACTGGAGACAAACCCTAGAGGTGTGAGAATAGCGAACTACATATATGTATATATAGAGGTAGACTCTATCCTTTGACATTCATCTCCTACTAGGCCTAGGGTTTCATCCCAAAACCCAACGTAGGAGATCACCAGTAGGCTTCCCTTCCATCTTGGAAGCGACGACCCCTCTCTGTCGAAGCTTTGTCTTTGATCTGGGTTTCTAGGAGGTCGCACCTTGCTTATTCAGTTGCCTCCTATTCTTGAAGAGAGGATGCACCGTTACCCTGGTTATAGTGGTGGCAGGGTTGTGTTTGAGGGTGACGACAGTCACTTATCAGTAGGAGAACAATGATGATCAGGATGGTCGGTAACCATTGATGCACAGACCACTTGAGTCCTAGGCACTGGGAGTTGGAAGAAAGGGAGGTGACGGTGGAAGGCATGCGGATCGAAGATAGTCGTCGTGCCAGTAGCATGGCTGTGAGGAGGAACCCTCGATGGCAGAACCCTGGCTACTGAGAAGTAGCGGCGTCAAAGATCATGCAGTCTGAGACTATGTGGCACAGAAGGGGAGACCAAGGCAGCAGCGGTGCTCTGGCTACCGTACCGCACATAAGGGTAGAGAACAGATTGTGTCCTATGAACGCGGGGGGTTGGACGGTGGCCATGGTGGATGGAGATGTCGAAGGAAGATCGCCCAGCAAGTGGCGACGGAGCTTTAGCAGTGCCCGTCCTTCCCGAGGTCCAGCCATGGCGTCAGGCGGAAGCGCTGGCCCAAGGAGAAGCACTGTCACAGTGCACGCATGGGAGGAGGACCTGGATGACTAGGACCTGGTAACGAAGGAGGAGGTGAGCGCCGACAGACCTAACCACCTGGGGTGGGTGTCAGATGAAGGAACGACAGTGGTGAAAGCGAGCGCATATGATGTCCCCTACCAGATGTCACTCCGTGGTGGGCTCTAGGGGCGTCAGGTGGTTGTAGCGCCAAGAATCAGGTGTGGGTTGCCACTGGAAGAGCCTCTGCTTTGTGACCATCGGCGTACGGCTCACGAGACTGCGCGGAAGGAGACGTGGTGTCGAGGTCTAAGAATGCAAGGAATATGACCCGCTGTACAAAGTCAAAAGTGCCCCTACCTACATGTGTAAGGTGCGAGACTAAAAAGGTCTTTTCCCATGAAAAACCTTGGTGGCTCGGCTACAAAGGGATAGGCATATAATCACTGATGTGTCAAGCCCTGATTGGGTCAAATAAGTTTAGTTTGCAAAATTCATAAATAATGATTGGTAACTCAGATTGCAACATATAATATATGAAAATTGATCAAGAGAATGAGAGGAATCCAAATAAAATAATATTAGAACCTGATAATACTTCTTGTTCTAAAATTATAGGATATACATGTCTTAATGTGTTTAATGAGAAGGACAACCTGGATTTGCCTTAATCTGATGATTGATTGATTAGAATTGGTTATGTTATGTTCATACTTGATCTAGATAGGTATAATGAGTAAATCCTTGATAATGATGTATAACCAATGTTTATACATTAGTAAGCTTATATATGTTGATTTAGGGTTTGAAACCAATGTAGACATCATGATATAATCTTAATGCTAGTAATGTTATCTAGGTATCATGAATAGTCTTATATGTTTAAGATGATGTTTAGGGTTTCACCTAATATGCATAATGGAATTGGTAACCTTAGAAACCATAATATGATCAGATTAGGGTTTGTAACCCTAACTTATAGTCCAAACTTGAGATAGTTGTAAACCCTAGTTTAGGAGCGCATCTAGATCTGAATAATGTAATAAGAATACATGGTGACACATATGTAGTATGCTTTGTTTTAGGTAATTGTTGAGTACATGATTTGTTGCTTGGTTGGAAACATTCTTAAAGTATATGATGTTTTGCATGGTTTATGTGATGGCATAACGTGCGTGGTTATGCTTATGAATACATGTATCCCATTCTGAGATTGTCGATGTTTCTTGATGTGGTTAAATGACAAATAAACTAATTGCTTGCTTATTTACTTCTTGCAAACTATAAAGTTCCTATGAGTATCATGTAAAGTAAATAACTATATTCTGACCCTGGGTTAGATTGATCTTAATGGTAATGCACACGAGCCTCAGAGGGACAGAGATTACACTTGAGGTAGTAGACCAGATAGGGGTTAGAATATGAAAACAAGTTTATGTTCTTATATGCAAGATAAAGATGGTTGCCTATATGTATACTTGTGATTATTTTTTGAACCCACGTACCAGTATAGCAATATACTGACCGCATATTTGTTTATCAACATTTTAGGTATCATATATACTTTATTCGTGGACATGAGGGTACAGTTAAAGATGTTGAAGACACTACAGTTTAATCATGAAGGTTTAGTCTTAATGGTATAGCTTCACACTTGTATAAGTTAGATCTGTTTAAAAGTTATGTAACTCCTTAGAGGAGGTTTTTATGCAAACATGTAACTATTTGTTCATTAATGGAAATTGTTTACTATTTTGTATTATTTCATGAATCTGATCTTGGAATTTATGAGTGACAATTCATGACTTTAAGGTCTTTTAGACACTCAGAAGTGTGGGTCGTTACAGTTAAGGCCCAATCTTTCTTTTTATGGTTCACGGTCATTTCAAGATTGATTTTATTGGTCAATTGGAGACTTCAACCTGGCCACATGTCTGAGGGTGGTAGGGGAGGTGACCTTGTGGTGAACATCATATTTTTTCAACATGGCCTCAAAGTTTTTCTCTATAACTGTGATCAACCGTCTGATATGCTTGTGTGAGGAATTGCAAATTAGGGGAAGATGGTACCTTGAAGGAGTTCTATCATAGATTTGGAATTTCTAGTGTTTGTGGGAATAGCATCTGCCCACTTGAACATGTAATCCATGACTAAGAGAATATACTTGAACCTACAAGAAGAAGTGAAGGGGGCCATGTAGTCGACTCCTCAAACATTGAAGATTTCCAATTTTTGGCAAGAATTCATTAGAATCTAGTCTCTTTTTAAAATACCTCCAGACTTTGGCAATGTTCATAGGAAAGGACAAATTTGTAGGCTTTCTTGAACATGGTGGGCTAGTAGAAATTTCATCGGAGCACTTTTCTTGTGGTCTTTTAAGAAATCATGTGCCCACCTATGGATCTTGGATGACATTGCTTGAGGGTATCATGAGCCTACATTCCCTAACACATCTGCATAAGAGGCGACCTACACATAGTTTAAAAGGATACATGTCATCCCAATAGAATTTTTTAACATTGAGTGGAACTTTTGCCTTTGCATGTCCATTACATTCGGGATGCAAGATACCAGCTTCTAGATAATTCACATAATCAGAAAACTAGGGGATTTGAACCTCTAATTTGAGTAGTCAGTTATCTGGAAAGGAATCGTCTATGGGAATCCATCATCAATTTGGTAGCTAAGATGACTGATATCCACTACAACGTTTCCATATGCCTTTTTCCACAAATTTCTAGATCAAACTCTTAGAGTAGCAACACCCATCGAATGAGTCTAGGCTTGGCATCCTTTTTGGTCAGTAGATACTAGATGACAATGTGGACTGTGTAGAGAATCACTTTAGACCCCACTAGGTATGAGCAGAATTTATTGAAGCATAAATTGTTTCCAACATCTCCTTTTCAATGGTGTTGTAGTTGTATTGAGCATCATCGAGGGTTTTAAAGCATAGTAAATAACATGATGACATTCAAAAACCCTCTAGACAAGGATAGCTTTGACGACACAGTCACTGACATCGCACATTTTGAAAGGGAGAAACCAACCCAGACCATACAAGATGGAGGCAGTAGTAAGATATGTAATTAAGTTGTTAAAACTTATTGTGCAATCCTGATCCAAGTTGAAGATTGCATCTTTTTTTAGAAGGTTTGTGAGAGTTTTAGCGATTTTTAGGAAATCTTGAATGAATTGGTGGTAAAACCCTGTGTGCCCCAAGATGGCACATATGTTTCGAACGGAGGTGGGAGGGGGAGCTTGGTAATGACTTCAATCTTGGTGCATTCGACTTCGATGCCTCTATTGCTCACCGTCTAACCAAGGGCAATGCCCTTGTTGAGCATAAAGTGTCACTTCTCCCAATTTAGAATTAAGTGTGCTTCTTCACAGTTTTCAAGTACCAGAGAAATATGGTGCAAGCAAGCATCAAAATATTATCCATAGACAGAGAAGTTATCAATAAAGACTTCCATGATGGTCTAGTCAACCCATCAAATATCACAACCATATACTGTTAGAAGGTGGTAGGGGCATTGTAGAGGTCGAACGACATCCTTCTTAAAGCATAGGTGCTGAAAGGATAGAGGAAAGTTGTTTTTATGGATCGTCAAGATGGATAGGAATCTGGTAGAAACCCCAGTAACCATCTAAGTAGAAAAAGTATTCCTAGTGAGCAAGGCACTCCAACACATAATCAAAAAGGGGAAGAGGGAAGTGATCCTTTCTAGTGGCCTTGTTCAACTTATGATAGTCGATGCATATTCTCCACCCAGTAATAGTGCGGGTGGGAATGAGTTCATCATTTTCATTCTTTATTATAGTGGTACCACCCTTCTTGGGTACTACTTGGATGGGACTTAACCAAGGAAAATTAGAAATCAGATATTTGATCTCAATAGTAAGAATCTTGATTACCTCTAGGAAGATGAACTCCTTCAAGTTGTGGTTCAACTTGTGTTGAGGGTTTCTTGAAGGTTTGTATTCCTCGACCATGGGGATTTTGTGCATGTGGATGGTTTGACCAGCCCCTGTTAGGTCAGTCATCTTGTATCCTAGAGCGTCTTTCCTTTTCTTCAATTTAGCCATGTGTTTACTTTCTTGGTCAGACATAACGTCAGAATAAATGATGATAGGGCATGCCTATTTATCATCAAGGAAGAAATATTTGAAGCCTTATGGAAGGGGTTTCATCTCAGGAGCCTTGGGAGATGTAGATGTCTCTCCTAGGATAGTGACCATTTTAGGTCCTCTCTTTTAGTTGTGGTATCTTCCTCAAAAGTATTGACATGGGATCAACATTGGTGATTTTCTCATCATCAAAATCAGATGTGATCAGATTTCTAGGGCTGATTGCAAGGGGTCTTTAGAAAGCTTGCACTCCTATTTAAATTGGGAAAAAATTTCCATTTAGTCGAGCAAATAAAATTCTTACCAGAAGCTTGGTTTTCCCAAGCTTTAGAATATCTAAAATTCCAAGGTTTGTCTTCCAAGACACAGATGTATGGTGTCTGTCTTGACATCTATCAAGGCAATGACAGTTTCTAGAAATGGTCAGTCGAAGATAAGGGGATAATGCAGATCCTCCTTAATATCCATAATGAAGAAATCACAAGGAATGTAAGATTCCTTCCCATCCTTAATTGGGACATCCTCAATGATGCTCATTGGCTTAGTCATAGAAGAATCTGCAAGTTGGATGGTCATTACTATGGGAAACATATCTTCAAACCCCAATATCTTGCATAGACTATAGGCCATGATTGAGATGATGACTCCCAGGTCTAAAAACCCCTTCCCACATGTATTATCGCCCAAATAACACCCAATACCAAAGGATCTGGGGTCTTTCTACATCCCATCTCAGGAATTTTGTTAAGAAGGATGTTGGATGTGGTTTGAGTGAGCTTGACTATCTCGTATTCTTCAGTTGTGACTCATAGATTTAAGATATATGGACCAAGATGACATCTCTAAATGAGCATCCAGAAAGGGGATGTCAACGTGAAGTTTCTTCATGGTATATTTAAACTTCATGAATCTGGTGTCCAACTGTGTCTACTTGAGACGTCCATGATAAGGTGGACGTGGTATGTAGACTGGCACATTAGGCTTGATGTTCTCAACTGGTGAATTTTTAACAATGGGATGTTTTGTCAAACTAGAGGTGGAAATTTCTTTTGACAGATGATCTTTATAAATCACAATGGTATCATCATTGTCAAATTTGATAGAAGCGATAGAGGGGTTCCCTGGATGATGAGGAGGAGGATGCACATTACCAAAATGTGTGGAGATGATCATCAATTGCTCAGGATGTTTTAGATTGTTTTCATGTTTCGTGACAAAGGCTCATGCGGGAGCATGTTAGTTGGCAACTAGTTGTGCAACCAATAAGTCAATCAGCTTGAGAGAAGCCATTTGGGATAGAATTACTTGTTTTAATTCCATGAACTATGCATTGATAATAGAGGCGGGAGTGGTGGTGGGCACAAGCTATCACAACTGTGGAGTCTAGTTAAGGTTTTGAAATTCCTACACATGGTTTTGAAAATTTTCTCAATAGTTATTTTGGTATCAGATATTTTGCTAATTATTATACTAAAAACTAGGTGTTGGTCAACCTTGGTAGTTCATTTGAGGAGGTCACTATTGAGTGTAATTTTCTACACCAACTGGGTTTTTGTATTGGAAACTATGATGATTCCTAGTTTGATTGGTAATGTAGTAAGCTTGACTAGGAATACTATGAATGGAGTTGAGGTCCTCCATTTTTTTTCCATCTCTGGTTGAATGGGGGTGTTGTAGAGAAGTTGGAACTACTCAGTGGAATCATCATACTTGTGACAAATACTATAAAAGAATTCAATAGTATTTGCCTATTGTAGAAAATATTGAGGTTGTTGAGGGGGACCCCATCGTGAGGAAGAATGAAAGGAGGATTCCAACTAGTCTACTCTAAAGCAAGAATCTTGAGGCTTTGGACAATCGACTAAGGTTATAGCTATATTCGTCCTTGGAAACCTTGAGTACCCCCGCTCACCCTTTAGGAAATTGGGCTTGGGTCTCAGTGCTTCTTTGGACAACTTCCCAAATGCTGTCAAAATTTTGAAACATGAAATTTCCCCCTAAGCAGGTGTCAAGGAATATTTTGGTATTCGAGTCCATATCCCTATAAAATGTCTCGATTAACTGCATTTGGGGGAATTTTGTGATGTGGGAAACAACGAAGTAGTTCTTTGAATTGTTCCCATACTTCACTTAATGTTTGTTTAGGAGACATTTTAAATTATATAGTATGTCCCCAAATTTGATAGCTAAGGGTGGGAGGTAATATTTTTTAAGAAATATTGATCAAAGGGCCTCCCAAGTGGTGTCATGATCTCCTTCCATGGCATTACACCAAGAACTAGCGAGATCTGTCAGCAAGTATTCAAAAAGTCACAGTTTGTGGGCATCATTTGAAAAATCAGGAATCTTGAACAAGGCATAGAGATTGGCAAAATATTGGATATGGTCTTGACAATTTTTGCCTATCCTTCCAGAAAACATGCTTGCTTGAAGAATAGTAATCCATTGCGTATGAATTTCAAACTGAGGGGTAGTGATAGAAGGAGGGACGACATGATGTAATGCCTCAACAGTTAATGGGATCGATAAGCCCTTGAGTTGTTTGTGCCGCTCTACTTGTTATTGGGTGATATTTTAGGTTTCCAAAGTAGTGAGTGCATCTACCTATGATTCAATTCTCATAGATTCTCTCTCGAAAGATAAGGCATGAACTGTTCACCATTGGATTTCTTCTTCTTGTGCCATCTTGACCTAACTTTTATGGTTTGGATGGTGAAACATTTTTTCAATTTTAGAATCAAACAGTATATTGTCAATGCCTTAGGAGCGCACATATATTGTAACAACTATTGAATGAGGTTAGAGATTTGGAAGAGTCATAAGGATAAGATGAATATCAAAAAGCATGTGAAGATTTACTAAAGAAACAATACTACCAGAAAAAAACTCGGTAGAAGGAGTACACTATTGGGAAGGGTCTTGATAGGAGAAAGGAAAAGAAGATCCTAATTATTCCAATCAACTCAGTTTGAAAATTGACTCTCTTTTTCATCCCTGACAACTAGGCAAATTTGAGGTGTCATTGTTAACACACAAAATCACTAGAGAAATCCTCTCTGGAGTTTAACCTTTTATGGATAATTAATTGATGTAGTACAGAAGGTACCAGTCCCAAGAGATGGCTTGTCAGGAGTTACTTCAAATCTAATGTGATGAACAACATTTAAAGCTAATTTTGAGAGGAGTGATAAATCTAGGACATGAAAGTAAACTTACAAAATTGAAAGTAATTAATCAAAGGAAGACTAAACATGAAGTAAAGACTAAGTTTATCAAGAGGAATTATACTAAAGAAAAATGAAAAAAAATAAAGAAAAAAAGAGAATGAAAGTAAAAGTGAAGCAAATCAATCAGAGACTAATTCAGTTAAATGGAATTTCTAGAAATCTAGGTTACCAACACGAACACTATAGTTATCTTATACACTTTTTACTTTCTTCTGGATTATATTTTAGATTAGGACCATGTATATCTATTCCTTTTGCAATCAAATTCCATGGATCAAACCATCTATAAACCCATGGTCTCAGTGTTCTTAGGTCCTCATTTAATTGTCCAATATGTTCATGTTTGTGGTCTCATCAAGGAACATGTGAGTTATATCTGATATTCTAGTCCACAAATCTAAAGTCTTATCATTGCAGATCATAAATTTCATGGAGTACAACTGATGAAATCATATTCCATGTTATTTAAATAGATAAAAAACTTCTTTTAATATCTTGAAAGATATTACAATTTGCTAAGATAAGTTATGGAGATCATGGGGCTAGTCCCCATGTCCCTACAATGGGAAGACTACTCCATATGACCCATAGAACAAAGAGCATGGGTAAGGAGAAGAGAAATCATGTTGGGGACAACAGTTGCATGCTCCTTCTCTCCAATCCTTGCACTTATTCTCTCAGATAGAGTTATGGGATAATAGGGGGATGATAGATGATTTTGAGCACCCCCTTATTTTATAGTAGAGGAAGAACCATGGGAGCCCTAAAATGAGGCCTGGGGTGGATGAAAAATTCCATGATCGGCGCACCAATCCATCGACTAGGGTTTCCAATCGGTCGACTGGATTGAATGTTCTGTGACTCTCAAGTATGGAAAGTTGACCATTTCACATTTTTTTTTGTTCTAAGAAAGTCCAGTAGGCTGGTTCAAGGTGAGTCGACTGGTTGGATCATGCAAACTCACCTTCCTGTATAAGGTTGAGTCAGGTGATTGGGTTTTCAAGTTGATTGGTTAGTCAATTTTGTCTTCTTCCTTTCTACTATTGAGTCGATTGACCAGATGGGGTGATTCGATCGACTAGGCTTCTAGAGGGTTGAAATCAACTTTTTATTCTTCAACTTTCTTGGGGGAATGAAGTAGTTCTTATACTAGGGTTAGAGGAGTGACAAAATACATAAAACCTAGAAAATGAGGATGAAAATAATAAGAAATCTAACTAATAGAGAAAAGAAAGGAATTGTAGTTAGATCTAAAATGAAGAAAAAGGGATATGAAGTCCCAATTAATGACCTAAAAATGAGATAAAAAGGTGATGAACACAAATTCATCATTGACTGACACTAAGAGCTTGGGTCTAACTCCAAAATCTTAAGACATCTTAAATCTTATATTGCACTTGAAACCTATCAAATGAATCTTAATATGATATTATCTTGTAATCTTAATCTTGAATCTCGATTAAATATATATTTTTAAATATTTAGCATGAAATTTAGTTTTAGGTCTCAAATCGTGATGAGAAATCTTGTTAACACATCTTAACTTGAGATCAAATAAATTATGTAGTCTTGTTTAAGAAATCTAGAAACATAATGAGATTAATAAGTATGAGTATTGATGGGCATGTACCACTTACCTAGGTTAGTAAGAACATTACTCTTGTGATTCTCCTCATCTCAAACCATAATTAACTTGTATTACAATACCAAAACCCTAGATTACGATGTTAAAACCCTTATTATGCTAACTTTGGAACTTTCACAAAACAGATAGAAATGACTTTTTATCTAGCCCATTGGCTAGATCTCAAAAAGGTTATCAATTACCATATAAGGTTTGAACCAATCTGAGCTACGACTTAATTTCTATGATTTACCAAAGATTAAGTAATAATTAACCAATAAACATCGAGATAATCTAGTATATCACTATAGGAAATTTAGCAGTATATAGAGGATAGAATGATCAATCTGCCCTACGATTCATTTCTCAATATTGTGTGTGACAGGGGCAAACTTTGGCAAGATTAATTTAAATTGATGCACAATATGTATCAAGATAAACCTACGACATATTTGAAAAGACCATGTTGGTGTGAAAAATTAATTCAAAACAAGGGGGCATAGAGGTATATCTCATGCCTGACTTCTTCTCTTGGACATGGGATTGAGTCTACCTGGAGCATAGGAGCTTTGATCTAAACTTGGGATCAAGGCTGATTTCATGGAAAATATCATGCCCAAAAAAATGACAATCATGTTCCAAACTTAGTGAACCACAGTCGAGGCTCTTTGGGGAGCTGCAACCGCAAGTCTAAACCATGGTCGTGACTGGGATAGAGTAGTGATGCTCAATCTTAGGAAGTGGCATTTGAGTGATGAACAATTGGAAACAATGGTGCAAGAAGCTTTGACATGATACACTAAATGAGTCCCAGAAAAACATGCGACAAAACTTGGCCTGGAGTGGCCCAACAGACATTGACATCTCCAAAGACAAAGCCTAGATTCAAGTACCAAACAAGGATAAAACCCACTAGACAAAATTATGCCAAAAAGAAGAGTGAACAAGTAGGGAGGAGACTAGTGGGGATATAAATTGACAATGGTGTCAGATTCCCTCTTATGAGTCTTTTACTATAGAGAAGGGGAAAACAACTAGTAAGGCTTCACAACTAATGTTGAATTAAAATTGAAAGACAAGAAGGGTTTCATTAAGTTCTAAAATGATTCATGGTCCAAATTGTGGCCATGACGGCATGAGGTTTGATATGCAAGTGTTCTCTCACAAAGGAGATAAATTGGGGTTTGGGTGTTTCTTGGAAAGAATGAGCTTGAGTTGGTGTAGATGCTTAAAAGGAGAAGAATCTCATCCCAATTCTGATGGAAGTATTGGTTTCCAACACTATGGTCAAGATTGCGAGAAAAGTAGATATTGAGATTCTAAAAAGCTTATGTTTCTATTCCTTCAGAGTCCTACCTATCACGGGAGGTAGGTGATGAGATTTCAACCCTCAAATATACATCCATAGGATAAGGAAGAATCTATGTACAATGAAATTCATGAGAAAATTGCTTGACAGTCGACTTGGTTCTATCTTAGCCGATATCAGATAAAATAGTTGTATTAATTGCATATCTAGGTCAATTAAAGGTTACAATTGTCCTTTTCTCTCTAAAATTGATTAGAATAGTTATTTTTATCCAAATCCAACCAACTTTTTTTCGTAGGATTAATATTGTGTCTACATAACTACCATTTTTTTAATTATTGACTTGGGCATTAGGTAACCATGCGATGAACTAATGTTACTTAGAAATGACTAATTCCTAATAAATCATAAGATAATCATCTTGCCAAAATATGAGGTTAAACCTAACTTATTGTCATTTGTGATGATTCCAAATTTGAGATCCATTAGAATTTTATATGTCAAAATATCATCAAATCTAGATATGCTTAATTATCCTCAATATTTTAAATCATGTCCCCTTATAATTAATAGTAAGAAACCAAATCTTCACTGAATTGATGCACTTTCTTGTCATAACATCAATAATCTTATAAGAAAATCTAGATTTTACTTTTTAATAATGTAAAATCTATTGTATGAGAGTTTTGAATAAAAGAATCCTAGTTTTATAACTTTCAATTAGAGTGTATGTTTCAACACAAATATAAACCAAGACCCTTTCTCAAAATTTGTGATGCTACAACTTATCCATAGCTCTTCACTTCTACTCGTGTTTTCCATTATTCCATTAACAATAATGTTGGTTATTTTTTGTATATTCAATGATCAGATCTTATATAACTAAAACCGGTGTTATATTTCTTAGTGATTCTCTACTCACATAATGCTTAATATGAATCAAGTATGTGTTTAACATATTCATTACTTTTGACCTTGGTCCATTATATATATATATATATATATATATATATATATATATATATATATATATATATATATGATACGTGCCATTTTCGTATCAATAGGTTTTTTAAGAATATAATACTTGCCCATACATTTGTACTATCATTTTAATACTTTTTTCTTGATATCCTTCGTACAACATGCATATTTATGCTCGTATTATTTTGTTTTGTGGTTGTATTGATGTTCTTGTTACAAGTCCTACTTTAGCATGAGAACTTATTGGGTTTTTTTTTTTGGGTAAGTCAGAGGGTATTTTATTCATCTCGCCCCTCTCGTACAAGCAAACTCAAGTTCAAATTACAAACTGACTCCAAACTACTGAATGGAAATGTGGTAGTACTACTACCATTACATGACTCTCGATTGATGATTTCAACCAAAGTTTGAGGAGGGGTTCTATAATTATAGAATTCTCCCTGGGTTTTTTGGTGCAGCTTAGCCAGCCTGTCCGCTGCAGTGTTGCCTTCTCAGTGGATGTTTGTGCATTGCCAATGACATCTCCATCTTCCTCTAATTCTTCCCAGCCATTTAGCTAGTTTAGGGTAATCACCCACCTCTTTTTCTATAGACTCTTTAGCTCCTTTAGAATCAGTCTCAATCATGAGGCTATCTACCTTCAGTTTGCTACCTATTACAGTAGCTAACTCAATCGCGCGAATTTCAGCTTCTAGAGCATTTGAGGCCTTGATTTTTGTAGCCCATCCCTCTCTCCATCTGCCCTCATTGTCCCTCCCAACAACAGCAATCGTACACAAAGAGTTCTTGTTTTTAAAAGTTGCATCTGTATTAAACTTCAGGGTTCCAACTGGTGGTTTCTTCCATCTTGCTAGCTCTCTATTCAGATTCATTCCTTCTGTTGTTTCCGACCTCTGTGCAATGGTATTGAGGGTAACCTCCTTATGGATTAGATATGCAGTGATGTTGCTCAGTTGCTTCCGTTTTTCGAACACTTTCAGATTTCTACATTTCCAAACGTGCCAACAACCAATCATGAAAGTTGCGCTACCTGCTTTATCATCTTTTATGTTCGCCGCTAGCCAACTCCAAAGGTCATTCTCTGTAAAGAACGATGACCATCTGTTTCTATCAATAATTTTTCTGCCAGACCTCCATAGCTTGCGGGCAATCTCGCAGAGCATGTAGGATAGTTTCATCACTGCTCTCACAAATCGGGCAGCGCACATCTGTAGTAAACTGACGTGCAACTCTTCTGCAGTTAGTTAGGATCGCATTATGGCCCGTCAACCACAAGAAGAATTTAATCTTCATTGGTACTTTAGTTCTCCAAATAATATCCCATTTCCCTGGGACTTTAACATCTCTCTCCTTCCTTAGGATGGTGTAGGCGCTTTTCGTGGTGAATTTTCCTGATTCTGTGTGAATCCAGGCTCTGACATCTTCCTGTTGTTCGTCTTCCGGTATCTCGGTCTTTAACACTTCCTCAGCAACATCAGGCGGCAGCCAGTCGTTAAGGAAGTCTTTGTCCCAGGTTTTGGTGAGGTTGACGAGGCTGGCAACTTGAAGGTCGTGTAGCTCCCAAGGTATGGGTTTGGTCACCACTTCTTCTAGTGTTCTATCCACACTCCACCATTTATCCTTCCAAGCATTCGTGTTCTTCCCGCTCATCGTGATCATCATGGAGTTATCAGTTATGAATCTTTTACAGTTCAGGACATGTTTAGTGAGTCTCGATTCGTTGGACTTATTCCCCTCATTGTATTCATTATACTTGCTGGTCATGCTCTCGCCCCATATGGATGGTCTACCAGTAGCAATCTCCCATGCCAACTTAGACATTAGAGCCTTGTTCAGTTCTCTCATCGTCTGCAGGCCTAACCCTCCACTCTCTTTGCTACAAGTGATTTTATTCCATGCAACAAGGGAAAGAGGATGAGTTTTATGATTTCCCCCCCACACAAAAGACTGGATACTTCTGTCAATTCTGTCACAGATTTTCAAAGGCAGCATCGCCGTTTGCATAACGTAACTAGGGATTGCAGTTAACGTTGACTTAGCCATACATACTCTACCAGCGAGGCTCAAACATCTAGCAGTCCACGAGTTTATAGATGAAGACACCCTCTCTATGACATGGCTATAGGTGTCTTTCCTGACCTTGCCATGGTTAAGGGGGACCCCCAAATATCTCCCGAGGTCTTCAGTGACTGTAAATCCGCTTATTTTGCTAATCTCCTTGCGGATACTATTGGGAACATTCTTGGAGAAGAAGATGCTGGATTTACTAGTTGATATAGCCTGACCCGACACTTCCCCAAACTCCTTGAAGCACTTGATGATGGATCTCATTTCTTTCTTGTCGGCCTTAGCGAACAGGAGCATATCATCTGCAAAACACAGATGTGATATACATGGTCCCTTCCTATGCAACTTCACAGGAGTCCATTTTTTCATATTCACAAGGTTCTCAATAGATTGGCAAAGCCTTTCGAGGCACAAAACAAAGAGGTAGGGGGAGAGGGGGTCTCCTTGTCGGAGCCCCCTGGTCGCTGTGAATTTCCCTGTGCTTTTGCCATTCCAGAGAATGTCAATCTCGCCATTCGCCAAAGAGTTAAGGATGTAATTGCATATAGTAGTAGGCAGCCCAATCTTCCCAATTGTATCCGCAATGAACGGCCAAGTCATCTTGTCGTAAGCCTTGGACAGGTCTATTTTAATAGCCATGGTCTGCTTGTTATTCTTCCTCCTCATAACGTGTAGAACTTATTGGTTTGGGAATGCTTTTAGTGTGAAATCTATTTATTCTCTCCATGTCAACATCTTAAGAAAATATGTATGATATGATATCAGGTTACTCTAAAATAAGTAGTTGTTCCTTGCATTTTGAGTGTATATGTTCCATTGTGATTCCATGTCATCATGACCTAGGGTTGACATACTATATTATATTCTATCTAAGATACATGATGTGATACATTTCTTGATGCATTAGTTTGTTAAACCAGATACACCATTAGCAATAAATTAATTATATGTTGTGTATTCTATTTATTTATTTCAAAGACTTTACATGCCTTGTTTGACCATATCATTATAGTCCATCTTTTATCTCTATCACTAAATTCTTTTTCACATTTTCATGTACACTATAGATCATATAACTCTTACACAACACAACTTATAGACTTGTTAATGATGTTCGATCTAAGGGCTTGTTTGGTAGCATGTTCTTACAACACACTAGATGAATTGAAAATCTAGAAATGGAAATGTGAAATTGAACTACACATTGAGCATGTTGGTTGGATGAATCTTCAACCCATGTCTTATGTATATTTGGTTGCATGTAGATTAAAGATGTAGTTACCACCCAAAAATTATTTGATATTTTACTCCTACTTCCTGGATTTTCACATTTTCAATCAATGGAAAAACTTTCTCTACCATCGTTATCTACTCTAGTACGTTTACCTGACCATCACGTGAGCAGATCCACATGCCATTGTCACTTGTGATCTATTGGTCTTTTGAGGGTTAATATTATCAAATGAACATATTATGAACCTGATCCACACCTGTGGATGAGGACCGTTGAATATCTTGAAAAACCACTAGAGGGGGGATGAATAGGATTTTATGGATATTTTAATAATAATTCAACTAAAGCAAGCAACCACAAAAATATTGGACAAGGGGACAAGGATTTAGAGTGGTTCCAACCTTAGCAAATACTAAGGCAGCCAATCCATTACCCGGTTGCTTACGCAATCGGGATTTTGAAAGTATTTAATTTTATTACCTCACAAGGATGTTACATAAAATTACAACACTTTCACCAAACCCTTCAGACAGCCTTCACCTAGAAGTAGTCTCACCAACCTTGAAGCAGCCTTCCTTGAAGTAACCTCAAGCTCCCCGTTGAAGTAGCCTTCCTCTTGAAGTAGCTTCCCGTTGAGACAACCTTCTTGAAGTAGTCCAAAGTCCACCTTCTCCACCGAGAAGACCCTTCTCCACCTGAGAAGTCAAACCCTCTCCAATCCATAGCCTCCAACCCTAGGAGTAGCAAGGAGAGTACAAAGGATATAAAAGAACAAGAAGGAAAAATAGAAATTACAATACCGTTGTAGCACAAGGCTTGATTTCCTATATCAAGCATTTTGATCTCCTAACCAATGTATATGGAAGTGTTGGTATAGTGGGTAGGAGATGCTAGCCTATAGGAAACGAAATTGGAGCAATGGGAATGAATAGCCAATGTTGGAATTGCTCTATTGCTCACAAGAATGAATAGCCAATTGCAAGTATTTTTCTCAAGTGTAGCACAAGTGTACTTTGGGTGTCCTATGGCTTGTCCTATTTATAGGAATGGCCTATGGATGCTTAAGGACATTCTAGACACTTTCTAGGCGGTTCTTAGTGCTCAACTAGCCGTTAGGTAACCATTAGTTGCTTTAACAATGGCTAGTTAATTAATTCTGAAAAGTGCAGACAGAGACATTCTCAGTCGAAGATTTGTCGACCGAGAGTCCTAGTCAGTCGAGGACTTGTCGACCGAGGGACTGTCTATAGCAACGTTCTGATCCAACTTCCAACTACTTTGTCTGTTGTGTCTAACGGCTATTTGGGTCATTCTCGGTCGAAGAGTTTGTCGACCGAGAGTGTCTCGATCGAGAAGTTTGTTGACCGAGAATGGCTATGTTTCAATGTTTTAAACTAAGTACTAAGTGTGTGTATGAGTGTGCAGTTGTGACACTATTGTAGGGAATGACCTATCTAAGTGTTGTGATTGACTAGGGAAGATCGAAACGCTTGATTTACATGATATCTGAGTACTTGTACATTATATACTTGTACAAGTTTTTACATTTGATTACAATCATGAATTAAAGCAATTTGAGCATATAGATCTTCCAAGTTGTTTTTCATCCACCTAATTCCTGCAACACTCAAGTAGCATGTTAGATCCACAAGAATGAAATGTTTGTCATCATCGAAATAAATGGATTATAATAATGTCCAATTTAGCCAACAATCTCCCCCTTTTTGAAGATGACAAACATTTCCTAAATATAAAATAAGGAAATATAAATCATATGAGTTCCATACCTGAAGTTTATCTTTTGTAGCCATTCTCTTGTTTTGCAAGTGTGTACTGGCCCAAATTTTATGAAACTCATTTTACTTTATGTTTTCGGTTTATATTATTTCTCCCCCTTTGTCATTTCAAAAAGATATCCAAGAAAATCATTTTTATTTCTCCCCCTTAATTTTATGCTATGCTCCCCCTAACTAAGATATTCAGTTTTAAAAATAGGGATTAATATAAATGTAAACCATTTATTGTCAAATTTAGCCACCATTTGTTTCTCAATCATTTCCAAAGGATGTTAAGCCTTGAAATGATATGAGATCCTTTTATATCTATGGCATATGTATTTTGATTTCTCATCCATTTTACACGAGATGTTAAGCCCTGGAAATGATATGAGATTCCCTTAAGCTCATGATGGATACATATTGATTTCTCATCCATTTTGCAAGGGATGTTAAGCCCTGAAAATGACATGAGAACCTTTTAAGCTTATAGTAGAGTACATGAAAAGTATCTCTAACCAAATGCACGGGATGTTAAGCCCTGATTTGTTTGGAGAATTCCATTAAGAACAAGATATATCATATTCATGAAATTTATATTCCTTTATTTTCATAACCAAGATTAAAAATACTAAGGTCATAAAATGTTTCATCTTTTCTTTATGACGTTCTCAAAATTTCATAAGCTCCTTCTTAATCTTATAGTCAAGATAGTTTTTGTGAGCTCCCCCTTAATCTTATAATCAAGATGTTTTAAGGATTCCAAGGTCACAATAAATATTAGATCATAAAAAGTTATGCACTAAAATTTTTGTTTTCAATATACTAAGATTAAGTGTAGTAAAATGATGTACAAATAAGCATTTTGTCAAGATTATTTTAGGTCGACCTTTACTTCGACCATAGAGCCCCTTGGTCAAACTTGATTTCAACCAAGAGGCAATTTCTGCAGATTTCCAATTTGAACACTTATATGTGAAGTATAATTTCTACAGATTTAATTTAAAATGATTATGATAGAACATTAGAAACATATCCACAATACAAGATAGAATCATGTAGTTTCATGAAATACAATGATTATGACCATTTAAATTTTAATACACATGGTTCCTCCATAGATAGACCAAGGAATACTTAGGAAAAACCATGTGGATTATGATAAAATAGTAATTTCTTTGATTAAACTAATCATGGTTCATATTTTCAGTGTTAAGCCAAACCATGTAGAGAATAAACCAAAATAATCTCATTCAGGTTCATAAGTTTTCAATTTTAAGACAAACCATGTAAATGAACATGCTTAATAAACTTTTTCAATCAATGAATAAGGTTTGTTCAAAATCAGTCTTCATATAACACTTTTGCAATCTGTTTAAGGATTTCATATTCATAATGTTATACCTTAATTCATGATGCAAAAAGATCAATATGTCTTGTTTTAAAGATGGTCTCCAAGACTTATTCTTGATTTGTATATTAAATCAATAACAAATTGATAGCAAACTAGATTAATTGAAAATAGGTTCAGCAGAACTTGATTCAGTCGAACTGTTTGTTGACTGAATTTATCTCGGTCGATGTTTTTCTCGATCGAGAATGTTGTTGTTTGTATAGGTTTTTTTAGATTTGTTGCAAACTTGAAAATGGTAACCTGTTCGGTCGACTATTTCTCGACCGACAATATTCTCGGTCGAACAGTTTCTCGACCGAGAATGTTTTTGTACTGTTTCAGAACTATTTTCAGTAATTGTTTCCAAGTAAAACAATAATATGAAAGTTAAAGCTCGATTGTGTTGAGATATGACATTTGTATATCAAGAATCAGTTTAGGTCAAATCTCAACTAGTCAAATTTAAACCTCTAAGTTTTAGGAACCCAAGCGAGATCATCATTCCTTTTCTTGTATGGCATGAAAAAGAGTAGTGTCCAAAATGCAAGCAATAATGACAACTAATAGAGTCAATCTCATTTCTCTTTCTAGGAGTTGAGTTGTTCTTGGGTACATACATGGATTGATTCTCTAGCACTTGTGTCCTTCTCCAACTAGGTTTTTGATAAGATTTTCCCTTAGTCTTATAACCTAGTCCTCTCCTTCCAATTTGACGATAAGAATCATTTAAGATATTATCAAGAATATTATTGTTACTCAAGCTACTCACTTTTTGTTGTAACTTCATAATCTCATCCATTTTCTTCTTGATGTCTAATTTTGCTTTATCTAGATTAGATAATAAAGAATCTCTTTCTTTCACAATAATATCATAATCTAGATGTGTACACAAAATAGATTGTCTTTGAAGATCATTTACTTGAGTTTGCAAGTTTAACTTTTCTAGGGAAAGAAGATTGCAATTTGCTTCTAAAGATTTAAGCTTAATATCATAATCTTAAATACCCTTTTTGAGATCTTCATTTTCAGATGTGAGAGCAAGAAGTTTAGCATGTAACTCTTTATTTGATTTCTTAAATTTCTTCTTGCACTCAATATATTTCTCATGTGTATCTTGAAGACTAGCAATTAGATCTTCTTTTGGTAGATCAAAAACACTTACCTCTTCTTCTTCTTCATTTGTTGTAGCAATACGACATTCTACTTCTTCTTTTCCATCATCACTATCATCACTTGAATCATCCCATGCAGCTTTATATGCTCTTTCTTTCTTTTTGTGAGATGATTTCTTTCCTTTCTTGAATTTTGGACAATCACCTTTCATGTGTCCCTTTTTACCACATTCAAATCACTTGGAAGAAGAAATACTAGAAGTTTTGTTAGTTTTAAAACTTTTATACTACAATTACCATTTACAATGAGAGTTTCTTCTTCACTATCATCTTCACTTGTGTCATGATTGATCTTGGTTGATGATTTGAATGCAATGTCCTTCTTTCTCCCTTGTTGAAGTTCACGTTCTCGTCTTTCTTCCTCTTCTAAAGTTGCCTCATGTGCTTCTAGGTTGCCAATAAGTTGTTCCATTCTTAGCCGGATGAGATCATTTGCTTCTTCAATAGCAGTCACCTTGGACTTGTATTTGGGAGGAAGAGACCTAAGGATTTTTTATACTTGATCTTCTTTGCTGATTACTTTACCTAAAGCATTTAAACCATTCACAATAGAAGAAAATTTTGCATACATTTCACTAATAGACTTATTTTGATCCATACGAAACTGTTCAAATTTTTGCTTAAGCATTCCGATTTTAGAATTCTTAACTTGAATAGTTCCTTCATATGTTATAGAGAGTCTATGCCATATGTCATATGCCATTTCATAATTTGATATTCTATTGAATTCACTAATGGAAATTGAACAATAGAGTATATTTACAGCTTTTGCATTCATTTGGGCTGATCTTACCGTATTAGCATCCCAAGTTGCATACTCTGTTTGAGGGAATTCATAAGGATTTGATACCATTCTCCATAGATCTCAGCTAATTACTTGGAAGTAGAATTGCATCCTCCTTTTCCAGTAGGTGTAGTTAATGCCATCAAAAGGTGGAGTTCTAACCACGAGTGTCCCTTCTAGGTTGAGGTTGTTGAGTACCCCATCACCCATTCTTCAAGACTTTGTAAAGGTTCCTTGAAGCCCTGCTCTGATACCAATTGAAAAACCACTAGAGGGGGGGTGAATAGGGTTTTATGGATATTTTAATAATAATTCAACCAAAGCAAGCAACCACAAAAATATTGGACAAGGGGACAAGGATTTAGAGTGGTTCCAACCTTAGCAAATACTAAGGCAGTCAATCCACTACCCGGTTGCTTACCCAACTGAGATTTTGAAAGTATTTAATTTTATTACCTCGCAAGGATTTTACATAAAATTACAACACTTTCACCAAACCCTTCGGACAGCCTTCACCTAGAAGTAGTCCCACCAACCTCAAAGCAGCCTTCCTTGAAGTAACCTCAAGATCCCCCTTGAAGTAGCCTTCCTCTTGAAGTAGCTTCCCATTGAGACAACCTTCTTGAAGTAGTCCAAAGTCCACCTTCTCCACCGAGAAGACCCTTCTCCACCTGAGAAGTCAAACCCTCTCCAATCTACAACCTCCAACCCTAGGAGTAGCAAGGAGAGTACAAAGGATATAAAAGAACAAGAAGGAAAAATAGAAATTACAATACCGTTGTAGAACAAGGCTTGATTTCCTATATCAAGCATTTTGATCTCCTAACCAATGTATATGGAAGTGTTGGTATAGTGGGTAGGAGATGCTAGCCTATAGGACACGAAATTGGAGCAATGGGAATGAATAGCCAATGTTGGGATTGCTCTATTGCTCACAAGAATGAATAGCCAATTGCAAGTATTTTGCTCAAGTGTAGCACAAGTGTACTTTGGGTGTCCTATGGCTTGTCCTATATATAGGAATGGCCTATGGATGCTAAAGGACGTTCTAGACACTTTCTAGTGGGGTCTTAGTGCTCAACTAGTCGTTAGGTAACCATTAGTTGCTTTAACAACAGCTAGTTAATTAATTCTGAAAAGTGCAGACAGAGACATTCTCGATCGAAGATTTGTCGACCGAGAGTCCTAGTCGGTCGAGGACTTGTCAACCGAGGGACTGTCTGTAGCAACGTTCTGATCCAACTCCCAACTACTTTGTCTGATGTGTCTAACGACTATTTGGGTCATTCTCGGTCGAAGAGTTGGTCGACCGAGAGTGTCTCGATCGAGAACTTTGTCGACCGAGAATGACTCTGTTTCAATGTTTTAAACTAAGTAGTGTGTGTATGAGTGTGCAGTTGTGACACTGGTGACCTATCTAAGTGTTGTGATTGACTAGGGAAGATCGAAACGCTTGATTTACATGATATCTGAGTACTTGTACATTATATACTTGTACAAGTTTTTACATTTGATTACAATCATGAATTAAAGCAATTTGAGCATATAGATCTTCCAAGTTGTTTGTCATCCACCTAATTCCTGCAACACTCAAGTAGCATGTTAGATCCACAAGAATGAAATGTTTGTCATCATCAAAACAAAGGGATTATAATAATGTCCAATTTAGCCAACATATCTACTAGATGATCCTAGCAATCTCTTTGAATAGTAGGGATAGAGAGGTAAGTTGATAAACTTCCATAACCAAAGAAAATTAACTGCACCCAAAGAAGACATAGTCTGTTTCCAAGCATTTTGTGTGTTATGCAACCTAACCGTGGAGTTCATTCCCACACCACAGGCTAGAGTTACATCTAATCAAACACATTACAATGGAAAACATGGTGAATGAGAAAACTTCCTCTCATTTACTGTTCAACCAAATGTGGCCTAAGTTATTTGCTAATGAAAACAGGAAAACAATCTTTTCATTGAAAAAATCAGATAAATATATTTCCAAACCCCTAAAGAGGGGGCAAAGTTACAAACTTCACACGTACATGAAGTTTACATAGAGGAAGATAGCAAGTGACTTAGTCACTAATAAAGATAAGAAGAACTGCCTATTACATCAAATTACAATTTCTAAGGATGATAGGAGATACACCTAGTAGTTTAGGTTTATAACATTCATATATAATTCTCATATCCTTCTCTAGTCTCTCAAAGATGAGCATATTTGATTTCCACCTTGGACTCTAAAATTCCTTTCCATCCTTATAAGGTGAACACAACATGTCATGGACCAGAGATCGATAATACCATTTGACTCTGATCTGCTGCCAATGTTTTCGAGACAAGTCAATAGAGGATATGAACTTCTAATATGCAAATTCAGTTGGGCATGACCCCAAAGATATCTCTAGTATTTGCAGGAATAGAGCAAATGATATGTTGACTCCAACTGTTGCTGAAAGAGGGTGCAGTATGTGTCAGTGACTGAACCCCATATGTTGATCCTCTACCAAGTAGGAAGGAAATTTTTAAGGGCTTTATAAGTCATAAGACTCCATCTAGGCTAGTGAATAGTCAACCAGAGATGCTTGAAGGCTTTAGTGATAGGAAGGGTCTGCCTACAGTTATTCCATAGTGAAAAATCATCTATAAGATTGAACTCAGGCCATAGTTTCACCATTCTACGCCAACATGTAGAAAATCCATGTTTGTGTCCATGATCGAAGGATAGATTCAATCCATATCTACTAGTCATCCATGAGCTCTAGGAACAAGAATCATGTAAGAAATGTTTAGTTTTCTTTAGAGTGTAGAAGTTGGCCAGGTCGATGAGTTGATTGAGATCCAGTCCTTCTACTTCTTAAGGATAGGATATCTTGGACCAATTTGCATGATGTGTGGGGTTTCCCCATACAAAACCAGACATTGTAATTTCCATTTTGGTCAAGGCAGATGTTGGAATTTCACCTTGCCTCATCCAGTTTTTTATGAGGCCCATGACACAATATTTGATCAATGTAATACAACCTGCCATAGAAAGCTTTGAGCCAGGACATTTGTTGATCATGTCTCTCAATCGGTCTAGGAATTCACTGAAGTGTTTCCTCTTGAGGATATCACCATCTAAGGGAAAGTTGAGATACTTAGTAGGCCATTCACCTCTTTGTATGTTAATGGAAAACATTAGAGATGGTATATACCTACATGAGGCAGATAAAAAATATGTGACTTAGAAGTGTAGCATTGCATGCCCGAGATCCTCCCAAAGTCTTCAGAAGAGAATGGATAGCTTGAAGGTTTTTATGTCTCCCTTTAATGAATATGAGAACATCATCAACGAAGAGTAGATGGTTGAGAGATTTAGTACTTCTAATGGGAAAGGATCTAATCAGTTTATTTTCATAAGTTGCTTCAATTTTCCAACCAAGTCCTTCCATAGCAATAATATAGAGCAAAGGAGAAAGTGGATCACCTTGCCTAAGGCCATTAGAGTTTTTAAAGAAACCATGCAAGAAACCATTAAGGAGAAGAGAGAAAGGAATTCCAACACACTGCTTAATAAAATTGATCAATATTTCACTAAAACCAAGACTTTGTAGACAATTCCAAAGAAAAGACCAATATACATAATCAAAGGCTTTGGTAATGTCGAGCTTGACATAGGCAACAAGTGGGTTGTTCTTTTGATTAAAATGGAGTGTAAATTCTAATGCTAACATAGAGCAATACTCTATATTCCCACCTTGTATGAATGCACCTTTGTTCGGAGATATCAATTTAGGCAGAATAGCAGATAGTCATCTTGAGATTATCTTCGTGATGATCTAAAAGCATAGAACAACAAGATATTGAACTGAAGTCAGCATGAGAGGCAATAACATCCTTCTTTGGTATGAAGTCCAAAAAGACACAGTTAAGTTGATGAACCATGTTGCCACCTTCAAAGAACCAGGTTATAGATTTAACAAGGTCTTCTTTGATCAGGTTCCAATTTTCTCTATAAAAGAAACCATTGAAGCCATATGGACCAGGGCTCTTATTGGGGTTGATACTCCAAATAGACTCTCTGGTTTCCTCAACATTAGGAGTCTTACATAACATATTATGGTCTACTTCACTAACAATGTTGATCTAGTTGAAGTCCACTATGTCATGATTGATGTTAGATAACTCCTAGTTGTAGAGGCATTTGAAGAAGGATAGCATTTCATAAGCTATGTCCTCCTCATCTTGAATCAAATTACCTTCAAAATCAAATAATTCACTAATGGAATTAATACAATCACGTTTCTTAACTATATTGTGATATATTTTAGTACTTTTGTCTCCATTGGCAATCCAGTTAAGGTGACTTCTTTGCCAACAATATTTCTCCTCAGCCTTGGAAAGCATGTCTAACTTGTAGTTGTTGTAACTATTTTTTTTTGCATCAATAACAAAAACATTGAGGGGGGACCTTCTGAGCAAAATAGAGATATCATCAAGTTCCATTCTCTCCTTAGCAATGAGATTCCTAAGATTACAATGTTCTTTGAACATGTCTTCAAGTTCTTCTTCACTTGCTGCAACTTGTAGTTAAAACAAAAAAGAGGGTTACCAACAATAGTAAAACCCAAGCTTGTTGAATCAGCTCATAACAACCAACCCGTTCCATCCAGAAATTAAGAAACATGAATGTTTTCTTTTTGTGGATGATAGCCTTCATGTTGAGATCAATAGCATAGTGATTAGAATAAGTGCAAGTGACAAGCTTGGAGTTGGAGCCTTTAAATTTGGTAGGCCATTCTTCACTAACAAGCGCACGATCAAGTTTACAAGCAATTCATTTAGATACACCTTGCTTATTATTCCAAGTGAATATTTCATTGCCAATAGAAGGAAGTTCAGTGAGATTAGCTTTTTCAATAGATATAATAAAAGATTTGAGTATAAAATATGGGACTTCACGTCCACTTGCCTTCTCTTCATGCTTTCTAATGTTGTTAAAATCTCCAATAACTAACAAGGGTTCAACAATAGAAGAAGAAAGTTGTTCAAGAGCATCCCATAAACTGGTTCTTTCTTGGATGTGATTCCTAGCATAGACCCTTGAAAGGTGAATGTAAAGACCACCCTTATTTAGACATTGAACGGTGATGTGTTCATCATGCAGTTGAGAAGGACATCCTAAGATTTGGGTTTCCAACCTACATAGATACGACCATTAGGATCATGTTTATGATTAGATAACCAAGACCAACTACTAGGAAAAGTATCTCAGATGTGTAAATCATGTGAGATTTGATTTTGGTATCAACCAAGACCACAATAGATGATTTAGCTTCCAAAATTACCTTCCTTACCTCCCTTTTCTTACGTGACTTCCCAGAGCCATGTACGTGGTCATTAAGAAGGTCATTAATGACCTCTACTGGAGGAATGAGTCTTACATGACCCGTCAACCTTAGAATCCCTAGGAGTCTTGTTGGATTCCCTACTAGTATCCTTTCCAAGTTTTTTGGAGCCTGAATTAGCATTGTACTTGACATCATGAGTTTTTGAACTGTTTGTACTTTCTAAATCATTCTCTCTGTGTGGGGAAACATCTTGAAAAAAAAGCGTACATGGAATCTTATGAAGCTTCTGAAATAGTCTCACTATTGGATATAATCTTAAACAATAACCCTTGAAAATTCATTAACTTCAATAGTATCATCATCGTTGACTTCAATAGTACCTTTATCCTCATTTAGATTGGCAAAATGATTGTGGGTCTTGATGTTCTCTTCTTGGGTTGTTTTACTATTGGTATATTTGGATTTACCAACCTGCTTCCATTCATGATACACAGTCAAATTCTTATGAACCAGGACTTCCTCCTGAGGTTTCAAAGAACAATCATGATCAAAGTGTCTGAATACCTTACAATTAGGACAACAAATAGGAATATGTTCGTAGTTGATATTGATTGTGGTGGGTTCTCTCCTCGACATGTTGACCTAGATCTCACTGGGAGGATCTTCTTCGACATCAATCTCAACCAATGCTCGTGCTTCACCAAGAGATTCTTGGCCAATGGATTTGTAATCAATTTTCAATAGCTTCCTGATGCTTCCGAAGACAATGTCCATTGCTCAAGGAGACTAGTTCCTGCCCATACTAGGTATGATAATCCAGACCAGGATCATGTAGAAGTAGTCCTTTTAGAGATCATCTCATGTCTTGTAATCTATGATAACCACTAGACAATTATCAAACCAGTGTGGACCCCTTTGATGATATTTAGTTTGTCTTCAGATGAGTTGAAACATAAGAGAAAGAACTTGTCAGGCTTTGAAAACATATCAAAACCACCTTTAGGTTTCTAGACCCTCTTCATCCAGGCTAGAATATGATAGTAGTATGGCCGTTTGTCCATAACATACACTATCGTAGTGTGTCCCAATACTTTTCCATGGCCTCATTTTGTAGGCTCGCCAATGGTGATGAACCTCTTGCCGTCCAACTTTTCTAGAGGAGAGAAGTCATGCTGCTTCAAGTTATGCACCCCACTAAGGATTTGAGACTAGGCTTTCCTAGTAATGGTAGAATCGACATGGTTCTCAGGAGTTGTCATTAGGCAGGAGGAGAAGGGAGAGGGCATGGGGCTCCCCCTCCACAGATCTGGGAATTGTCTTGAGCTCCACTCAGAGGAAGCGTGATGCAAAATAGAAAGCAATCCTATGTGTTTGAAAGGAATGCATAACATGTGTGTTTTTATAATCAAGACTTTTCATCTTGAGCTTTTATATTGATGTCCATAAAATTGATCAAAAATTCAGCTCGTGATTTTGTTTGGAATGATGTGCATTTGTGCGCCTTGTTGTACTGACTGACTATGTGACCTATAAAATAAATTTGGCATGCACTAGAAACCCTCTTGCTTGTACAACAATAATTGGTTTATTTTGACAACTAGGAGAGGCCAACCAAGTCTTGACTAAACCTTGTATTAATGATTGGATAAATCATGGATGAATTATCAACTTATATAAGTAGAAGTTGGTATCAAATAATCAAATTAAAATTAAAATTTGAGCATGAGATTGATGTAACCTTAAGAATTTCATAAGACATTAATTGTTCACATGAAATGTTGGAACTAATTGTTCCTCTAACAAACACATAGTCAAAAGAAGATAGATTAAAAAAAATGAATAGATGATCAATTAACAAAGTAAAAACATAATGGATTTAACCATTTTTGTTGATAAGTCATCCAATCATACTGAACACTTATCAATTATAAATATATTTCTAAACAGTAAACAATATTGGATGGGCCAAAAGAAAGCATCTAGAGAGGCCAATGTTTCTATTTATTTCTAATTGTAAACCATGCAAATGGTGTTCCTCAAGTTGTAAGTCTAAGGTGGTTCATCTAATAGATTGATGAAATTTGACTAATGGGATTATGAATGTATTGATGACTACTCTTGACATGTATATTTGAGAAATTAACTATGTATAGTGGTGGTAAATCAAATTTTTAATGTCCTTGAGCTTTGAACTTACAAATGCTCTCAAATCAAAACACTCTCCAATGCTTCACTTTGCTAATTAACATGTCTCTTAGCTATACTATTCATCTCGTGTGGATCTACTTCTTGATGTGGTATTTCTTGTACAACCTCACCCTTCTACCACCTCAGTTTGCAAATATCTCCATCTTGTGGAGACCCCATCAACATTAGGACTTTTAGCATCTAGGTACCCCGTAAATAATTTAGTGGTATCTTGCTTCTTGCTTCATATTAAATAAATATTCTCTTATTCTAAATCATGTTATCTTCTTTTGATGCATCCCTTATGTTGTGGTTCATCATTATATATATGTACCTTTGTAGTAGACAGTCATACTTACATTCTTCTTCGGACTTCTTGGCTTTCTCTGAGACACTTTTGAATTTTCTTCTATAGTCTCTTGTATTGCTCTATTTTTTCAAGGAGAGTCATTAGTTAAAATGGTATTTCCTTGAAACTTTTCAATTTCTTCATCATTACATATCATAAAGAATCTTGAAGACTACATATTCAATTGGAGTAAGTTTTTTGTTTACATCTTTTATTTGATTTACCTTGGTAAGAAAATATATAATTTATATTTATCTCTATACATCCAAGCAATTCAATTATAACTATATGATCCTTTTTAATTAACAGGCGCGTCAATGCATCATATCCTTATGAAGTTGTTGTCGGCAAAAAAGCAATGCATGCTTCATTTTTAGCATGAGCACATGAGAAATAAAATACCCATAGTAAGAAAAAAATAGAGCTGATTCCTTTCTTCCATGATTTAATATTTTAAAGATAAATACGCACTATTTTACGGTACATTTTGGAAATTTAAGGACAATAAAAACGAGCACCTTTTAATTCCTTGCCGTTCAGATCAGGAATGGCTGAAGGAACTATCAATCGTATGGCTCAGAAACGAACAAATCCGATACTCAACTGCAGCCGATAACAGGGAGCGCTTTTATCGAACAAACAGGGCGAGCGGATGAGAAGAGATGGCGACGCTCCAGTTTCCCCTTTCTCCGCCCACCCCTACCGGTGTTGCCCCATTCCGACCAATCTGCCTACGAGCTTTCTCGGTTAGTTCTCATCATTCTTCATTAGGCTCCGCGATATTCTTTCATCCTCTCAGCTACTCCGAGCGAGGAGGTCCATCTTACTCGAACTCTCCCCTCCGGCTCCCATCAAGAAGCTCTCGCGTTTGGAGGTTTTCAGCTGTCTCCGGGGACGTTTTGACTCCGGAAACGGCGGTGGATCAAGCACAAAGCGTGCTACCCGCCGCAGCAGCAGGCGACGGCGGAGGCTCCACCGTCATTTCCGTCCTTCTGACAGTTGCGTTCGTAGGGCTCTCCATTCTTACTGCAGGGGTAATTTCTCTTCTGTCGAACTTGGTAACCGTTTCTGGTGCTCTTAATATTGAGGGAAAGCGCGGTTTGAGGAAATGGTATGATGTTCATCTTTGCTTTTTCTCTTTTGGTTTATGAATACAGGTTATCTACATAGCTGTTACGGACTTTCTGCAAAAGAGGGAGACGGAGAAGTTCGAGAAGGAGGAGGCAGCCAACAAGAAGGGTAGTAAAAAGAAGGTCAAGGTCAAGGCCAGGGCTGGACCGAGAGGATTTGGCCAGAAAGTCGAGGAAGAAGAGAAGGAAGACTAGTATTTCTACTTCTTCCTCCTCTGTTCGAGTTTTTTTTTGCCGTAGGCTTCTTGGGTCATTCCTTTGGGCCTCTCGAGTTTCCTTCATCAGCAGCTACCCCTTGAGTCTGATGAAAACATAAGATTGTATTGTTATTCGCAGTTTAGTTTTCTCAAACAGAAAAGTTATAGATTCCTTTTTTTGATCCGCCTTCGATTCCATGTTTATGTGCAGCATAAAGACGGTACATAACTACATAAAGGTTGAATTATGTTCTAGAGTATCAGCTGGAGATCTAACTCTATCTGAACATGATTTGCTTTATCTTATAGCCGTAGCAAGCATATAGATTGTAACCAAGCAGTCAATTGGTTGGATCTTCCTTCCTTGTGTGCGACTTGTTTGGCCCGAAGTAATTAGTGTGCAAAGTATGATTTTAAACCGTTACTATATATTGTAAAATCACACATTGCACACTGATGTAGTCAGATCTAGTTTGAATACTTATTAGTAATTCAAATTCCAACAAAAAAGTTTATATTATGTTTTAAATTATATTAAATTGGATTTTGAATCGAAAGATTTATCTCTTTCTAATTTTATTTGAGTCAAATTCGTAATTGCTTGAATTGTGTAATCTCTAATTTCTGACGTTGGCAATCAACCCAAATCAATTGGATTATAATTCAATTTGTGACAATCATAAGTAGAGAATCATGTTCTAGTCAGTGATATATAGTTTGTTAGGCGATACTCCACATAGTTACCACAAAGCATACATACCACAATATATTTATATTAAAACTAAGTGATTTTTTCTTTTTAGTATCCACTTTTAATCTTCAATCAACAACAGATAAATCTATATGACACACAAGAGCACATCATTCACAAGCAATACATTTATCAAATTCAAAAGTGATTCCAAAGCGGAAACACTCTGATGTTATTAAATTTTCATAAGGAAATTTAATAGTTACATGTAAATGATTTGTATGGGATAAGGTAATCATGAATCCTTGTCCAATGTACTTTATGTCCCGTACTATTTGTTGACCATAACTCAAGAATCGAGTTACTATAGGGAACATATTGTAAATATCTATAAAATAAATAAGTTGATGTTTCTTTCTCTTGTTTAAGATAAATTAGAATGACGTTATAATATCCTCTTGTTTATACTGTAGTGAAACACATTGAGAGGAGGTTGTCTATACTAAATTATCAAATGAAATAGGTAAATCAAAGAACACTATTGATGCAGACCATGTCCTAGTCATCATATCACAATATGCTTATATGATCACAACCTAATTCTCTTTCCCCTTTTTGCACTAGATCTCTAAATTGAGTTATTGCATGAGAAGGATCCATAAGAGGCGACTTGGCTTCACCTCCTTTTTAATAGTAAATATTTGATGGATATGTGGGCAGTATAAACAACAACATGACAACCCACTAAGTAAGATCTAAACTTGTGGATTGCATAAACAATAGAGGCAACTCCTTGACAATAAATTTCTCTGTTCCTTGTCTGGTGGCGTACTAGAACAGTAGATGGCATGATGCTTCTTCTCCATGCACTAGCAACAAACAACCCTCACTGCATAATCACTAGCATCACAGACGATCTCAAGTGAGAGGCCAGTCAGAAACATGTATCATAGTAGTAGACATGACTTCCTCTTTAAGGCATGTAAATCTATGGAGATAGTTTCGTCAAAATGAACTAAACATCCATTATAAATTAATTCATGAGTGGATTTGATATATTACTGAAGTCTTAAATGAAATGGTGATATAATCCAACTTGTCAGAAGAATGAAATGATTTCCTCGATCAAATATGGGAGAGATAGGTTGATGATGACCTTGATCTTTGATTTGTCAACATCGATCTCCCTAGAGCTTACTAGATAACCTAAAACAATGCCCTCACTCATCATACAATGCCATTTCTCCCAGCTAAGCACCGTATGTGTTTCTTTGCAACATTCAAGCACTATGCACATGTGGTGTAGGAAAGCCTAAAATGATCATTCGTAGATAAAAGTACTGTCAATGAAGACCTCCATGGCCATCTCTTTGTATCCCATAAAAATGGTTGACATGCATTGCTAAATTGTGATGGGGGCATTGTAAAACATGAAGGGTATCCTTCTACAAGCATATGTCTTGAAAGGTCATGTGAAGGTGATCTTTCTCTAATTTATTTGGTGTATATGTATATGACAAAACCCAAAATAGCCACGAAGTAGTGAAAACATTCTTGATCAGCTAGATGCTCTAGCAAGTGATCCAGAAGTGTAAGAAGGAAATGATCTTTCCTTGTAGACTTAATAAAACTACTATAATCAATATATATCCACCACCCTATCACTATACAAAGGCATGTATGACACATCAAATCTATCAATCTATAACCCAAAAGCCTTCTACCTCTCTCGTAGTTAAATAAGAAGCTTGAATTCTTGTTCTACTACAAGAGAAACATTAAAATAAATCATGGCACAATTGCTGCACACCTAGGAGTACATATTTTAACATGGGGTGTAGCATATCCGTCCTAGATTTTTCAATTGCCTTGGCTTCATCATTAAGCATAAATATAGATTTTGGTTCTTCAAACTTAGATGTTGGTTCTTCTTTTATAACGTCAAGGTGGTAGAGGATCTGATCGAGTTTTCCATCATCAAGATCATAGGCATGTGGATCTATAAATGTAGTCTCCATAGGGTCATCGACGTGGTGAGTATGATGCTATGATTTTGTCATTTTATCCATGCGGTCTAGGAAGTACATCTCCTCTTAAATAGAAAGTCCTAAGCTTTCAAACAACCTTAAATTATAAGGAATACTTATGCACTCATAGGTCAAATAACTTTAAGTGCCACCCAGTACATCAATAAGTGCCATGGACATAGCAAGAAAAGGACAGACAAAAACGAGAGCATATCATAGATCCTCCTTGATGTCTCTTACTATGAAGTTGGAGGGGAGACAAAAAGTCCTCACCTGCACTGGAACATCCTCCACTACGCAAAAGGAGTGGTCATTGATGAATCAACCAATTATATCACCTTTTATATGGGTAGAAACTCAGAACATCCCAATCATTTGTAGAGGCTATGGGGCTTGATAGAGATGCCAGATCTCAGATATTCCAACAAGTGAGGCTACCTATAAAATAGGAAATACCAAAAGATCTCGTATCATTGATTTTGTAGGGCATCATTCTCTAAATGATGTCATAAGAAATTTGTTCCATTTTAATGATGCCTTGGCTTCTACACTTCTTCCATCATCTTCTTACCCATCCGTCCATCAAAAAGAAACAAAAATAACCAAAATAGTGCCAAACCCTAAGTTCGGGGCGGCACACACTCTCTCTCTCTCTTTACGCTTCTTCCATACCCCTCGCTACGAAATAGGGGCGTATCACCAAGAAAAGATGCCTAAGCGCACCCAAAAAGAAATGCAATCTCGAGTCGAATAGAGGAGAGGTTCGCACAAAAAAAATGCAATCAATGAAATTGCAGATCATATAATAAAAATCTTGAGTCGAATAGAGGAGAGATTTATTTCTTCCTTCCATACCACCCTTCACTCCCTTTTCCACCTAAAGGCGGAATGAATGCCTCCCTGATCCTAAAAACACCAGTGTCAGATCAGGTGCACACTTGTTGTTCTGCGGGTATCTCTGGACTCTTACAAAACTCTCCGACATGCTTGATTTTGGAAAAAGTAGAGAGGAAGTGATATTGGGAAGCGAACTCGGAAATGAAGTTATGGTAAAATGTGTTCTGTGATCTCAGGATGTTGAGACACTTAGTCATACCGAGCAGAAAAGAAACAATCGTGATGTGAAGATAAAGCAATCACACGAGTTGAGAGTATTCATCCAGCGAGTGTTTTAGATTTTGTGTTACTCGAGGACGAGCAATGTTTAAGTTCGGGGTATTTTGATGAATGCATATTCATCATAGTTCAATCATCTCGTTTAGCCCAGTTTTGGTTACATTCATGCTTTTATTGGCTTTATCTTCTAATATGTGCATTTACTTGGCTTAACTGCTTTATTGAGATTTTATTGGCCGTATCTTCTTATCTGAGACTTATCTTGGTTAAATCAAATTGATCACGAATTTAATTGTAATTTTACATCATTTTTGACAGGTCAATTTGGGCATTGGGCCCATGTTCTAATCCATTCCTCTATCTTAGTCATTGGTTTGGGCCTGGTCAAAGCAAGTCAACGGCCACTCTTTTTCTTTACGCGGCTACAGTACCCGCTTCTTCATCGAGATCGCGACCTCCCTCGACTCTACCCGCGATTGTTGTTGATCGCGACCAAGCCAAAAGATCGCGGACACTTATCCGCGGTAATAACTGCGACCTTCACCAACTCTCTGCACCTCCCCTGCATAGCCGCGACCGCGGCAACCTCTTCACAGACCCGCGATCGGGTCCTAAAACTAATTGTGACACCACCGACACCAGCAGTAGACCCACGATCTCCTCCAAGCCACCCCGCGACCGCGGCATTTAAAAAGCCACGACCGCAACATTCAAAAAAGTCGCGACCGCAGTGTCAAAATGCCGCGACCTGCAGCGAAGCCACGACCAAGCTAAAGATTGCGGACATGTCAGTTCGATTATCGCGACTGCGGCATCATTCTAAAAGCCGCGACCGTACAAAAAGCCACGATCGCGGCATCATTCCAAAATCCGCGACCGTGCAAAATGCCGTGACTGCGGCATCATTAGATAAGTCGTGACCTGCAGCTAAGGCACGACCGAACCAACAAGCCGCGACCGTGGCAAAACTCAATCGCGACCTCTACACCTGCCAAGAAAATCCGCGAACGCGGCATGCAAAAAGCTACGACTGCAGAATCATTACTAAGGTCGTGAATCTAATTCGGTGCCCAGCCTGCCTATAAATAGAACACGACTCCAATCGGTCAAATCATCATCTCCAGACGTCGTTAGGCTGCAGGTCTGTCCTAGGCCTAAGGAGACAATCTCCATAGCCAAGAACCTACCCCTGTGGTGGTTGTGCAGACTATTCACCCAGGTCTGGAGTGAAGACTCAGATCTGCAAGCCACCTCGTTCATATCTGGATCTAGATCTAGATCTGGGTCTAGACCTGCTGCGTCTGTGCCATTTCTACATCGCCATCTCATCCACGAGCTGCTCCTCCTGCTGTGAGCGAGGACTACGAGAAGAAGAAGAAGATGGAGAGAGGAGATCTGCCTGTTGGATAAATTGGACATTATGATAAATCCTTTTGTTTCGATGATGACAAACATTTCATTCTTATTATTCTAACGAGCTACTTGAGTGTGCAGGATTATGGTGGATGACAAAGCAACTAGGGAAATCACGAGCTTACATATTTACTTTCATGCAATGTAATCATTATTGTAAAAACTTGTACAGTTATATAATGTACAAGTACTTAGATTGCATGTAAATCAAGCGTTAGATCTTCCCTAGCTACACACCATAGTTAGACAAGTCATCCCTTCCAAAAGGATCACATTATGCACACTCATAAACACACTTAGTGGTTTAATTATAAGATTGAAACAGAGTCAATCTCGGTCGACCACACTCCTCGACCGAGACACTCTCGGTCGACAAACTTCTCGACCGAGATTGACCAAAAGTAGCCGTTAGACACAGCAGTTGACAGTTGCAAATAAACGTTAATCCAGAGAGCCTGTCGGTCGACGAATCCTCGACCGACTGGGCATCTCGGTCGACAAGTCCTCGACCGAGATGGTCTCTGACAGCAACTGCAGAATTAATTAACTAGCCGTTGCTAATGCGCCTAACTTATTCCTAACGGCTAGTTAAGCACTAGGAACCCCCTAGAAGTTGTCTAGAACGTCCTTAAGCATACATAGGTCATTCCTATAAATAGGACATGCCTTAGGTCACCAAAGAAGATCTAAGATATACTAGTGCTATACTTGAGCTTGAATACACACTTGCAATCTGTTTTAGAGCAATAGAGCAATTCCAACACTTGCCATTCATTCCTATTGCTCCCATTTCGTGTCCTATAGGCTAGTATCTCCTATCCACTACAATCACATTGTCATACACATTGGTTAGGAGATCTACACGCTTGATATAGGCAAATCAAGCCTTGTGCTAAAAGGATAAGTTGTAATTTCCGTTTTCTTTCTTATTCCTTGTTATCTTTTGTACTCTCCTTGCTACTCCTAGGGTTGGAGGCTGCGGATTGGAGAGGGTTGACTTCTCAGGTGGAGAAGGGGACTTCAAGCTACTTCAAGAAGGCTATCGCACGGGAAGCTACTTCAGAAGGCTGGTGCAACGGGTGTTGGTGCATCTACTTCAAGGGAAGGCTGCTTCAAGGTTGGGCGATTACTTCTAGGTGAAGGCTGCTTGAAGGGTTTGGGAAAAGAAATTGTATTTTATGTAAAGTCCTTGCGAGGTAATAAAATAGATTTCTTTTCAAATCCCAGTTGGGTAAGCAACCGGGTAGTGGACTGACTACCTTAGTATTTGCTAAGGCTAGGAACCACTCTAAACCCTTGTGTCTCCTTGTCCAATCTTTCTTTGTGGTTGCTTGAGTTTAAATTATTTTAAAATCTCTATAAAACTCTATTCACCCCCCCCCTCTAGAGGTTTTCAATTGGTATCAGAGCAGGCTTCAAGGAGCCCTAACAAGGTCTTGAAGAGATAAAAGGAGGAGGTGACTACAACCACAAGAAAAGGAGCATGGACCAATGTTCGACAAGTTGCAATTGGTGCTTAGGAACAAAGCACTCTACGTCTAGATGTCCATGGAGGTCAAAGAAAGAAGATACACATAAAGAATGTTTCGTTGCTACAATAAGTGAGGAAGAAGAAGAAGAGGTAAGCTTGCTTGATTTACCTAAGGAAGAGTTAGTTGCTATCATTGAAGAAACACATAATAAATATGTTGAATGCAAAAAGAAGTTAAAGAAATCTAGTAAAGAAAATGATGATCTAAATGCTAGACTTCTTGCTCTTACATCTGAAAATGACGATTTATATGCCAAATTGAATACTCTTAGTTTTGAAAAAGATAGCATTGTTTCTGAAAATCGTACTCTAAAATCATCTCAAAGTAGTAGTGAGGTGAAGATTTTCACTCTAGAAACAAATTATGATCTTCTATGTCAAGAAAAAGCTGAACTGCTTGCAAAGTTAAATGATATTCAAAAACAACCTGTTTTGTGTACACATCTAGATTATGATAATATAGTAAAAGAAAGGAATTCTTTATCATCAAATCTAGATCAAGCAAAACTAGACATCAAGAAAAGAATGGATGAGATAGCCAAGCTACAACAACAAGTTCGTAGTTTGAATAACAATGGCATTCTTGACCAAATTCTAGATAATCCTTATCGACAAATTGGAAGGAGTGGACTAGGTTATAAGCCTAAAGGTAAATCTCATCAAGAACCTAGTTGGAGAAGGACACAAGCGAGTCAATCAATGAATGTACATAGAGGCAAATATACATTTGTACAAAAGAACAACCTAGACCAAAATCATAGAAAGAGATATGAGGTTGATTCTATATGTTGCCACTATTGTTTACGTCTTGGACATTACTCCTTCTCCTGCCCATACAAGAAAAAGGATGTTGAGTTGGTATGGGTTCCAAAATCCCCAAATTGACTCGATTAGACTAAGTTGAGATATGACCAAAGCCTTTAATTTGCATATCTTTATGTCTATCTCAACTTAACATGTAGGGATAATAAATCGAAACTTAAAAGATTTGATTTAAAGGTTATCTTGATCTAAATTAAACTAAACTTTCAAATTGCATAATTGAATTAAAATAATATAAATTTCACTTGAAAACTATTACTGAAACACATTTCAGAAACAATACAGAAACTTTCTCGGTCGAGAAACTATTCGACCGAGAACACTTTCGGTCGAGCAATAGTCGACCGAGCAGATTACTGTCTTCAAGTTCTGCTGTATCTATTGTTGCTATCAATTTGTTGTAAATGTTTGATCAAGATTAAATTGCAGGAAATATTTTGAATCAAATCATATTGATCTCTCTACATCATGCATATAAAATCTTTAAACATATTGCAAAAATAATATATGAAGACTGATCTTTGAACAAACTTTCCTCCTTAGTTAAGAAAGTTTATTAAGCATGTTCATAGTTTGTCTTAAAACTGAAAACTCATGAAACATGAATAAGATTCATTTGGACTATCATCAAATTGATTTGAAAATGAATCATGTTAGTTTAAAACTAAGGAAATTACTGTTTCACATAGATTATCCTAAGTATTTCTTGATTCATGTATGCAAACCATGAATAGTCATTGTTCTTTATCATTGTGATTCAGTTCATATGAAGATATCTGCACAAATGATAAAACTAAATGGCACAAATGCATTTCACATATACGTACTCAAATTGGAAATCTACAGTAAAATTGCTGAATAATCTTTTGACGGATCTATGTGCCATCTATTTGTTATTTTACATGCAAAACTAGTTGAAGATCTTTTTGATATCATCATGTTTAGAATTAACTATTTCACATGATTTTCTAAAGTATCTCCTGGTCTATCTATATAGAAATCATGTGTTATGACATGATTACAATTACTGTATCTCATGAAATAATTATGGTTCTATCATTGCATCATGGGTATGCTTTCACTATTTTATCATTCAACTCATAAAAATGATGCTATGCTACATAGAACTTTAAGGTTTGAAATAAAATGAAGAATTTCTCAATAAGTATCTATAAGAAATTGAGATATTAATCATGCCTTCATTGTTAAGAAGATGTTTTCATATTAAGTATCACTTAACATGCTTCATTATGCTTTGATTCATATATAAAAATATTGAATGATCATTATAATTGTATATATCATAAAAGCATCTTGACATAATAGATAATAATTGTGGACACAACTTGTGATCAAGATGTTGCTATGCCAAGCCAAATGATGTCTCTTAGAACAAAATATTATTGTTTTATCTATTTGCTTGTTCTAAGAAATCAAAAGCAAATATTTTGACTTTAAAGATATTAATCTTGCTCTCAAAATATATGTTTCTAAAAGGATATTACGATAAGGGTATAAGAAGAAATGGAATTTAATATTTCTGTACCCATAACCATATGAAACATCATTTACAATAAATGTAAAACATGCTTTCTAGAAAAATCTAGGTCAAAGACTTCACTATGACGCTCATATTAAGTTCTTATAATGGGTATATCTTAATATGCTTCAAATTGATATTTATAGCTATCTGCAGAATTTGCCTCTTGGTTAAAACAAAACTTAGCCAAGGGGCGCCATGGTCGTAGTCAAGGGCGACCTAAAATAAGCTTTGACAAAATGCTTATTTGGACATCAATTTATTGATTTTAATCTTAGTATACTTTTAATAAAGGTCAAAATCAACATTTAAAATTATTTGTGACCTTAAAAGCATTAAATTGCTTAAATTGTAAGATTAAGGGGGAGCTTCTAAAAACAAATTGGTTTTATTAATTAAGAAGCTTAGAAAAACATTGTAAACATCATTTGAAGATTGTTATGAACCTAGTATTTTTACTCTTGATTATGAAGCAATCTATGAATTTTATAAAAATGATATATTTTGTACTTAAAGGAACTCTCTAAACAAACCAGGGCTTAACATCCCTTGCATTTGGTTGGAGACATTTTCATGTACTCTAATATTAAAGGATTCTCATTTAATTTAGGGCTTAACATCCCTTGATAGATGAGAGATAAATATACATTCATCATAAGCTTAAGGGAATCTCATATCATTTCAAGGCTTAATATCCTTTGCAAAACAAATAGTGGATAAATCAGACATAAATCCATGTTTCTAAAAGGATATCTATTTAAGGGGGAGCAAAATATAAAATTAAGGGGGAAAAGAAAATAAAATATTCAAATTGGATATCTTTTTGAAATGACAAAGGGGGAGAAAGAATATAAAATCAAAAATATAAATATAAATGAGTTTCATCTTGATTGCCAGCACTCACACTTGTAAAACAAGAATGGCTACAAAAGGTAATCTTCAGGTATGAAACTCACATGCTTTATATTTCCGTATTTCATATTTTAGGAAATGTTTGTCATCTTCAAAAAGGGGGAGATTGTTGGATAAATTGGACATTATGATAAATCCCTTTGTTTCGATGATGACAAACATTTCATTCTTATTATTCTAACGAGCTACTTGAGTGTGCAGGATTATGGTGGATGACAAAGCAACTAGGGAAATCACGAGCTTACATATTTACTTTCATGCAATGTAATCATTATTGTAAAAACTTGTACAGTTATATAATGTACAAGTACTTAGATTGCATGTAAATCAAGCGTTAGATCTTCCCTAGCTACACACCATAGTTAGACAAGTCATCCCTTCCAAAAGGATCACATTATGCACACTCATAAACACACTTAGTGGTTTAATTATAAGATTGAAACAGAGTCAATCTCGGTCGACCACACTCCTCGACCGAGACACTCTCGGTCGACAAACTTCTCGACCGAGATTGACCAAAAGTAGCCGTTAGACACAGCAGTTGACAGTTGCAAATAAACGTTAATCCAGAGAGCCTGTCGGTCGACGAATCCTCGACCGACTGGGCATCTCGGTCGACAAGTCCTCGACCGAGATGGTCTCTGACAGCAACTGCAGAATTAATTAACTAGCCGTTGCTAATGCGCCTAACTTATTCCTAACGGCTAGTTAAGCACTAGGAACCCCCTAGAAGTTGTCTAGAACGTCCTTAAGCATACATAGGTCATTCCTATAAATAGGACATGCCTTAGGTCACCAAAGAAGATCTAAGATATACTAGTGCTATACTTGAGCTTGAATACACACTTGCAATCTGTTTTAGAGCAATAGAGCAATTCCAACACTTGCCATTCATTCCTATTGCTCCCATTTCGTGTCCTATAGGCTAGTATCTCCTATCCACTACAATCACATTGTCATACACATTGGTTAGGAGATCTACACGCTTGATATAGGCAAATCAAGCCTTGTGCTAAAAGGATAAGTTGTAATTTCCGTTTTCTTTCTTATTCCTTGTTATCTTTTGTACTCTCCTTGCTACTCCTAGGGTTGGAGGTTGCGGATTGGAGAGGGTTGACTTCTCAGGTGGAGAAGGGGACTTCAAGCTACTTCAAGAAGGCTATCGCACGGGAAGCTACTTCAGAAGGCTGGTGCAACGGGTGTTGGTGCATCTACTTCAAGGGAAGGCTGCTTCAAGGTTGGGCGATTACTTCTAGGTGAAGGCTGCTTGAAGGGTTTGGGAAAAGAAATTGTATTTTATGTAAAGTCCTTGCGAGGTAATAAAATAGATTTCTTTTCAAATCCCGGTTGGGTAAGCAACCGGGTAGTGGACTGACTACCTTAGTATTTGCTAAGGCTAGGAACCACTCTAAACCCTTGTGTCTCCTTGTCCAATCTTTCTTTGTGGTTGCTTGAGTTTAAATTATTTTAAAATCTCTATAAAACTCTATTCACCCCCCCCCCTCTAGAGGTTTTCACTGCCATGTCTGTCATGGTGTTCTTCTCTCTTCTTCCAGATCTGCTCCAACGTTGTGTAGAAGACCATTCCTCGACAGAGCTGTGATCACCTTCTTCACCATGCTCATGGAGGAATCCTCTCTTTCTCTTATTTTTCTTGTTTCTCTCATCATGAGCGAGTAGTTTACTTTCGCTGGGGTGCAGGGACTAGCCCCGCTGCCCATGCTTTCATATCTCATTGTTAAACATTCCATGGCATGTATATAATCTCTCATTTCATTGTTAATCGTCGATGTGTGCTTGTGGATTGATCACCTGCTTGCATATATCTTGTTCGTTTCCTATGTTGTGAGAACTTTAATGCATATGTTTTGAATGCCGATTAACGTGGTTGACTCCCAAACTAGAAATAGAATGGGATTCCTTGAGGTCGTAAGTGTATGATCCGTGTGGTGACGAGCCATCTAGCCCACATTGACGCTTCTGTGTGCCTGACGCCTGTATAGGGGGCCCACAACCTCATTTGGATTTTTGTATCTTTAGAGTTGTAAGTATGTGATCTGGATGGTGACGAGACATCTGATACCTAAGGTGATGCTTATGTGAACCTGACACCTGTATGGGGGTTTTTTTCAGCAGCACCATTTGAATGGTTATATCTTGCCTGGATGTTTGATGTTTGGATGTGATTGCATGAGTAGTGGTGGTGAAACCCGGGATCATCCCAGTGATTTCCATCATTAATCTTTAATCAACCTTTAATCCTGCTCTTTTACTTTCCTCGCGTTTAGTTTAATTAAACTCAAATCAACCAACCTTGTTCTAAATATTAGTCTTGATTCAGCTAGATTCGACTAGAGAAAGATTCTTTAAAATGTTGTCCCTTGGGATTCGATCCTCAACTATATTGCGATAAGACCTATCCGCTTGCGGGTGGTATTATTGCATGTTGTTTTGGTTAAAAACTTAGGGATTTCAACCCTAAGTGAGTTTGTTGGTGCGATAATAGAAGCCATGTCAATACTAAAAGGATGCAAAAGTTCATTCAGAACTTTGAGTTCCATTTAAGCTCTACCTTTGACCGTAAATGGGTGAAGTAATGTGATTTCATGAACAAATCACATCCAACTTTGTACTTCTTGCCAAATGTCTGAGCTACTCATACTTACATTTGACCGATAAGTGCTTGCTTAAAGGCCATCCAACTTTGTGTGATCCTTTCAAACTAAAGCTTCACAATCATACCACATTGCTTTGTAGTCCTCAATCTTGGACTTAATTTCCAAATCATGATCAATTATTAAACTCATGCTCCAAGCATATCAATCCTATCCTATCAGATGGATCTCCCGACTCGACTGAGACATCGGGTACTAGCACGTAATCTTCCCATCTTAACATATTCAACCCTATGATACTAGAGCATGACCTCAAATTGTGCCATCATCCCACCTTCACTTTCATATCTATGTGATCCCAGACAATGACCACAAACTGGACAACAACAACATTCAATTTTCATATTATATGGTCTTGGAACATGAACTAAAATTGTCTCATCCACCTCACATTCACCATCACATGTTTAAGGTCCTAGAACATGGCATAAAATTGGAGCATGTTTCCATTCTCTTACACACCATGATCCCATTCCGTGACCTAAAAATGGACTATCACACCCTTTTTGTGAGTATCTCTCTCATAAAATCTCCCCATAGGAGAGAGGGATCACACAATGAAAATCTAGCCACAACTCTGGTCTAGAGTGGTCCATGGTCCACCTTATCTTTGGATACCCTTTTTAATGAGTACTTCTCTCATAAAATCACCCTTGAGGAGATACAAATCGTACACAATTAAATATATGGATATACAACCACCACCTTTGGTCATGAGTGGGTCATCTTGTCCCTGGATACCCTCTTCTTATAAATATTTCTCTCAAAAGTACCCCTGAGGAGAGAGGAATCTCACAAATTGTAACATATATGGATATACATCCACAACCTTAGGGCCTAAGTGGGTCACCTTGTCCATGGATACCCTTTGTTGAGCATGTATGTTTCATAAAATCTTCCCTTAGGAGAGGGAATTTCATACATCAAAACACAAATGGATATCAATCCACAATCTGTATCCTCGAGTAGGCCACCTTGTTCATGGAATCCCTTTTTGTGAGTATTTCTCTCATAATATCTTCCATAACGAGAGAGGAATCTCTCACAACAAAACACAGATGGATGTCCAGTCACAGTCTCTAGTCATGTGTGTGTCACCTATCCCTATAACATCCTACCTTCACCCATATACTACTAATACCACAATTCACATGATCTATTATGGCGCTACTAGATACATGGGAAAGATCCTTCTATCCCAATCAATGTAGGGGATTGTCTCACTTCCTCTTCATGTACCTGACAATTTGTGTTACACTTCAATGCCCCCTTTCCACACAAAGCAAAAAAAATCCAATCTCAACATGGACATTACCATTTCCCATATAAGAGGCCCTTTCAAGGAGAAGTTTTTTTGGATTATTCCTTGAACATTGGATCATGGAAACATCAATGACATGTTTTAGTTCTACATACACAAAAGCCTCTTCCCTAAAGAAAGGGGAAGTTCCTCTACAATCATGTTTTTTTCTTATTTCACTACTTGACCCATTTACTATGCAAGGGGAAAATTCCTAGTTGGTCTCCTGAACCTAATATATGATCATCCTACCTTCTCAGTAGAAAAGGATATCCTGACAGTCTCAGGTAGAAAAACACTTACTTATGGTTTCCGAAAGAGTTTCTTGAGATGGCAACAACAACATGCAATTAAATAGTGGTTAAATGATGAAGAAACGTGTTAACAACACTCATGGCAAAGTGAAAACTAAGGTTGACATATGAATCATCATGAAATCAGGATAGTTTGATAAACCACAAGTCACATAAGCACTTCAGTTCAACAGTAGGCAGTGAATCACAACTAACACGGGTCAGTTACAACCACATGTACTAGTGGTTCCCTTTGCAAGTCAATAACCACTACCATCACCATGAAAGCTAGGGGTTAATAGATACACTATCCATGAAGACCCCTGCCAAGGGTGTACTAGTGCAAGAATCATACACCTAAGCATTTGCAATAGGAAACATCTGTGACACAAGTAGTCACTCCACTAAAAAATCAAGATAACAATAAGATGGAAGAATACAATGAACAAGCAAAAATCAATATTGATGAAGGAAGAATGCCACAATCTACAAAAGGTCAGAAAACTACAACTCTAGCACAAAATAAGAGGATAGTCTGTCCCATTATGCAACCTCCACAGTCACCCTAAAACCATCCTATTGTTCTAGGACCATATGGATACACAAATCATCCAGATTGGGTTGCATCATCGACAGTCGATGCTCACTTAGAGGTCTAAAATTACTAACGGTCCCATTTTGAGAGAAAGCCATTACAAAATAAAAGATCTAGATGTCATGATAGCAAAAATTGACACATTTATAGGTCACTATCGCAAAATCACAAAGCTTGATTTCTAAAGCAGAATGAAAGAAAATAAGTTATCATATTACTATTGTTCCCACCATCATCAAGAGGAGAATCCAACACAAGAAATAGAGAAGAAAATTAATAGCATTAAGGGTCCTATTTGTAAGGCTCTTTCATTGGTTGAGCACCTTGTGAGTTTCCAGTCACAAGGGAGCCTCATAATCCCTTGCCAATGAACTATAATCCCAACATTGAGTATGATATTCATTGCACACTGAGACACAAAATAGATTCCTGACTGGATCTTAAGCACATCATTGGATACCTAATCAAGGACGTCTTGGTCCAAATAAACTCTAATAAAGAAATTACTTTGAATCCTTTTGCTAAAGGGTGATATATAATCACTGAATTGGTTAAATATTTTCCTAAGCCTAATAATAGCATGAACACACCAACAAATGCAACTGAAATGAGCCACCTAGAACCTATTAGAGACTATGAATGATTAATTAATTGTTTTCTTTACCTTAAAAATCATAAAGAAAAATAAAAATAAATAAATAAATTTAAAATGAACATGAAAAAAATCAAAATGAAAAACCCACTTAATTCACATTATACTCCACTATATAATCTATGAACCCTGAAGCACTGGAACAACAAAATTATTGGGGGAATGATGGAAGGATCACAACCTTTATCTAAGGCCCAAATGGTTCACAAAACTAATCTCACCCATGAAAATCACCCAATGAATGAAATCTTAAAGCATGTAAAGATAAAATCATTGGACGAAACCACATGTACAAAAATCACTAAGTGTCCTCTTCTAATTTTTCTTAAACTAAGAACCTCAAATTTAAGGTGGAATAGATGCACAAAGTCCAGACATCTTGAAAACAAATTTAGGGGTTACTCCTTACATGAACTTTAGTATTATAACATGACAACAACCCTGATCATAAGGCATGAGTAGGTAGGTGGACTAAAGGATAAGGAGATTTGAGTCCCATGAGACATATTTTATGTCCCAAAATCCTCCATGTGATTTGGATCAGGGATGGTAAATCTAGAATCTATGCTAGGAAACCCCCATTGATCCGTAATTCAAGTTCCCATACAAAATTCTTAAGTATCAATGTTCACAACACCATATTATTAATTGAATACACATTAATTGCGAAGCCCAAGTGACACCTAAACTTAGACATACGACTCTAGTGAATTTCTTTTGCTAATAGGTGTTTAGGATAGAGCCTATGTGGGATCTATGACACTAGCGCCTTAACCCAACTAGGTCAAGAGGTTTCCACTTGAATACACACTACATGACACGATTAAGCTCAATAAGCATGACACGTAGGACTAGCGGAGCACAAAAGCCCTCTATTGAGATCAAAAGATCCCATCCTAAGGTTCTCAACATCAAAGCCCATGGATCTTAATTTTGAATGACAGAAAGATCAATAAAATATTGTGAAGGACACCCAAAGTTGTGGATACATGCTAGTGATAAGTTGTATACAACAGTAACTGTCAAGAATAGATCCATAGGGGTGTGACACCTAGTGATTTAATCCAACTGGTAGGTAATTTTAGCTCGAAGACTCACTGCATGACACAACATGAGTCATACATAGATGAAGTCAAGAGACAGTGGATAATCAAATCCACCCTAAGATAATCTTCCCTAGTGGTACATACAAATACAATCATATTGAGGAAAAATTAAATGAATCAAGCGACATTGGATAAGATTAGACATACTTGGGGTCTCAAGTCACCTTAAAATCCAAGTACTAGAAGTTTGAAAATAGGGTGAGCAAGGTAGTTGGCATATACTATCTAATAAGATGAAATGATTACATGACCACCTATATCATCTCAAGATAGGCATGTTGACTAATTTGGGTTAGCACCAGCTCTTTAAAAGGGCCTCAGTCAAGAAGACCTCAATATAGACCTACAACCTAAGCCAAAAAATTCCAAGTCATAGATTTTGACATCTACTATGGGCATAAGAAACTCAAAAATGACTAAAATCAACTTCTTACAAACTAACATGATTGTTTTATTTAAAAACTAATACTTATCACATTAATATCAAAGAAGAATAAATACTATTGAAGCAAATTTGACGGGGAAAAAATTCTACCATGAGAAACCAAATCATGATAATCCCTTAGCCTGAAAAAAATGAAGGGAAGAGAGAAATCTAATATGATAGTGGTTGACTTAGAAACATTGTCATAGATCATTTTGACATTAAGAAGGCCTCCTTCAACAATCACATGATATCTTCACTAGTAGAATATGTCTAGAAACTATTGAGAAGAATAGTGTATGCAACAAAGACATGTTGAACTATTGAACTATAAGTAAAGAGAAAAATTCTAATGTAAATCTTGTTCCAACAAACACTTGTGTACATCTCTTAAGAAAGAGTCTAGTAAGGCCCACTATCTCCTAATACATTGAAGGCCTTACCTACAAGAAAGATGAAAAAACATGTTCACTGAACAACAACTACGAAATTGGCATAGGATATCCACTGCAAAGACCCTGTAAAAGGACATCTTATCTATGAACCCTTCTATCATAGTATAGCCAACATGATACAACATCCACTGATGACAACCACATAAAGACTTAAACATGGTGCCTTCCAACCATTGATCATTTTTCACTAGGATGCATATAATGAGTAGTACACTGAACCCTAATTTTAGATCACTATCAACATCAAATCCTTCATAGTGATATTCTTTACCTCTAAAACAATTTGAACTAAGGATTAAAAAGTCAATACAACATGTGATATATGTTATTGATTTAATATGACTTAGAGTCATCAATGACGTGATTAGTGGGAAAACACATATTTAAGATTTTGCTTTGATTTTGAAAGTCCTACAATGTGGTAGGAATTCTCAATCACGACCACATCTATAGATGGGTGTTTGCAACACTTTTGGGTTTTGAAATACAAACTTAAAGTAATCCAAATTTCATTTTCCAATATTTTTGGGCCTTGGACTATGACCTTAAACTAATCCAACTTCAATTTCCATCTTTCTTGGATGATGTACCAGATACTGAACTAGACAGCAAGAACCATCTCTAATAGTCACCTTTCCTTCTAACAATTAATTCCTACACTTAGGTAGGAAATTCCGTTAGTAGACATTTTCATGAAAGACCAATCCATAATAGGTACTTCCTTTCTCAAAAATCTACATCCAGGTAGGAATCAACACAATTTAAGCCCTACAACAAGTAGGTACTCCCAGATTAGTCTCTTGATTGTCCCTGAGGCCTGACTATCATTTGGATCATGCATCCTGGATTGTGGTGCATACTATATATCTAAACTTGATTCCTCCATGCTAAAGATCTTTAATGAATAGACATCTCCTATTACAAAAGCCTAATTTTTAGTAGGAAACTCCCTTAGTTAAATCTCTACATTCAAGTAGGCATATCCTCAAGTCCTATTCTATATAGTCACTCATGATAATTCCATACATTTAGGTAGGCATTTCTCTGACAAAGCCCAATAATTAGGTAGGCATCCCTTTCAAATCCCTACATTCAGTAAGCATCTTCATCAAAGTTGTACCCTGAGAACACATTTCCTCTAATTAAGCCCTATGATAAGGTGGTCCTCTTTATCAAAAGCCCTACACTTAGGTAGGAATTTCTCCCAAAGGCCTACTATCTAATAGGAACCCTGATTACAGACCTAAACCATGTAGGCACCCCAAAAATTTAATCTTATAGTCAAGTAGGCACCTCCTTTTCTAAAAGGCCTACAGTCAAGTAGGTGCATCTTACATTGACTCTATATTCAAGTAGACATTCTATCCTTCAATAATGGCATGTACTCGTATATGAATCTATATTGAAGAATTATCCTAAATAGGAACACCTCAACCGACTTTGACAAACTGACATGCCCTATCCTAAATAGACGTTCTTCTTGAATCAAGTCCTATCACGAATAGGCATTCATATTCAATATCTAACCTAAATAGGTATCTCCTTGAACTCAACCCCTATATTTAGGTAGGAACTCATCACCCACAAATCCCTACCTTACGTAGGCACTCATAGTTATAAGCCTTATCCTATATAGATATCTCATGTTTCTACAGTCCTATCTTGAATAGGCACTATACTTCCAAGATTTACCTTCAGGAGGCACCTCATTTCTAAACCCTTCCCTAAGAAGGTGGCATATCTTGAAAGTATTACACTGAGTAGGAAACTAATTTTCTTTCTACACTTAAAGTCTTAGCCTAAGCGTGGAATCACTTTTTAATTTTTTCTTTAAATCCCTACCCTAAGTACGTCACCCTTATATTTTATGTCTAGAAGCCCTATTCCAAGCAAGAAAACCTCTTTTAAAAATCCTAACATGCATAGTAAACACGATTTGTTTCTATGTATCAACCTTATCTTGAACAAGCACTGCAGCTTTCATTTCCTACATCTGGTATGTAAAGTTTTAGAGAGTCCTAGACTATGAAATTAAACTATTCTAGCACACATTTTCAATCTTTTTTTAGTCTTAGATTACGACCTTAAACTATATGATTTCCATACATATTATCCCATTCAAAATAAACAATGTTTTCACTTCAAATATCTAATCCATGTGCAAGTAGGCACACATTTTTATTCATGGTGTTTTATCCTGCTTTAAATCCCTACACAAAGTCTCAAAGATTCACATTTTCATTCATCACGTTTCATTTTTGTAGTAATTCCATGCGCAAAGTGGGTGATGTTCATTAGTATTAAGCTTTGCACTCCTCAGGGGATTCAATCATTTCTCTAATTTCCACATGGAAGAATATTGTGTTCTACTAGGGAAATCTATGGTGGATTATGAAAATTCACTGCAAAGTGTTTCCTAAGTAACCAAAGTTGCATTATCTATTTCTTTCCTTTTACCTTATGTGAGGAGACATTGTCTCAAAGCTTCCATATAGAACCCTAATATTTGACCCTCGAGCATAAATATCCCCTCTCAACTCTACTGAAGTTAGAGAGAAAACTCCCTCCCTCCTCTATTATAGTACATTCAAGTTACTAGAGGATCCTTCCTCTAGCACGGTAGTTTCTTTATATGATTAATCTACGTAATGGTAATTCAAACTGCTTATAATTAATTTGATATCTGATTGTCATAACTTCTTTGACATGTTCTTAACTGTTACTTAAACTTCTCAATCATGTCATTTGAACTACTAAAATATTCTCTTATGTGATGTATTTAAATACTTTTCTTGATTTAATTACTCATGGATTAAATCTTGCTCATCTTGAACAACTTTTCTCTATTATGTCCTCTTTTTCCTACTCATCAATTCTAACTGCTAGCGATGGATCTCAGTCATGGGAGATCCTAAGGTGATTAGGACCCCACACCCAAAAAATTAGAATCTTCAGGGGAATGACAGGAAAAAAACAACCATCTTCAACCTCAAAGAACCACAAACCAAAATGCTCATATTTCTCAATTTTTTATTAAACTTGAAACCAATTTAACTCTATATATAATAAGAAAGGGTCCAATATCAAAATATCAAGCAATGTGGGGGTTCAAACACGTTTTCATACTCATACAAGATCACAAAATTAGGTCTATGGCCATGCCTTACAACCTCTTCCTTATCCACCCTTGGGTGGAGTCGAATTTGAGTTTTCTTGTGTTTTCATTCTGATTTAAATACTTTATGTTGTTTTTTATAATTGATTCATAAAACCAGGTGAATACTCTGAGCTTTATCATTTTCTTATTGTGTTTTGTAAAACTGAGGGGATAGTTCCTTTAAATTTTTTTACTAGGAAGGCAAAAAAATAGGGAACCTATTATCATTTTTAGTCCTAATATGTCTTCTTACACAAAGACTTTAAAGAAGCCTCCCTCTCCATATTTGCACCATTTTTTTAGTCACATCATAACACTTTTCATGCATTTTTTACCTTCATAAATGTTAATTTTTGTAGTATGAAAAATTTAGGAAGCTATCCATAAAGTCACAAATTCCTCTGTTGAAGTTTTCAATTAGCACGAACAAGAATATTACTTGGTGTGTCACATTCATATGAGTTCCTTGTACTATGCTATGTGTCATTGTGATCTTCCTAGAGCTTGCTTAAACTTTTTGAGCTATCCTCTAATCTGGTAGGTGAGTGGGGATGTAAGAAATTTCTAGAAAGTGATTTTGATGTCGTCCCCATGTTTTCATGCAATCTCTCTATGTAATTTACCAATTTATTGCCTTGTATGATAGAGAATAATAAAATAGGTGGATCCCAAAAAATTATGGAGTAACTCCAATTACTTTCTAATATTGTAGATATTTGTGAACCAGTGCAAGTGGCCCTATGCATCATCACCAACTTGACCCACAAAGTTGTTGTTCTATACTACTTGAACCAAGCGAGTCTTGATCTCAAAGTTTGGAGCTTCTATAATTGGGTGAATCTCAATACATTTTTTATGTCAATATATTTAAGAATTACTTTCGTATCTCTCTACTATATGGCCTCCTATGATACTCTAATTTATGTTTGCACTGAATCCATAATGCAAGTTCTACCTCTACATGATGAAAGACTACTTCCTCAACCTTTTTATCTCTTTTTTCACAAAGGAGTATGTGGGTAGGTGTTTTATATACGCATATTGAGATCTAGTGTGGGGTCAACACCGGTGGGCATCCCATGCACTAGATCAAGTATTCAAAATGAACAAGTTACCATGAGTAGATAATATGATGAATAAATACAAACCTAAATAACATGAAATGATATCAATGACAAAATAACTATCATAATTGACTCAAAAGTTAAAATTTTGATAAAATATTCTTTTGTTCTTTAGAATGATGCTAAAATTTGTCATGACTAACTCATACCTCAAATACACTATGATTAAGAAAACCCTTGATTGAACTAAACTAATGGATATAAAAATAACCTAAAATGGAAAGATATTATAGAATTATATTTTAGATTAAATCACAAAGTACATATTTCTTAAGAATTATCTTGATCAACTAATTATTATAGAACTAGGTATTTCATAGAGACGTCGATTTATTTGTTTATATACTAATGAACAAACTGAATAATAGAACTAAAATCAATATTTTCAAATAACAAAAATAACCAATGCAAAGACTATCACCTACTTATTGTAGCAAAACTGAATCTAGTCTCATAGCTTAACCCTCCATTTTCATAGGCCCCTTTTCTAGTATATAAGTTTAATTTCACTTTACCTAAATCATATAAAAATTCGGAGTAATTGGAGTCTATAATTATAGTGTTGGTAAATATCCTTCCATATGAATTTCTAGGATAAATTAAATAATGAATTCTTCAAGAGGGTTTAGTTTTACAAATTCATCACTTAATAAGCTTCGACCTTAATTTGACACTTTAGATCCTAAATATATTTATTGAAAGGAAATAAACAAATATGAAATACATCAAATTTATAAAAGGGGTAATAAATGCATTAAATGTGTACTAATCAAGCAAGTAAAGTAGTAAAAGGCCAAACAATTTCAAAAGGAAAATTAAGGTTAATATATGATTTATCTTATCATGATTAGCTTAGCTATTAATTATCATGTCAATCGGACTTCATTTTCCTATTCATTGAATTGGTTGATGATTATAGCTATAATACTCAATATTCTTTCATTAATTACATTTCAAATGCCATTGTCTATTTATTCTTGTTTCCATGTAATGCCTTCTTATGCTGCAAACAACATTCCTAGTGCCAGGAAATGACATCTTCTTTGAAAGTATTTCATGTGATCTCCTTTCCTCATCTTCTTCTCCCCTTCTCTTACACTCCCTTCCCCTATTTCTTCCCCTACCACCCTTTCCTCTTTTCTCCAAATGTTGTAAGAATCCTAGTCACTACTATAGACATACCCTCATGACCTGACTATGCGGAACTACCACTTACATGTGCATTGAATAGAGGAGGCACCTATGGAAGCCAAAACACCTAATACCTCCACCACTTGGTATTTTTCCATCACCAACCCTCTTCTTCATTACCCTCGACCTCCACATAAATCCAATCTTATTTTCAATGCAGCAACAAACACACCTTCATTTTTGTTGAGATGGGATGAAGCTGTCAGACTCTAACTAGCTTCAGACTTGCTCGAGTTAAAACACCTATGCATATACCAACTTATTGTATATATTTGTGATGTAGCCTATCATCCTAAAGTGGTGAGGATTAGAAACCTTCCTAGCCTTCTACTCATGTTCTTAATGAACCTACTATTTAAGATAATATAGTTGGGGGTGACATATTAGTTGAATGAACTGTGAGCCGTCATGTGATGATTGTAGAAGGGATATTTTGTATACCATTTACTCATTAATAAAAGGCGATTCAAGTTATTATGTTATTTCAGTATTGAGAAAATGAATAAATCGATATTGTCCTAAGAATGTTTAGACTCCAGGGCATATTTGTTGGGTTGAGGATTTGAATATAAGATCATATGTATACATAGAGTATTCATTCGTGGTTTTTCCCTAGTCAGTTATTATTGTGGATATTATAGGACAACAATAATGAACAAGACTAGAATGTATTGTGTGTGATGACTATGTCTCTTTAGTCATGATATTAGATACAAACTTAGATACATGAGTACTTGTTAGAGACCAATTTATGCTAGATAGACCCACACTAAGAATGAGACATGGAAGTCATCTAATGACATGTTAGAGTCATATCTCACAGTGATAGTAGTGAGTGTGAACTTTAGACCTAAAGTCAACATAGTAGTCACATGTTGCTCTATGAACTTTGACACTGACCCAATGTGACTCTAAATAAGGTTGCTTAAAAGGTGGAGATTGGGCGTAGTGTAAAACTTGTGGATTACTATGAGTGATATAGATATAAGTTGTCCCTCCTCTGGAGTGATATCCTTACCACTTGATAAGAGAGACTACAAAATGGATAACCAAGATCATGTGAGTCAATATATGATATTGAGCTCATACTATCTCAAATAGTCTACTCTAATTTAAGGAACATAAATTGAATGATAAGAGGATTACAAATACAAGCCTTAGTTTCAATCTAGATATCAAACAAAGGGATTATAAGGTCATGGTAACGTCAGTCACTTTACAGGTTGAAGTTATTCTCCAACTTACTCTTATTACTAGGATGACAATGATGTGTTTATGGACACCAATTTTTTCTTGTGAGGTTTTGAACATCACTACCAACATCTTAAGGAACCTACTTGTTCACACATATAAGGATGCATAAGGGAATCAAAGTTGACAATCAAATATATACAGAATGGTTCTAAATCATGAACATGCTAATTTTCCCTATGATTTGGCAACCAAAATGTCTAATAAGACAAAGGTCATGGGAGGGAAAAACCTAACTCTGATCCCATTCCTAATCATGATCTCAAAAACAATTTAATACTAAAATTGGGACAAGATTTGTGAGCAACTGATCACATTTCATGATTGCCATATCACAACTCCTGATCACATTAGCCAATCAGCCAATCACAACAGTCCAAATCTAAATCTGACTTGTTTTCCAATTTCAGACTTCCCCTATAACATTCCAATCTCCGATCAGGTGGCCTGATTGGCCTGTCAGATGTATCCAGTGAAAATCTCAATCGATCAATTATGAATCAATTGATCTATTGAACCAATAATATCGGATGATTAGACATTTTTGTTGCTTGATCATAAGTCAACATATTTATGATTCAGAATCATTCTAATCATATATTTGATTGCAAGCTTCAATTCCCTTATGAATCCTTATATGTGTGACCCGTTAGTCCTATTACCTTATAGTGATGTTTAAAACAAAACAATCAAAGATTGGTGTCGAGCCACACATCATTTCCACCAAGTAGAAGGAATGAGTTGGATAACAACTACAAACTATAAAGTGATCAATGTTTCCAAGATCACATAATCACTTTGTCACAATATCTAGCTTAAACCTGAGGCATGAAATTTCATCCTCTTAACATTCAGTCTTGTTTGAACTACTATAGAGTATTTGAAATAATGTGAGCTCAATATCATATATTGACTCACACGAGCATGACCATGCATTTTGTAGTCTCGTTTATCAAGTGGTTGAGGATATCACTCCAATGGAGGGACAAATTCCATCTATATCACTTAAAGGATGCCTCATGTGTCATAGTGCAACCAATCACCACCTTTTTGTCAACTTGTATTTCAGACTATGTTGGGCTAGTATCAAAGTACACATAACAACATGTGTTACTATAGTGACTTTTGGTCTAAGGATCACAGTCACGAATGTTACACTAAAATATGACTATGACATGTCATAACTTCACTTCCATGTGTTAATATCAAGGTATATCTTTCTTTTACAATTTGTTCTCTAACAAGTACCCATGCATCTGAGTTGATATTCAATACTATGACTAAAGAGACATAGTCATCACTCATCATACATGCTAATATTGTGTATTATTGTTGTCCTATACTATCCACAATATAACCAACTAGGGGCATAGCAAGATTGAAAACTCTTATTATACATATGATATCAATTTTAGGTCCTTAACCTAAACCATATATCATAGAGTAAAAGCATTCTTGGGACATTATTAAATTTATACATGATTACAATACTAAAAAAATTATAAGTAGAGTTGCATTTTATTAATAATCAAATCAAGTACAAATATCCCTTTTACAATCATTGCATGATGGCTCTCAGGGCAAATAACTAATAGATATCTCCTATGTTGAAAGCTCTATACAAATTTTAGATCATAGGATTAAAAAACTTAAAAAGAGGGAGATACCTTTAGTGAGGGTCCTTTGAAGGAATTACAATGTAGATGAATCTACATGGGAGTTAGAGTTGGATATGTGTGACAACTATCATTTCCTCCTCTAGAAATTTGATGATTATTTTTTTTATTGGAGGGGGAGATTGTCACAACCCGTGCCTTGCTTTATTGGAAAATTGAGGGTTTAAGATAATTTGGTGTTAATTACACCTAATTTTACATATTTCATTATAAATTGGTTAGTTTAAGTTTTATATTAGCTTAAACTTGTTCTTTGATAACTTAAAAATCATGATTTGAGCATACACCAAGATTAGAAATTTAGTTGATATAGATGCAACCCACACAACTTGGTTGAAAGAAATTTAAGAACATTTAAGTAATTAACTAATCAAGAAACTATTATTTGATACTTTTATCAAAATTATGTTGAATAATTGTAGATAACTCAATTATGAATTCGGTGCAAATAGAATGAACTGAATCAGAGTTAAAATAAGAAAGTTATGGAACTTTTAGTTTTCACTCAGAAGTGCCTTCAATTGACAACTAATGGTGCCAACTGATGGTTTACCAACTGATGGTTGCTAGCTTATAGTTTCCCAACTGAGAGTTTGTGCTATGCAACCGCATGACATATGTAATCATGAAAATGGCCATAATGTTTGATATGCTTATCAAAATTTGATGAAATTTGTTTCCTTGGATTCATTTTACAATCCTCTACATGAGAAAAGCCTAAATCACAAAAAATACAATTTGGAAGGAGACTTATATGGCAATTTTTGAGGAAGAATGTGAGGACTAGAATGAACATGCAATTTAGCTATAGATCCTTTGTGGTAAGTTTATTTAGTCATGGATTCCTTCTCTTTTTCTCTTCTCCTTGCCCCGAATATTTTGTAAGTCTCATCAAATACCTCCATTATTCATCTTCTATCTCTAGAAGGCATCATTTAAGTCTGTTGACCCAACATCAAGTTGTCTAGAGATAGCTTATGAGGTTTACAGCTCCACTCGAAGATCGATAGCCTATAATTTGATTCTATATAGTTTAAACTCCAGTATAGCAAGCTAGATCTAGTATAGTTGAGTGAAAAATCACCTTTAAGCGTTGATCTTATAGAAAATAAGCCCAAAATTATAAAGAATATGCAATGTTTTGTATGTTGTTAACCATTTTGATTTATTGAGCCAAAATATGATATTTCACTTGAGCTATGTACTATTTAACATATTTGTGATGCCTTATAGATGCTTAAACTCTACATTAATTTTCTATGAGGTCATAGTGAATTTTAAATGTTAGAATTAGAGGCATTAAAACCATGGGTTTGTCCTAATTTCAAAAATATTGAATCATATTATGAATCTATGAACTGGTTCATGGCTGTTTCCAGTTAAACACTTATGAGGTCCAAATAATATTTCATCCTTGTAATTATTAGTATATTCAATTTATCAATCAAGTAGAATATTTCATTGATGCCAACGATTTAGATTATGTTTAGTGTTCAGAAAATATAATAAGGATTCTTAAGTATAGAGTTAAGCTAAGAATGGTACAATAGTAAGTCTAGTAGTAAAACTGAATAATGAATTACACATCAGATGCCATGAACACCTTAGAATCCAACAAGAGGTTTGCATCATGAAGGAAAAGAGGTGCCTACCGACTAGAAGAGTCCACTATGAGGTAGCCAGAGTGTACGAAGAAATGGTAGGGGGATTGTTTCTAGTGAGGATGATCCCCTTAATTAGTAAGGTATCCAACATCAATCGGAGATTTAGGTCCAGTATTATTCACTTAGTTAATATGTTACTTAGTAGGTTAGCCCTTGTGGAACCACTCGTACAGGTAGATAAGCCAAGTGCTTGAGTCTCTTCTTGAGTACCTAGGTTTAGAGGAGCAGTCCAATTTATCTGGTCAACTGATTAGCTACCAAGGTCAGACATGGCTAACCCCATTGCAGATGAAGGAGCTAGTTTAGTAGAGTTAGAGTCTCAGATCTACTCTAAGTCTTATACGGTGAGAGCATGGCTTGTTGCAATACTTTCACATGTTGTGGTACACTTCATGTGGGTCCAGACATAATAAAAGGAATAAAAAATTAATGAATGGATTTTACTTATTTAATTATTATAGATATAACTAGAACTACTACCATATTGGATGTTTTACTACTTTTAACTTCTATTCTTGCATATTTATATATTTGATTTTATTAACAATATAAATATGAATTATCATGGTTTCTTATTGATTTTCTACACACTAAGTCAGTAGCTCATACTACCTACTAAGACAATTTTCAGGTAAGGGTCCATCTTTGAAGGAGTCATCAGAAGCTATCTTTCATTAGGAGTAGATCATCTAAAGTCTTGAGAGGAGTAACTTGTATGTTTAGATGGTCTCTTGACCTTCCTCTAATATTGGGAATGAGATAGTGAGGATTGAGAGTAGTTTTGTTATAAGATGTATTTGATGTACATTAAACTAATAACTAGTTTCTTTTGATCTATTATGATGTAAGAATAAGTCTCAGCTATGAATGTGTGATGCTTATACTTAAATAAGATGTTATCTTATAAGTTAACATGATATTTCATTATTTTACTGATGTAATAAAGAAAAAAAATATGCTTTTAGTTATTGATTAAAAGTGAATTGATATTATAATCCCTTCTTGATGGAACTAAACCATAGTGGATTTGGTTGCCTCAACTCTTAGTATTCGAGCTTATGTTTGGGATAGAGGTGATAAGAGACCAACTATGTTAGAGTGTTTTTATCTTTGAACTAAAACCTTTTAACTGATGTGTTTTTTTATGTATATGTAGATGGTAGGAAGAGGACATGGTCATGGTGAAGAACAAGTTGAAAACAATTATGACCCTAACCCTCAAACTACGGTTCAAGGTGGAGGAGATTGAGATGAGGCAACCGAGATGTATCATATCCCATTGGGGTTAATGGATAAATAAAAGATGGACATGAGGTCTTCATCTTCTAGGAAGGACTTGATGAAATCCTACAAGCTCATGAAGAAGCTCGGTGGGACTAAGTTTTATGTGACAAAAGACCCAGCTATGGTAGATGCGTGACTGCATAAGCTGGAAAAGATTTTCCACCTAATGGAATCATTATAGGACAAGAAGATCAACCATACTATCTATCTAGTTAACAGAGATGTAGATTCATGGTTGCATGGAATAGAAGGTAAGAGAATAAATATAGTGATGACATGAAAAGATTTGGATGAGTTTCACTTTGAGTATTTCCCTCCTACCTTTTTGAGTTATAAGATCATATGGTTGGAGAGAATTATACAAGGAGGTATCACATTAGGTTAGTATGAGGCATATGATATGATATTGGTTAACTTTTTTGCACAACTTGTACTAAATGGCATAGAAAAATATAGGGTGTTTCAAGTAGGTTTAAGACCAGAAATTAGATACAAAATATCAGTAGTTGGATGAAGGGATAGAGAAAATTTTAGAGAGTTTGGAGGCAGGAAGATGTATTCAAGTGATGTGGTATCTTCTCATAGTAGGGGAAGATCTAGCACTAGCAGATGGAGTAGACCACCAAGGTGGCCACCCTCATCAAGTCTTTTAGGATTATCAACATCAGTGACATGCCTATAGAGACAAGACATGATTGTATGTGACATTTGTGGTAGGGAACACTCCAGTCGGTGTTGGGACTAAAAATTTCAAGGATGCCAATATGATGGACAAATGAGACATTTTAAGAGAGATTGTCCTAATCTTCCAATCACATCAATAGGAAGGTCATAGTCTCAGTTTCAAACTCTAAAGCGGAAGGATCCATATAAAGAATAAAGTTCTTTAGTGGCTTTAGACCCTAGAGGACGAGCACCTAGTGGTAGCAGTAGACAACAAAGACATTGTGGAAGAGGGACATCTATATGACATTTCTTTTCTATGACTCAAGCAAAAGGACTAGTCTCACCCAGAGTTATTATAGGTGATATGCTTCTCTTTAAAAACATTTCTATTATAGTTTTGATAGATCCTAGTGCTAAACATTCTTTTATTCAGAGGTCAATTGTTAGTGGTTTAAATATTTTAACTCAAGATTTTTCTTATGAATTGTTGTTAAGAGCAGTTAGGTGAACCAAAATTTTTGATAGAAGTATGTCTTGTATGTCTTTTGATTATCAATGGGTATACCATAGCAGTTAATCTCATACCCTTAGACATTAGTTGATTTTAAATAATATTGGACATGGCTTTCCTTGAGACATACCATGTCCAGCTGGATTTCTAGAAGAAAGAGGCTATTTTCAATAAGGTGAATTTTTCTATATCTTCACTAGATATTGGAAAGTCTTACACATGTGCATGGTATCAAATGGTGTAGTTGATAAAATGATGAAAAAAGGATGTGAGGCCTTTTTAGCATATTTTGTAGATGCAAAGGTAGAGAAAAGAAGAAGTTAATATAGATGATGTCATCCATAGTGTGTGAGTTTTGAGAAATTTTACCTGATGAGTTACCAGGTTTACCTTCTAAGAGAGATGTTGACCTTAAGATACAATTTTACCTGGTTGTCTCCCAATAGCATTACCATCCTATAGAGTGGAACACATAGAGCTAAATGAATTAAAAACTCAGTTGCAAGAGTTACTAGAAAAGGGTTCCATTCAACCTAGTATATCACCTTGGGGGTGCTCCAGTTCTTTTTAGGAAAAGTAAGAATGAAACTATGAGTTGTACCTAGACTACATGAAAGTGAATAAGATAAATATCAAGTACAAATGATCTATTTGATCATATCTGCAGAGAAACAATGTCCAAAGATAGATCTTCAGTATGGTTATCATAAATCTTGAGAATAAAGGCATCAAATATACCTATACCAACCTTCAGAACTAGATGTGGGCATTATGAGTTTATAGCTATGTCATTTGGACTTACAAATGCCCATACAATAACAATGGATATGATAAATAAAGCTTCCACACTATATCTATATTAGCTATAATAATGTTTATATATGACATTCTTATATATTCCAAACTTTATGAACGACATGAGAAAAATCTAAGAATAGCCCTATAGTTGTTGAGACAACATCAGGAGTATGGTATGTTTAGCAAATGTGTGTTTTGGTTGTCTGAAGTTTTCTTTCTTGGACATGTCGTATCAGGAGGAGTTAGTGTATATCCTAAGAAACTAGAATCTATTCTTCATTGGGAGAAACCTTCAACTCCAATTGAGATCAGAAGTTTTCTAGGGTTAGCTGAATATTGTAGGAGATTTATAAGAAACTTTGGTGTATTAGCAGCACCTCGTACACAATTAACAAGGAAGGATGTGACTTTTATTTGGTCTAAAATATGTGAGGAAAATTTTAAAACACTAAAGAAGAAGGTAACTACAACAACCATTTTGATTTTACCCAAGGAAGATGAGGAATTTGGTTTTCTGTGATGCATCTAGGATAAGTTTAGTATGTGTTCTTATGTTGGAAAGAACGGTAATGGTCTATGCTTCTAGACTTCTCAAGAATAATGAAGATAATTATCCAATACATGACATGAAGCTGGAAAAAGTAGTACATACCTTAAAGAGATGGCTTCATTATCTCTATGGTGAGTCATGTCAAGTCTTTACTGACCATAAGAGCTTAAAGTACATATATACATAAAAGGATCCCAACTCGAAACAACACATATGGTTATATCTTATAAAGGAATATGATGTTATCATTGATTATCACCCTGGGAAGGCCAATGTTGTGACAGATGCTCTGAGTAGAAAGTCTCTACCACCTACATGTTTTTTCTATGCCATGTGTAAAAAGAGACTTAGTGATCAAAATGATATAGTTGAATCTACAAGTGTGTCATAACAAGGGTTGATTGCAAAAATGCATATCAAACCTACATTTTATGAGAAAATTAAAGAGATTCAATAGAGTGATAGTGAATTGAAGAAGATCATGCATGATATGATAGAAGGTAGCATGAAAAAGTTCAGATATTCAGATGATGTGATGTTGTATCAACATAGCACATTGTGGGTGCCTGATGACATTGAGTTAAAGAAGAAGAGTCACAAGGAAGCTCGCTATTTTAAGTATGCAATGCATCCATGTAGTTTCAAGTTGTACAACAACCTCAAGGAACTATATTGGTGGCTACGTATAAAGAGAGATGTGGCTGAGTATGTAGCCGAATTTGGTGTGTGCAAAGAAGTCAAGCTTGAACCCCAAAAGCCAACGGGTACCCTGCAACCACTCCTTATTCCTATGTAGAAGTGGGAACATTTACCATGGACGTTTTTGTAAGGTTACCTAGAACATCACATGGTTTTGATTCTATATGGGTGATTGTGGACATACTAACTAAATGCTATGATTTTTTACCGATTAAGTCAACTTGGGATGCACCCAAACAAGCTAATGTATATATACATGAGATAATTAGATTGCAAGGAATGTGAATCACCATTATATCTGACAGAGATCCCATGTTCACATGTAGATTCTAGAATCAACTAAATCATGAAGTTTGAAATTTTGTACATCGTTCCACCCTCATATAGATGGATAGTTAGAGTGGAAAATTCAAACCCTAGTGGACATGCTGAGAGAATGTATTTTGGAGTTGAATGACATTTGGGATAATTACCTTAGTCTTATGGAGTTTTCATATAACAACATATATCATTCTAGTTTGGGCATGGCCTCTTGTGAAGTTCAGTATGGGAGACAATGTAGATCTCCTATTTTTTGGTACAAAGTTGGCGAGAGACTAATTCTAGGCCCAGAGTTGGTAAAAGAAACAATATAAAAGATACAATAGTTCAAAGATGCACATGATTTATAGAAAAGCCATGTAGAGAAAATGCATAGATCACTTCAGTTTGAGGTTGGGGATAATATTTATTTGAAAGTTTCACAATGGAAAGGTGTATTGAGGTTTTGAAAGAAAGGAAAACTAAATTCTAGATTTATGATTCCATATCCAATCATTCATAGAGTTGGACCAGTAGCATACAAACATGAGTATTCTCCTGATCTAGACAACTTACATGATGTGTTTCATGTATCAATGTTGAACAAACCTCTTATAGGTACAGATAAAATCATTGATCCAGATCCAGTATGACTAAGAAAATATCTCTTATGTTGAAGACCCTATAAAAATCTAGATCATAGAATTCAATAGCTTAAAGAGAGGCATATACCTTTGATTAGGGTCCCTTTGATGAATCACAATATAAATGAAGTTACATGGTAATTATATTCTAAGATGCATATCTAACAAGTATCATTTCCTCTTCTAGTAATTTCAAGATGAATTTTTGATCAGACGGAGAGATTGTTATAACCCATACCTTGCTTTTCTGGTAGTTTGAGGGTTTAAGATAATTATAGTTTCAATTACACATTTATCAACACTTTATGTTATTAACTAGTTGATTTTAGTTTTATCTTAGCTTAAACTTATTCTTTGATAAGTTAAAAATGATGATTTGAGCATGCATCTAGATTAAGACTTTAGTTGATATGGTAGTAGCCAACACATGATGGTAGAAAGAGATTTAAGAACATAGAAGGAATTATTTAATTAGGAATTATGATTTGATATTTTATCAAATTTTTCTGTATAACTTGAGATAATATAATTATGAATCCGACAAAGAAAGAATGAACCAAATTAAAGTTAAAATGAGAAAGTATGATACTTCTAATTTTCACTTAGAAATACCTTTGATTGACAACTGATAGTTCAACAACTAATGCTTACCAATTGATAATTTTCCAACTGATGCTTTTCCATCTGATGGTTTGCCAACCCATGGTTTGTGTTTCTTCACCATCCAAAACAAATAATTACAAAAAAGACATAATTTTTATATATTTGTTAGAATTCAACAAAATTTGTTTTTTGATTCATATATCAATTGTATACACAACTTGAGCCTTAAACCATGTAAATACGATGTGTAAGGTGAATTCTGAGGTGATCTTTGGCAAAGAATGTGAATAAAAATAAGAATAGAAAACCTAGTTGTAGATCCTTTGTGGTAGTTTGTTCAGCCATGGATTCCTTTGCTTTTACTCTTCTCCTAAATCCAAATCTTCTACAGGTACCATAGGATTTTCTTCTACCTCCCTTATTAATCTTCTACATCCAAAAGGCATCATTTAGGTCAATTGGCCAAACATAAGGTTGTTCAGAGCTAGTTTTTAAGGTTTGTAGCTTGAATCCATGCTCAGTAGACTAGAATCAGATTCTATCTCAAGCTTGAGATCAGTAAGTTAGACCAAGTATAAGTGAGTGTAAAATCACCTACAAACATTGATCTTATAGAAAGCAAGTCCAAAAAATCATAAAGAATATGGAATTTTTTCTATGATATTTATAGTTTTTTATTATTGAGCCAAAATATGAGATTTCGTTGAGCTATTGTATGTTAAATATATTTTTTATGCCTTATAGATGCTTCAACTCTAGATTAATATACTATGAGTCCTTAATGAATTTTAGATCGTAAAATTAGAGGCACCAGAATATCGAGTTTGCCCTAATTCTTACAATATTAAATCATATTCTGAATCTACAATCTAATAAATAGTTACTTCTAATTAGACACTTACGAAGTCTAAAAAATACTTCATTCTAGTAATTATTAATATGTTCAATTTACCAATTCAAAAAGAATAATGTATTCATTCTAGTGATTTAGGTTATGTTCCATGCTTGGAAAATGTAAATCAAAGCCTTAAGTACAAAATTAAGTTGAACTAATACAGTAATAAGTCTATCAATTAAAATAAAAAATTAACTAGAGATTAGATGCCTCAAACACTGTGTAAGGACCCTGACCCATGTTTTGGGATACCCTTGTTTGTTTTGATTAAGTGGGTTGCTTAGCTCCTTTCTCTAATCATGTACGATATAATTAGGGCATGTTAGAGGTTTGTGTTCCTTGTTTGAGCTTGTTTGGTTGATTCTTGTGTTTTGTGGAGAGGTATGGTGCAAACTTGCAATTCACCTAGAATAGGGGTTGATGTGCAAGTTTGCCACCTATGCAGTGTTCCTTCTCTCTCTTGGCATCATGTAGAGGAGAGAGGAAGTGTTGGGTGCCTTGTTTTTTCCTTGGTTGAATGGTGATATACTTGGTGATGTTTTGGGCATATGTTTGAGGTGTGCTTTGCTCATAAGAGTGTTGTCTAGGGCTTGAGAGCCTTGGTTAGACCTTGTATTGGTTTTTGGTTGCCTTGAGGAGGCTTGGTATCGATTGAGGGTGTCTTGAGGGACATCTTATCGGTTTGGTGGTATCTTAAGGATCACCATATCACGTTATGGTGACTCTAGAGGAGTGCCATATCGGTTTGTAACTAGGGTTTCATCCATATCAGTTTGTGAAGGGGGTGGATGGGTGTATCAACCTTGACCTTCCTTGGTGACCAAGTGGGTGAGACATAGGTCCTATCACCTTGTTGCATGGTGTGGCATGTGGTTCTTCCTTGTGGACATGTGTCATCTAGGGTTCTAAGGTGGTGACACCTTCCTCTTGCTCTCTCTCTCATCAGCCATGTATATATATACTCCTTTCTTCCCATGTAAGAGAACTCTTTAGGTGATCTTTGCTTTATCACCTTGGTGGCCGACCTTGAGCTTGAAGAGCACTCTCCCTTAGAGCTTGGTGGGTGAGCCAAATGCTAGTGGTGCTCTCTTTCATATTCTTCCTTGGTAAGCCATGGTTTTCTAGCTTTCTTTCTCTCCTTCTTTCTTCTTCTCAGCCATAGACCTTGGTATCTTCTTTCCTCTCTTTTGCTCTCTCTTAACCTTGGTTATATATTCATTCTTGGAGGTGTGGTGCTTGGAGGATCTTCTTCCCCTACCTTGAGTCTGTGAGCTTGGAGTTTGACATTGGAGCTTAGAGCTTGGTGGTTGTTCTTGAGGCGGGTTATATAACTCTAAACCTACTTTTTTATTATCACCTTTATGCCTATTACCTTGCTAGTTGTCCTTGGCTCATTATTCTTTGCTTGTAGTAGCTATTCTTGGTATCCTTACATTCTATTTTTGAGAATAGAATCTTGCTAAGTTGCTTCCATGAGATGCAATTTTCTTTTGCTTTGTTAGTATCGTCATTTTGAGGTAGAAGACGACTAAACGGATATGCAATGCAATCTGATATGCTAAATCAATATGCAATGCAGTCTGATATGCTAAACCGATATGCAATGCAATATGACATACTAAACCGATATACCTACCATGATGGGGTTTGGTATGATCTAGTGATGACTAGTGAGGAAGAGTGTTGAATCTCCATGCTTTTAGTTGAGTATGGAAATCAACATGGGTAACCCTAATCTGATATACATACAATCCGACACACATGCAACCTGATAAACCTAGAGTATAAGAGGGAAACATATCCCTTGAGGTTCAATCGATACTCCTATAATCCCTAATGGATGATATCCCATGATGAAAGTGGTTGATATCTAAAGAGATACTTAGAGCGATACCCTATGAGGTTGTATGGACAATACACTTTCTCATGTACCTCTAAACCAATATTATTTGTAGTAACTGATACAAGTGATGATAAACTGATACCATTTGTGGTAACTGATACAAGTGATGATAAACTAATACTCACTTTGAGGTTGGTAGGTCGATACCCTACTGAGGTTGGTTGCTCGATACCTAGGGTTAACTGATACCCTAACCCTAATTGATACCCTATGTGATGTGTAGTGATGCATCTTTTTGATGCTAGGGTTACATGGTGTGATGTGATACCCTACGGTGTAATCATGTGTATGATTTTGAAAGCTAGACCTCTTTACATTTTTCATAACAATGATAGGAATATGTTTCTACATCTCATAAATATACTTCATAACGATGAAGGAAGTGATAACCCAGGGGTGGTTGGTGATCCAACCTTGTAAACCCTAATCAGGAGAAGTGAAACCCTAATTGCTATGATGTAAAACATATGATGTAAATGTATGGCATGAGTTCTATGAGATGATGATGCTTTGCCTTCTTGTTATCATCTTCTAACCGTGTAGGTGATATTGATTGATGTACATAGCCAAGTATGAGCTATGGTGGTTATGATGTAATGGACATTAGTCCCGGTGATGGACATTGGTCCTTGTGATGGACATTGGTCCTTGTGATGGACATTGGTATTTGTGATGGACATTGGTCCTTGAGATGTACATATAATGAATAACAGGCATAAAGTGATGATATGATGAGATCCCACCTACTATGTTTCAGTTTTTTCTGGTGATGATCCATGCCCTATTTATGTAGATCTTGTTTAGAGGATATACATTGTAACTTGATTAATGCTTAAAGATGTTTAAATTGATCTAATTAGTCAAGTGAAATCTAATAGTGGTGTCGCCCTATGGCATAGATCCATTCAGTGTCAGCACTTGCTGAATGGTGAAACGAGTTTAACTCAGAGCGCATATTGTTGAATATGCGGGGTGCAAGTTGGAATCCCACCTTATATTCTGAACATATATGTATCACAAGATTGAATGTAAGTCATACCTGGAAATGTATCACATAATTGACTATAAATCATACCTAGAATTTGTATCACAGGATTGACTTTAAGTTATACCTGGAATTTGTATCACAGGATTGACCATAGGTCAAATCCTAGAATAGCACTGATGTAAGCCATAGCTCAATTTCACTAGCACCGTAACCTGTACCAAGGTGGGCTAAATATGCACAGCTAGACTAAAATGTCTCTGGAAGTAGATGACTCATGATGTCACTGCATATTTACTCATACTGACTGAGGAAGGTGAGGTCGTGGGTTCCGGCTCTTCCATTAGACCTTGTATGGAACTGATTTCGACTATATACATATAGTGATTGGTTGGATTTGGATGGTACGATTCAAATCCTCAGGGCATAATGAATACGTAATCAGTCGTGTAGTATAATTATATAGGACCAAATATGAAAACATTGGTTGATGCCTTGCATGATCTTTATACAATGTTGTTGATAGAAAATATACATGTTCTTCATATTCCTTTTTAATTATTAAGATGTTTCGTAATATAAAAGTGACTGTCCTTCCTGTTAATAATCATTGCAAGTTTCATCTTAGTTGCATCTATACTGCTTCTCAGTTTATCTTATCTGTGATGATAATAGAGGTGGTGGTGAGTTATATCTCCCACTGAGATTTGGAATCTCACCCTGTGGGTTTCCCTCACCCTTTTCTTAGGTGGACGAGCACGAAGAGGTAGAGATCGTGCAGAGAAGGTTGAGCAGTAGCCAGAGGAGCAATAGTTGATAAGGTTAGTAGTGTTGTTGGATGTCTTTTATGGATAAAGTCCTAGAGTCGTCCTTGTACACTCGAGTCTTTCAGAGCGTTTTGTAGATGTTTTGCGAAAGTGTTTTCTTTATGTGTCTTTTGTATACTAGATATGGTGGAATTATGTATATATGTTCTGGAATTATGCTTTCGTTATAAGTTGACAACATACTTTGTGAATGAATTGAGGCATGAAAGGACACATGTGTAAATATTCTTGATATATGGTTGTTTTATGAAAAAGGTTTAAATTTTTAGTGTTTACTAAGTAATCTACTCGTTAATCTCTATCTGCAGCTATGGTTTGTGTAATATTCTTTTGTGTGGTGTGGGGCATCACATACTGTAGAATCCATCACGGAGGTCTACAATGTACAGGTGAAAATGTACCTACCGACTAGCCAAAATCCAGGATGAATTAGTCGACATGTACCTGAAAGGTATGTGGGATTAAGCACAATGATGACAATCTCCGTAATTAGTAACAAATCTATTGACGCACTTTTATAGCCACACAAGTACATTTCGTTAAATTGAGAAGGCCATAAAGTCATTCTCTCATTCCGCTTGTCTCTTCTTTCCACCTTGAATGATATTTCTCCGTAACTTATCCATTTAAGTGTGGTAGTTTGTTGTACCTCAAAGTTTGTAGTGTATTATTATAATAAGTTAAACATAACTCTATACTCAATTGTCCATCCATATAAATAGTGGTTATATGGATATGAGTATGTTGCAGATATAAATTTTGACAAAGCGGATATAAAACTGTACTCATATCTGCTTAACTAAACAGTTACAATTATGGATATCATCATACCCGCACCATATCTTACCTATTTACGGCCCTAACCTTGTGAGTGATCGCACACGTTGTCCATGCCATAGAAGCTGTTGTCGGTCTGAATTGTGATGGCTTTTCAACGATCTTTGCTCATAATGAACTGACAGACATGTCACCAGGTCTTTGCACGTAATAAATCTTAACACAGAGAAAGAGTGGGTCTCACATAGTCAAGAAGGACATCACATTCGGTGTTTATCTAATGCAACGGGAGTTTAGTTTCTTATTAAAATCAGGTATGATGGTAGATAGAAAAACTTAATAATTTGGTAGGATGTAATAAAAATTTGTTATAATGTAAGTATGTGTTTTTCTTTCTTTATTTATAAGGGGTGTAATTGTGAAGAGGAAAGAGGAGGATATGATGCATCGTGATTGTTCGTCTTATAAAAAAAATAGAAGACAAGTCCTAAGTATATGTTTTGGCGATTGACAATGTTTGATGAACCGATAATTAGCTTCTTGGTGTTCCATATCATGGCACACAAGTTGCAAAAAGTGTAGTATAGAACCGTTTATATACTAATTTTATAGACAACCAATCACAATGCAATATCTCTTTCTTTCTCCTCTTCAAAACTCCACCTGTTGGGATCGGAAGGTTCCGGCCCATCTCCTATTGGGATTTGGACTTAATAGGAGTTGGTTTGTGTTTCCAATCCTAATGGAAGTTAAATCCAAGAAGGAAATAAGATGGCTCCTTACGTGCAGCATTAGAATTGGATTTGTATTTAATTGGAGTTGGTATTTTGTGTTGCCAATCCTAATAGGAGTTGAGTCCAAGAAGAAAAGAAGGTGACTATGTGCAATATGGAGTTGGACTAGGATTTGAACTAGGACTAGAATTCATGGTTGCAATCACATGCATGGAGGCCTATAAATAGAGGCTCTCGGGGAGGCCATTGAGATCATCCCACCGGTTGGTGTGTGATCCCACCAATTGTTGGTTGTTGGTGCCTTCTGTGGTAGAAGAGCCAGAAAATAATAACAACTGGTGGTGTTCTCTTATGGTAAGAGAGGGTCAGTGACTTTGCCTTGAAACGAAGTAGCGGCTGACAGTAGGTGGCACATTAGGTGCACTGACAGTGTAGCTCTCTTGTGGATAAGAGAGGGTTAGCGACTTTGCCTTGAAGTAAAGTAGCAGTTGACAGTTGGTGGCACATTGGGTGCACCAACAATGCAGCTCTCTTGTGGATGAGAGAGGGCCAATGACTTTGTCTTGAGGCAAAGTAGCAGTTGACAGTTGGCAACACAATGGCAGTACATCGACAATAGAGGCGGGTCCGAGTAGCGGAGGACGCACATCAGTTGTTGGTACTTTGTTGGTGATGTGATATTGACATCGACTACGGAAGCAGATCCGACCAATGGAAGACGCTCATCATTCGGTGGCTAAATAAACGATGGCGGACTGTCCAGTCAGTGGAGGACGCACATCAATCGGCGACACATAGGTGCTGCATCAACTACGACGACAGATCCAAGAAGCGGAAGATGCACACTAGTTGGTGGCACACTATTGGTGACGCGAGAATGACAATGGTCCATACGATCAGCAGAGGATGCGTATCGACTCTCTTAGGCAGAGAGAGTTGTGGCAGTATGTCAGAGTTTTAGTTGGAGGCACCTACTAGAATGAATACTGCATATGGAAATGAGGTGGACCACCTTGTAAGTAGAAGAGGCGACCCATTCAATGGTCGTAGCGACAACAAGCAATCCCAACAGCGGCAACAGTGTTGTGAGGAGAAAAAGTGAAAAGGGAGGGTTTGTACACATTGGGTGTAATTCTATTCTTCCTTATCTTTGTTCTCAGGCAGGGGGAGCTTCTCAGATTCATGGGCGATTAAATATGGGTAGTGTGAGTTGTAATTTAGATTACTTTGTGCTTGTTGTCCAGTATTGCCGCATGGTTTTTCTCTCCTAGTCTTGGGGAGAGTTTTCCACGTTAAATCTTGTGCCTTCAGTCTTGCAGAGCATCGTCACTTACCCAGCACAATTTTCTTAACAAGTGGTATCAGAGCAAAGTTTGAAAGATTTAGTGGGCGTAGTGAGATGGCATCTAAAGACAGGAAGGGCAACGTCGACTAGAAGTGATCACAGAATAGCCGCATGTTTGAGATGTGGGATTCAATCTGGAAGAGCAACAATATGCAGTAGGACGACTCCCAGTCAGACAAGGTCTCTCCAAAACCTTTTCAGGGCAACATGTGTGTGAAGAAGAAGGGCAATGCAATGTGTGTTCAACTATTAAATCTAAAGTAGAGGATCAAGCTTCTATAGATGAGTTGCATACACAGGGGGAGCGTTATCAAAGGGTTTCTTAGCCTTAGTACAGGTCAGAAATGTGTTCTTCATCAAAGATGGATCGATTGATCGATCAGGGGGAGCTTACAATGTTCTAGGTGCAGACATGGAGAGAGAAGCGACATTGGCATGATACTTCTTCTCAGTTGTCTGGGAATAGAGTGAAGTCATGGTGAGACTTCAACAAGATGGATGAAGACAAAATGGTGCTGACATGTTTAAGGAGATTGTATCTATCACATGTGGTGGTAGGGTACAAAAGATACTCCAGATGATCGTTGAAGACAAAATCTCCCTCATGGGCCGAAGGGGGAGATTGTTGGGATCGGAAGGTTCCGGCCCATGTCTTATTGGGATTTGGACTTAATAGGAGTTGGTTTGTGTTTCCAATCGTAAGGGAAGTTAAATCCAAGAAGGAAAGAGGATGGCTCCTTACGTGCAACATTAGAATTGGATTTGGATTTAATTGGAGTTGGTATTGTGTGTTGCCAATCCTAATAGGAGTTGAGTCTAAGAAGAAAAGAAGGTGGCTATGTGTAACATAGAGTTGGAGTAGGATTTGAACTAGGACTAGAATTCCCGGTTGCAATCACATGCATGGAGGCCTATAAATAGAGGCCCTCGAGGAGGCCATTGAGATCATCCCACTGGTTGGTGTGTGATCCCACCCGTTGTTGGATGTTGGTGCCTTCTGTGGTAGAAGAGCCAGAAAACAATAACGACTGATGGTGTTCTCTTATGGTAAGAGAGGGTCAACGACTTTACCTTGAAACGAAGTAGCGGCTAACATTATGTGGCACATTAGGTGCACCGACAGTGTAGCTCTCTTGTGGATAAGAGAGGGTTAGCGACTTTGCCTTGAAGTAAAGTAGCGGCTGACCGTTGGTGGCACATTGGGTGTACCAACAGTGCATCTCTCTTGTGGATGAGAGAGAGCCAATGACTTTGTCTTGAGGTAAAATAGCAGTTGGCAATCGGAAACACAATGGCAGTGCATCGACAACGGAGGTGGGTCTGAGTAGTGGAGGACGCACATCAGTTGGTGACACTTTTTTGGTGATGTGATATTGACATCGACTACGGTAGTAGATCTGACAAGTGGAAGACGCTCATTAGTCGGTGGCTACAGAAATGATGGCAGACTGTCCAGTCAGTGGAGGACGCACATCAGTCGGTGACACATAGATAGTGCATCAACTACGACGGCGGATCCGAGCAGCGGAAGACGCACACCAGTTGGTGGCACACTATTGGTGATGCAAGAACGGCAACGGTCTGTCCGATCATCGGAGGACACGTATTGACTCTCTCAGGCAGAGAGAGTTGTGACGGTATGTTGGAGTTTTAGTTGGAGGCACCAACTAGAACGAGTACTGCAGATGGAAACAAGGTAGACCACCTCGTAAGCAGAAGAGGTGACCCGGTCAACGGTCGCAGTGACAATAAGTAATCACAACAACGGCAGCGGTGTTGTGAGGAGAAAAAGTAAAAAGGGAGGGTTTGCACACATTGGGTGTAATTCTGTTCTTTCTTATCTTTGTTCTCGGGCAGGGGGAGATTCTCAGATTCAGGGGCGATTAAATCTGGACAGTGTAAGTTGTAATTCAGATTACTTAGTGCTTGTTGGCATCGTCACTTATCCATCACAATTTTCTTAACATCACCCATTGATAAAATAAAAGGAGAGAAACGTATAATAAATTTCTATGGGATCCTAATAAGTTATTATAAGATTAGTCCTATATTAAGTTTTTCCTACAAATAACAATCTACTGTAGGAGTTATTATGGTTGGAAGTATGTGGCATGTTTCCGATTCAGGCAAGGATCGTGCTAGACCACCATGAAAGCATGTTTCTTCCATTGGTTAACTTAAATTGTGGGTGGAAATTAGTTTTCAACTTTAAGGTATGGTAGAAACCGAGGAATATAGTGAAAACTGTAATATTCTGATTGTTTCTGATTCTTTTATCCCATTTTCATGCAGAACAATTTCTTCAAAAAGCTCTCCTACTAAATCATTGCAACCATTCTTACTCCCAATATTACGTACCAGCTCTAACCAACTTTGGCGGATATTCATATCCAATCATACATATTAAGCTAACTTTCGATGATAATAGCAATTATAAAAACGAACTTCAATTCCCGTTTGACACCGAGTGAGACATATTATACACGAGTGTCTCTCTTATATCAGAAGAGGGAGAACGATATACGTCTAACTAGTAGATGTGACACTAATCTGCTATTTTACTCTATTTAGCAGGATCATTCGTTTCTGGCTCATATCAATCCCATGCAATAATTGGACTTTTATTTTGGATATTTGGGAAGGAACAATTTGATTTGATTTGGTGGAGAGGATGACTTGATTTTGGAGAAGTATAAGTGAAGGAATGAGGGAATGCGGTGTTTTGTGTAGGATGCACCAAGCGAAATTCAAGGTGAGGGAGGATACTTTTGTAGAAGGTTATAAGAGAGGAAGGAGGACTTATCTTTTGGTTGTTCGGAATGATTTTATATCATGTTTGAGGTGAACACATATATTGGTGTCTCTAGAAGGTTTTTTTGTAGGAAGTATTTGTTGGTTTGTAGGAAACATTTGTTGGTTGATTTTTGGATGGAGGTAGGCAGGGGGTTTACTCACGATCAGACGGAGAGGGTAGAAGACAGGAGATATAGCATTGAAGGTGGTGTAAGGCAAGAATGCCAACGGGGATCTAGAAACTTTACACGTGGGGGGATCAGTTTGAAGAAGCTGGTTCAAAGATTAGACTGATTGGAACCTTTCCATGAATTTCATACTTGATAGAGCCATCAAGCTCAGCACCTAATGCCATCAGCTTTGTAACACTATGGTTTATGTCAGCAACCGTGAAAGATTGCATGGAGGAGTAACCCTTTGCATAGCAGTATCACTGTTGGATTGCATTAGGGCGAGCTTAAGGGGACCGGATTGGAGTTCAGCCCACCTCAGCGTGCAGACGTGGATACTAAAATCCAACCCTTCTGAGTAGAAGTGTGTTGCCTTGGGAGCGTCCCTATGTAGCTTCATAATCCATCGGAAGGAAGCCATTTGTAAGATGCTTGATATTGCTTGGTGATACGGTGTAATTATCTGCTTCTCCCTTACAGCGGCGGCGACCTGTGCTTCTTTCTTACTGCGGTCGGAGATGTTGAAAAAAAAGGAGGCGGATGGTGGTAGGGTTTGCTGGGGCACCCTGGATGGCCAAGATTGAACAACTGCTGCAATAGAGCATAGGAGCAAAGCAAGACTTGGGATTCTAAGATGAGGTGGGTTGGAAGCATAGTGTCAGGGTAGGACAGGACCGGAGTCGGGGCGTCGGCTGCCGAGGCCGGGGTTGCGGCGAGGATGATGGTGGTCAAGGCACTGGATTACAAGGAAGGAGGATGGACAGAGGGGGGGGTGCAGAAGTTACGACACTCCTTGTGGTGGTGGAGACGACAACAACTGGTCAGCCAGATTGTTGGGCGAGTTGCCGGCGATTGGAGGTGGCTGCATGGTAGCGGCAAGCGCCGAGGCGGCTGCTATGATGTTGTTGGAGGAAGAGTAGTCGGTGCCGATGTGGGGTGAGGAGGCAGGGTTGGATTTGTTGGTAGTGGCGGGGAGGTATGGATTGTGTTTTTGTAGCCTGGAAATGAGGTCGGTAGCATTGTTTCTGTGGGAAGGAAGGAGGCAGAGAGGGAGAAGAAGAAGAGGATATGACATTGGTTATCTGCAGGAGGTGGAGACGTTGCCAATCTGTAGCAGACATAGAAGAAGAGGGATCGTGGTTGGCGGTGGGAGGTTGTTGGCAACTTGGCTGAGGGAGAATGGAAGGAGGAGATTGAGAAGTAAAGGAGTTCTCTCGTCTCTGGTGCGAGGAGGAGAAGAAGGAAGAAGGAGACGGGATTTTTTTTGCTGCTCGGGCATGAGGATCGGGAGCCGGTTAAGGCAATAGAAGCTCTGATACCATCTTAGATTTAGGATACTGATAGATAATGGAGTTATTGGTTGCCTGCTTACATTGTCTTAGTAGTGAGTATTTATAGGACATACAAAATCATAGGGTAGTGGGAGAATTATGACATGTGGTCATTTACAAGGATAGCATTGCGGCAGTGCGGGAGATGAAGAGATATGCACAATCTTTGAGTATCTTAATGAGATATCTTTACAGATATATGGGAGTCTCTCTTATATAGGGCGAGAGAGAGAATGACATACATCTTACTAATACATATGAGACTAATGAATAATGAAAGAAACTACAAGAAAAATAAAAATATGGATAATAGGATATGTTATCTAAGTGCTACCCTCATGTTGGAGCGTATATATTATGTAACTTTAACGTAGAACATATTATATGAAGACAATTTTTTGAAAGAGGCTTCATGAAGACATCTGCTACCTGATCACCTAAAGTTTTTTAAGGTGTAGAGATCTTCCTAATCCTAATAAACACTATATGTCGTAAAAAATGACAATCAATCTCAATGTATTTAGTAAGCTCATTAAAACTAGGATTACATGTATTATAAGTATTGATCTCTTTATCATGATAATTTCTCACTTAATGTGAGACATAGCTCAATATTTAGATTCTGCAATGGAACATGATAAAATGTTTTTTTTTCTTTTTGCCTCTGCATGTGGTGGAGCGCCTATCCTCATGCCAGCATAGTCAACGGTAGAGCCTCCCCCCCAACCCCAAGTTGATGTCCATAATATTTGTAGTGGAGTACTTTTATAAGAGATGATTTAAGATATCTATGGAATTAACAAGATAATGGCCAAGTGATTTTCATGCAGTTGTATCATAAACTGAGTCATGCATCCCACGACATAAGACATATTTGGATGTGTTACAGTTAAGTATCAGAATTTGCAAAAATAGCTCTATAATTTTTGACATCAACAAATTCGTATTATTGGAGTTTCTAGGAGGAATTAATGAATCCATAGGAATACATATTGGGCTTGCAACTTGTCATTCTCGTGTCCTTATGAATATCCATGACATACTTTCTTTGAGAGAGCATAATAATAGAGCCAACTTGTGTCACTTCAATACTCAAGAAATAATGAATTGATCCAAGATCTTTTATGACAAATTTTCAACCATGAACTATTTGGTGTGTCGGATGCAATCCTTATCACTTCCACAAATAAGAATATCATCCACATAGACTATCAAAATCATAGATGCAGTTGTAGAGTGAATATATAATGATTTGATGAGGAACATAAGAATTTAATTTGCTGAACTGACTTGCACAAGTTTTCATACCATACATGTGGACTTTTTTAAGGTCTTATATAGACATGTTCAATCTACAAACCTTAGAATACCCCCATGCGCAACATACCTAGGAGGATGCTCCATCTATACTTCATCCAACAGATTCCTGATACAGGAAGGTATTTTTTATATTTAAATGATGAATAGACCACCCAACATTGGCGATGTAACACCCCGACCCACCGCCCAAGGCTCTAGCAGAGTTTCACGAGTGAAGACTGGCCCCACATGCCACTACTAGCCATAGCTACGTATTTTGTCCCCACTCACGCACAGTCTAAGATCAACATCCCAATAGATCACCCATCCTAGTACTACTATGGGATGAGTACGCTTAACAACATAATTCTTAGCAATGGGTTCCCTGAAAAGGTGTACCTTGGTGATATTGGTAGTCCATTCATTTTTTTTAAGATCATTATATTAGAGACCTCAAATCCATAAATGTTATAATCTCCCCCAATTGGACTCTTGACGTTCTCGTTAAGGCTCAAGGCTATGGACTCATAATCACTTTTTCATTTTAGTGTAGACCCAAAAATGGCTCATGTACGCCCATATTCCATTCACGATTGGCAGCACAAAGGTGGCTCTGTCAATTCATATCGCCCTTTCCAACATGCCAAGATGATACTAAGGGTGGCTCCATCAACTCAAATAACCATTTCCAACATGCCTGGATTGTACGGCTCAAGACTGGGATATCACATGCCCACATGGGCCCCACCTACAAGCACTACAAAAAAAATATGATTTACCTACAATTATATTAGCTATATATATTATATGTGTAGTTATAAACTACTTTTCTTTATAAGTATTATATATGTAAATAAACCAAATATAGTTAATTTTAATAACTACAAGTTGGCTTATACATTGCATTTGACTACAAATAATTTCCTTCCTTGTCTCCCAATCTTAAATAATCAGATGCCCGAATCTTTCAACTTTGCGCGCTCACCCAAAATTTTTTCGTGTCGGCGCGGTCAGCCTCCCCCAATCACACTTGATGTTCCATTTTGCACTCAGAACTCCGTCTTCTCTGCCCCATCCACCGCAATATCTCCCTCCAACCCACAATCACGCTCCCTTTGTCTTACCCTCTTCTCTTCTCCTCATAGCCCCAGACGCAATCCCACCTTCATCATCTTCTCCTCCCTCTACACCCCCATCTCCACCCCTCCACCCCTCTCATTTAGCCCGAAGCTTAATTGATCGCTGGAAAGAAGGTGCTGGAAGGACGAGGAAACGACAAAGAGGAGATGAGAGGAGTTAGATTGAATCTCAACCATTCAAGCACAAAGGTTTGCCACATTTTCACCACTCGTAGTAACTTCAGACATCTGTACAGGAAAAACTTCAATTTCTATGTAATGTGAGAGTGTACCGTAACCTTCTACCCCATGTCCTTAATGCACCGTAATCCCCTCGCCCTTATGTAATCAAACTCTCGTTTGTGATGTCTCATGAAACTAGGCAATCTGAAGAATAGAGAAGTTCAATTCCTGGAGATGTTGTTGAAATGGTGAAATTTCAGTAAGGACAAGTGGTGGGGGAGTCCGGTCTCTGCTAATCTAAAGTTTATCATCACCCCGCTTCTTGCTTCTTCTGCCCACTAGATACCTTGAGGTCAGCAAAGGCACCAACTTTATGATATATGTTATTATCAGCCTATATTACAATATAATATCAATGTCGAGGACCATCTTTGGCACTTTCTCCCTCATTAATCCAAGAAGATCAGTACCCATACGCAACTGGTTCATTATACGCAGTTAGGATGTTAAAGTTGACCAGCTAATCCATTTATTTGTGGTAAATTTGTTGCTATTTTAAACTTCCACTTGTTTTTTGTTCCACAAACATTGAATGCAATGATGATAATCCTCGTGACTTGGACACTCACTGCACCCGTTGTGTATGGGACATGTCTTCCTCAGCTGCTTGGTGTATGTTTACATTTCAAGCAGAGTGACCTGCCTCATATTTTGCATTACTCTGTTCTTTGACTACAATAGTTCTAGTTTCTTTTATAACTAGGCATAAACCCATGCGTTGCATGGGCTTCCAAGTAATTAGAACATTTCTAAAATATAGTATGTGAATATATAGGAAAAAGCCTGCAATTATTTTGGCGTAACTGAACTTATATTCATTTCAAAGGATAAGCAACCTCAAAAACTAATTCGTGATGTATGGTGCTTTTATTCTGCTTCTCTTGTTTATTTTATCCCCCGCCTCCTTTCAATGGATGTACATGACAGCAAGCCATATGTTCTTAATAGAAGAGAATACTGATTCAAATCTTCATAATGGGGGTTGTTCATACTGTCATCACTGTCATCGTGCATGCATTGACTTACAAAGGCTATAGAAGGTTATAGAGAATTCCAACCAAAATTACAATCTGAAATCAAGTCATATAATAGAATTTGTATAATTCAATCAAATATCATATAAATTCTCTTACTTTCTCTGCTGTCTTCAGTTTACATGTATAGGTTTTGGAAGGTATGTCAATAATCTAACATGTCAATTGAATTTTCTAGTACCAGCCGTTAATAATTCTGATCACACTGTAAGATGTAAAAAAATAAGGAAATTGCTGAAGAAATAAAATAAACGGACGAATACGGTAACAACTTGAGGTCCTCTTATTGTTAGATGCAAAGAGGAGGATGAGATAAAAGACGATCCTGTAGAGGACTGCCCAGGCGAACATGTAGAGAAGCATGCTCAACTTGCTAGATTCGTGTGTACTTATGGAGAGCTGGTGGAGAATGTTGAAGCCTGTGATGGCTTCCTTGGTAATTCCATTGATGGTGAAGGTGCGTTTGGTCTGAAACTGGTTCATGAGGAAGCCCTCGTAGGGATACTTCATGGTGGAGACGACGTTCATCCACTTCCAATAGATTGGTATGTCAAGGCTGGAGACGAAGTAACCGCAGAAGAGGAAGAATAGGGCAATGAAGGCGATAACGACTGTGTAACCAAGGATGAAGTTTGGGACCTTGGAAACGGAGGTGTGGAAACTAGGCACCCTACACCTTTCCCCGCCTGACACACAGTGAGTGCCCTCATCTCCGATGTCATAAAGTGAGAAGTATCAAGAGTCGACCGAAAACCCTCTTACCAAAGGCCGTGAAAATTGCAAAATAGACATAAAATGTTGTATCTCATATAGAAGGACCCATTCGTAATTCAAAAAAATGAGTGTAAAACATTGCACAGAAAACCCTCTACGCACTTTCCTATATAGTATAGATTATGTGGATGAACGCTGATTTCCATGGACCCTTGGTATTTATTACGTGCTTGGTTTTTCTTAATAAGTAACCTCAATCATTATTTGATCATTCTTACAACAGTATGTGAAAATCAATTTACGGCCAAGAGAGTTGGTAAGGTCTTGCAACAATATGGTTAAACTAGCTTCACGACAAATACAAAAGTTGGGCATCCAATCTCCACCAGATAAAATCCTTATTAATTCATCTTTAACTAAGAGAACCATTCCCAAGCATTTTCAAACATTTGTAGCCAAGAAACAAGTCATGTTGTGTCAACTTCCATTTCTTAGGATGCCACTAGTCATGCCACATCATGAAGCAACACTTAGAATGTGGCATATAAGATGTCTTCCATCTGAAGCATAAAGTACAGAAATTCCTTATAGAGAGACATTATGGTTGAAAATATATGTTTCAGTAGCAGTCCTAACATCATAGAATATCACAAAGGTGTCAAATTAAACTATACAAGACCATCTAATTTTTTTGTGTTAGGTAGTTATACTCTTCCCTCCACTGTGAGCTGCCTAGACACCCACGCTATTGTCCTACATTACCTTAAACAATGTAGCTAGTGCATCTTCTATCTAACATTGGAAAACACTGATTTATTGTGATTTTTTTTAAATTTGTGGCACGTCCTCCTAATCCTAGTATATTGTCTATATTTAGACTAGGCATCCATCCAAACAGAGACACAAGTTGGCATCCATTACATTCTCTTAAGCTGAAAGTGTTTGATTAGCTATAAACTTCCTGGAATTGCTCAAGTATATGCCAGTTAAATCTAATTGATATTTGATACAGGACAACCTTTTGAAAAACCTATAAAATAAACATTGATAAATCATCCAACAAAAAGCAAGAACACAATAGATCAGACACTGTAACTTCCTAGTTTTAGCATCTGAAAAAGCATCAGAGATATCTATGTCACCACTTCTTACTTCCTCACAAACAATGGCCATGATAGATTTCATATTGTCTCTGATTTTTCCTTTATCTTAATAATTGTGTATAGGATAACTTCCATTTTAGTGCATTCCTAGATCTTAAGCCTTCTCTGTCAAGTTTTACACATGGGGCCATATGTTGAAGTAACTCAGGATGAAAGATCTTATCTCCCACACGACTCTAATGATAGACAAATTTTTTGTAAGTCACACAACTTCATCATCCGCACCGGTTTCTGATGATGACCTCACACATCAAATGATATCAAATGATACCCTAGGACTTTTGAAACCTTTCAAACATCTTGCTTGAATTCCTTTGACCCATATTATTATTAAGTTACAGTACACCAAAGAGAAATCTCGAGTGTCATAAGATGGCCATGCAGACTATCTGCCTAAAGCTCACTCCCATGATAGAGGATTTGATTGAAGTGTGAGATGAACTTCTAACCATATGGAAAGAGAAACTACTTTTTTGAAATGCACCATCATGGTATCATCTGTTGGATGTAACTCAAAATACTGACTTCCTTTGCTTGGGCATGTGGATAAATTAATTGAACAGACACAACAAGACCTTAAAGTAACACACAACATGGCTTCCTCAACTGAGAGACACTCCATAAAGGCTAGTTATTCAAAATTTTCATATAGGTAGGTGTCCATCAACCATACTATGAGCTACCTAAACAACCAAGCTACTGCCTTGCACTACTGTAAACATGAAACTTGTGAATCTCCTACTCTAACAATTGAAAACCATGATTAAATATGAAAGAAAATCTTGATTGTGACACTTGTTCCTATAAACCTAGTGTACTACGTACATTCAGACAATGCACTGATACAAACAGAGCCATAAGTTGGTATCCTCTACATTCTCTTAAGTAGAAATTGTGTAGCTATTGGAAGCATGTTAGATTCTCCATGTATAAGCATACTTAATTCTCTATCAAGTGGAGCATTATGCAAAACAACACACCCATTAGCATCCTAGTTGACCTGCCACGTTGTGAAGCAGCATTCTGCAAAATTTTGAATTCTCTTGTTGTCCTTACAGTTTTCATGAATGGTTATTCCTCTTCACTTTTTGCTTCATATGATAGAGTCTCTTTCTTCCTTAATATCACCTCAACTGGCCCTAAGATTGTATTTCCAGTGTTTAGAGGTATGTTGGATTTTTTCTGCCACTACTATTTTTGTTAATGTGGATACCTTGTTATGACCAATCACAGCCAAAAACATCCAATCACCTCCTACTTTGAGATTCCCTGAATCATATGTACACATTTCAAGGTCGCTACTAGCAACTGCATTGTTATTTTCTAACATGATATGTTTACTGCAGGGACATCAATTCAGTAAGTACTTTTCCAACTCATTGTGTTTACATCAGGTACAATTCAATCAATACTTTTTGCTCAAGGGCTCACACCCACATTTTCAATACTATTATAATAGGTAGTTTCTCCTTTACACTAGTGATTTCATTGTTCCATAGCATGTTTATACATCTAGATGATTTATATTGTACTAGTCAAACATATATGAAGAAAACAATACTGAGAATGTTGATGTCGTGCTCATGGTGAATCTTGCACCAAAGGACAAGGTTCTCACTGATGGTCGATGAAGTGAGGAAGAGGCAAAAATCCTTTTCCCAGGTGATATCATCACCATCAATTTTAGTGTCATCATCCCTATCGATGCCCATGTACTTGAGGGTGACCTACTGAAGATTGATTAGTCCACACTTATTGGTGAGTCCATCCTTATTACCAAGAATCTAGGTGATGAGGTCTTCTTCTGACTCCATCTGTATTCCAAAGGTACAACAGTTATTGCAGGACTTCTTCAATGGGAAGGAGCTCTTTAAGAGCATCAACCCAGTTGATGTTGTTGCATGTTGCCTATGGTGTAAGAGTTCAACTCACTGTTGTGAGTGGTGAGGGTAACAAGAAGGTGCCATAATTTTATAACTATGAATGTTGTATTCTTACCTTTGACTTCATGAACTACTAAAAGTATCGTTGTTTAGGATGGATTCGAGGACTTTTCTTTGAGTATTGTTTCCTTGAGTTTCCACTATTTAAAAATCTACATCCATATACCAACGTTGGACTGGTTTACATATTTAGGTAGTGGAATTAGGTCCGCAATACATGAAAAATGTGATGCTTATGGATATGAAATCAGATTTTTTAACATAAGGTTTATCATTCAACCTACAAGTTTATTGTGTTTAGAATACACATGTAGGAAAAATGATATGAAAAACACTTGGCTGTTGGAGACAATGAAAATTGAATTGCAAGCAGCCAATTACAGAATTTAGGATAGGTGTTGCAGAAGTTGAAGGTAGTCATATCATCATAAACATCAACTACAACTATCCTGTATGTGTTCTCCTTCACCAAATATCCTTGTCTATCCTTGCAACATGTATGTCCAATACCAGGATAACTAATTCTAGAAGTTCCCATGCTTTCTAACTGGGTTTTGTTGGTAGATTTCTCACTACTAGATCCCATCTACTGCCACTGAGATCAAGGATCTAGATGGTTCCAGTCCAACTGCTTATCAAAGACTAATCAACAATTGGGATCAGAGTGAAATGGTATATGCACTCATGCCACCAGTCCATTATATGTTGGATTGCTAGAAATAAAACTTGATAGGGAAATGGATAAGAAGTTGCATTTATTAAAAACATGTCTCACATGAACACGAGAATATGTTGTTGGCATATAATTTATATTTTCTTAGTAGTTTGTGTGAAGTTGTTTATGGTATGTTTTGTATTGCATTAGAAGAATAGGAAACAACAACTAAATGAAAGGAATTTGAGTGGCTATCCATTTACAAAATCTGAGTTAAACACCTTATCTTTACAAGGAAACGAGCTATTCACTGAATTCCAGTTTGCTATTGGTATACCATGCCTTTTAGATGTAGTTGGTGTTCATGTGAGATAGTCTTAGAAGATTGTAGGGTGATTATATAGACCTTGTTCAACATGGTATTCTTCAATTATGATGATTCTATGCCTTGTATATTATAATATTGGCCTTACTGTTACACACATGACGATTTCTATTTATGTAGTTTAAAAATACTAACATCTAGAATTATATGTTTGATGTGTAAACGAGGGTTAGATTAGTTCGTTGGGTAGTCTATAAATATAGGAAACTATATGATTTAGCATACTGGATACTTACATATCACAATTTTAAGTAGGTAGACCAGTTTGTTAGATACTTGCAAATGTGGCACTGCGAAGAATTAAAAGTTTATCAATAATTGATGTTGTTAGATTTACATTGTACATATAAGAATATGTACATAGAACATTTTACTAGGTGAGAATAACATTGTGGGTTTCCAACACTTCTTCCATCTCAACATCAGAGTTAATGTAACATAAGAGTTAACATAAATAATGCATGGGAAAATAGTCAGATAGGATCTCCCCCCAATAATAATAATTATCGTATATCTACAAGTAGCATAGAAAAATGGTTATAATGAAGTAACCATTGTCATGGACTCTGGATTTGTGTTAATTGGTATGGAGTTATATCAGACTACTAATGCCAATTGAGATATATTTGACTACACTAATAAATAGTAAAGGGTCATTTTTTCACATTAGTAATGGCAGTTGAGCTATTACTTCATTACCCATATTTCCAAACACATTTCTGGACCAACTAGTATGTCTATTTGTAAGTGTTACTCTAGAAATCTATAGTTGCATATGTATATATATCTTGAAGAATTAAACTAAACATCAACTGAATATATAGGATTTACAATGGTTACATATATTTTCATTTGTGAACAAGTATAACAACCAAGTGGAATGTCTATACATACAAAGATGGACACAATGCCATTGCTCTTTTAGTAGGATCTTTAAGATCTCTAAATAAATTTGTAAGTCTAATATATATGAACTACATATTTTCAACAACATTCTAACTATTACTGGAAAGTTTTTGCTCTCTAACACACTAATATAACTGTGAATTGGTATTCTAATATAAATTTTTGTTCGTTTGACTAGGAATTTAGATACTTTAGTGATTTGAGGTTCTTCATTTCGACACTCAATGACCCTTTTCCTTGTCATAATGATCTAATTGGCTTCTAATGCAAACCCAAATATACTTCCTTGGGTTTCTCAATATGAGACTTTGATTATTTTTTTGTATGTATAGAGATATGTTATTTTTTGTTATGTTTTGTTGAGTGTCATGTGCATAGCATGTGCCTCACTTATGATGTTTACTTATGTAGCTTAGTCCCATATTTCTCACCTCTGCTTTAGTCGCTATTCTCTTCTGTTATATAAGAGACTGCATTGTACACTGTTTTACTCACTCAATAAATAAGCCTTGGTTTATCTATATGGTATCAAGAGCACACCTCGTCCCCGTTTTACCTTCCCACCCTACCCCCATGCCCTGAAGTGCCCCCCCGCCAACCCCCTCCTCCCCTAGTGCTGCCGACACCCTCCCTCCTCCCCAGTGCTGCCGACTTGCCCTGCCCAACCGCCGCCCAACCCCACCACCACCCGTCGCCCCTCCGCCTCCACCACCTACTGCCGCCCCCTATCCCCACCCACCACCTGCCGCCCGCCCCCCCTCCTGTTGCCATCGTAGCACCATCCCCCATCCATCGGCTTCCACCACCCCTCCCTCTCCACCTCTGCCTCCATCTTCTTCCTTCTTCACCAATCCCATCCTTCCTCTTCTCCTAGCGGGCAATCTACTCTTTTCGACAACCATATACCTCTCACGTTGAGAGTCCCCTACGTCTCCGGTTCTTTTTCTTCCTGTGCCTCATAAAGGATTATAGATTTCCTCATGACGGCATAGGTTCTTTTCATCTATCTCTGCCCGAATACGGGTCCTTCTGATCTGATGCGTCAGATCCCTGCAGCTGCTACTGGGACCAGCTGTCTCATGTCTACTCACACTAGCAAAATCCGAAGAGGGTTTTTGAAATTTTCAAAAACCTAGCCAAAAAGGAGTGCTCCTCAAATGCGCCCATTGATGATTTTTACGACCAGCGCTCCGCTCTCTGGAATGAGTATGAGATCTACCATCCGTTGACTGCTGACATCAAAGAAGCTCAGAAGCAGTGCAATGAACTCCAACTGGTTCAGTTCTTTGTTGCATTTCCGACTTCTTTTTCAGGTGTTGTTGACCAAATATTGTCAAGTGATCCGCTACCGACTCTTCGCGATGTTCTAAAGCGGGTCCAACGACTACTATCTATTTCCTCTACACCAGCTATTGAGCATCCTGCCTTGGTTGCTCATATTACTGATTCTGGATGTGGCAGCGGTTGTAGATGTGGCCGTGGTGGACGTCCACCACCCTCTGGAGGAAGAGGCACTTCTACTGCTCCAGGACGAGGTCAAGCCACTGGACCCTGCTACTACAACTGGTGTGGTCATGAAAATCACACGAAAGATAGGTGTTGGATCAAGCACGACAAGCTAGCTTGGGCAAACCAGGCCTCCACTGAAGCTACTACAGAAGCCGCATATGATCCACCAGCTGCTCCTCCATCCACTGCCTGGCTTAGCTCTGAGTTCGAGAAATTCTTTCAAGAACGAATGCCTCAACTACCATCGACATCGACGGAAGGCTCATATGCTATGCTGGCGTCTCCCTCTGCTGGTAACCAAAAGTGGTGTACAGATTTAGGGGCGTCTGTTCACATGGCAGGCAACCTCCACTTATTTTCTGCCCTATCTAAAACTTCACATATTCCATCGGTCACTATTGCTAATGGCTCGAAAGCACCTGTACATGGCATTGGCATTGTTCCGTTATCTCACAAGATGAATCTTCACTTTGTTTTATATATACCAAAGTATGTAAGCTGAATAAGGCTATCTATGGTCTCAAGCAAAATCCACAAGCCTGGTTTTACAAGCTCAGTCAAATTTTTGTCACTTTTGGCTTTCGTCGTTCTCATTCTGACCATTCAGTCTTTATTCGCAAGACAGTAGATGGACTTGTGATTCTGATTGTTTATGTGGATGATATTATATTATCTGGAAGTGACACAGTTGGCATATAGGAAACTAAAACTTACATAGAGAAGCATTTTGTCACTAAAGATCTGGGAAAACTTTGATATTTCCTAGGCATTGAAGTCTCCAGATCATCTGTAAGACTGTGTCTTTCTCAGAGGAAATATGTACTTGATCTGTTGCAGGAAATTGGCATGCTTGGTTGCAAACCGCCTAACACACCACTTGATCCAAACATGGACTGGGATGATGCAAACTCTCCTCCCTATGTTGATCATCACCAGTTCAAGAGGTTGGTAGGCAAGCTTATTTATTTGACTGTCACATGAGCTGATCTTACTGCTGTTGTCGGATTCATCAGCCATTATCTTGACAAACCCCGACAATGTCATTTGGATGATGTATGCCATATTATGAGATATCTTAAAAGATCTCTAGGAAAAGGCTTGATGTATAAAAAGCATGGCTATAAATAACTCTGTTTGTGCATTCATCTGAAATCTGGCTGTCATATCTGAAATCAAACAATTGAGAGAAACTAAAAATAAAGGCCTTGGATATTAAACAAAATGTGTTCATGATGTATGTTACAAACTCTCTCTGTTTTTATTACTTGTCCTCATGGCCATGAAGACCCACAGTGAAGCGGAAAGGAGGCGGAGAGAGAGGATCAATGGCCATATGCAAAAACTATGTGGCCTCATTCCAACAACCACTAAGGTTCATAACTACTCTGTTCTTCATGTGTTATTAGTAGAAACTATAGAATACACTTATAAAGTTGGTTGTGAAGTTACATTCAGAACTTCCTTTGTTTAGTTTTTCATTATGTTTATACTTCCCTTTACAACTCTGAATATATATTATATTCATTCAAAACTGACAACATATCTTGACTGATGGCTTCCCCTGGGCAACTTACAATCTATGCATATCTTTCAATTTACATGTCTAACTAACTAATTTGGCTGTGAATATGGCCACTACTGAAAGCTCTCGTCAAATGACTTAAAGCTTTTGTGGCATTTGCTTGTTATATAATCCACCCATTCAAATGACTAAAAGCTCTCGTCATTACCCATAGTGAAGTTCAAGGAAGAGACTACCTCAATTCATCATCATCATCTAAGCCTCAGTCCCAATTATGTTGGGGTCGGCTACATGGATCCTCCATTTCCATTCAGCTCTATCATGGGCCATATTCTGATTAAGATGTAGAGATTCAAAATCTCTCTTTATAAGCACATACCATACATTGCCTTTGCAGTTACCATAGTAGAAATGCCCCTCGTATGCCATTAGATTCATATATGATGAAACATGCACCAGGACACAACCTTTTCTATGAAAAGCCTTCTTCTTCAAACATTACCTTGAAACATTGTTCATCAGATTTCTCTCTAGATCCCCAGAACCACATTTCATTACACACAACTCCAGGAGAGAGAGTTACCAAGAGCTAAACTCATCACTATTGGCACCTAGAACATTTGTCTACATTCATTCATATGTGCAAAAGCTGCATTTGAAATCCTTAGATCTGTATCTTTCGTCGTCATATGATGATCACCTCACTTAGACTGCCATCTATTTTCTTGCTGTCATACTTAAGAAACCTTCGAATCATGGGCCTGCATTTTGCAAGGAAAAAACTCAAAGGAAAGACTTTAGCTAGGCTATGCTAATAATATTGCAGAGCGAGGAATAGAGCGATAAATGTACAAATAATCCTATAAACAGGAATGGGACAACATGTATTTAAAGATTATAATTTGTTATTTTGATTATTGTGTAGAATGTTTTGGTGTAGAGCAGATAACCAAAGAGTATGCTGGTAAAGACCAACATATAATATCCCAATAGATCTATGATCTAGGTGACCTCGACCCTTGTAGCCACCCTCTAAAAGCATAATTATTGACAGAAAGGCATTGTTGAAACACTTCCCCTAACCCCAACCATCCCTGGTGATTATCCTGCTCAAATGGTTCCAGTTGAAAAATGAATGACCTCTTGAGGTCATTTAGGAACCCACTTGCACCAAGAAGATGTTTGGGATAAACCTCCTATTTGGCCTCACCTGTAACTACATGATCTGTCAAACACTTAGACTAGTATCACGATCTTGGTTTATGACATGGATATTATAGATAGACTGATACAATAATTCGACGTGATAATAATTAACAAAGCCTAATAATATGCTTTGTAACAAAGCTAATGATATAAATTTATATGTAAGACAATTATATAGTTCACAGTTTATGACTTGTAACTAGAGATGGATTTTGTGTGTCTAATCATGATGAGCCTCTAAATCTCATTTTTGATATTTGAATGGTCTGTGTACCTCACCAAATTAACATTTACAATTTCACTCTTGTAGGGAAATAAGACTTAGGAAGGGGGAGCAATCATGTCCTTGAGTGAACCGTACTCCCTATTTACAGGGAGAGGTTACACTACCAACTTGACCAAAATAACCAATGGGCTACTGACACAAACCCAATATACTTAAGCTATTTAAAAAAGCTACATAACTTACTATCAACAATTTTAATGTAGACTGCGAAGGCATTTGATCAAATGTTGCTCAACTTTTAAACTTGAACTTTGATTAACCAATTTAGTTCTAAATTTAAAGTAGAGCTCAAATAGGATATGTATAGTGAAAGACATATTCAAACACTCCCTCTCTTTGGGAAACTGTTGGCACTGACTAATTGTTGGCACAGGAATCCTGAGGAACTACTCCACTCACCAAGCAAAATGATATAGTGGATTATATGGCAGACGGGCTTTCTTTAACAGATACATATCCCGACCATGACATGTTTTCTGAGGAAATGGTGAGGTGCATTGTTGTTCTTCCTATCATTTTTTATGATGCTCACAACTAGATAGCCTAGAAGTTTAATTTGACATTTCTATTAGCTTTTCTTAGCAGCAGTCAGCATCTGTCAGTTCATCTACCAAAGAGGAAGACGGTATTGGTTCTTTGCAGCCACAGCTTTCTGCTCACAGGGACTGGAGTGGCCTCTCTCTACATCCTAACAGTCTTTTAGAATAAATTGTTTACTACATGAGAAACATCTTCCTTTGCCTCTCTGGATCATCAAAAGCTCCTCATACGAGAGGGGCTCTCCCAAACCAAAAAAATGTCCCATCTCCTCTTGGGCACCTTTCTTACTCATCCCTGACATTTTTATCAGGATTCTGCTTAATGGTAGTCCATCTCCTCTTGGGCACCTTTCTTAATGGTAGTCTAGGTACCATTAGCATAGGGTTGTGGGGAAGTTTCATCTCATTTTTTCTTAACAATTCTGCTTCCAATGAACCAATGCAACATAAAAGTCAGTTTTGTTTGCAAGAATTGGCTTGCCACCGGTAATCTCTGAAATAACCTTTCTGAGCCCATTTCATTCGTATGTTACTGCCTAGACGATGTTATAAATTATTGTTGGCATGCCACAAGTTATCATGTATATTACATCTCAAATACGTTTTTGAAATGGTCTCATCCCTATTTGTAGCAGTATTTGCTGCGTGATCAAGAGGTTTCTTGTAAAATTAACTCGAAACTTTGATATTTCAGATCCTGGATTCCTACTCTGATATCTTCTAATTATTCTAGGATGGAGCTTGATTATGTATTGAAGTGTTTGCGTGTGCTCTATGCTTGGAACTGAAGCTTGACTCTTCTTTTTGCTGTCTGATTTGTATGGGTAAGTTGATGGGCATTGAAAGTTATTCAAAATGCTTATATATTGAGGTATGTGGCTTTGAATTTTGTAGACTGATTACTAAAGCCTGTATGGCCCTAATCTTCAGGAGTAAAGATGGGGTAATACCCTGGGCTCTACCCCCCATCAAAACAAAGATTAACTTGAGCAGCCTTCAGCTTCTCCCAACCCTCTCACATAGAGGACTCAGCTTAAATGGGGATGCCAGAGTTAATATTAATGTCCACATACTTTTAATTTGTCCTCAAAATCATGCCTTTATGAGCCACTTCCTTCTTTCTGATGTGGATCTTGTGCTAAACCCTCTTCAACAAAGTATTTCCAGTCTCACATAGAGAACTCAGCTTAAATGAGGTATGTGGCTTTGAATTTTGTAGACTGATTACTAAAGCCTGTATGGCCCTAATATTCAGGAGTAAAGATGGGGTAATACCCTGGGCTCTACCCCCCATCAAAACAAAGATTAACTTGAGCAGCCTTCAGCTTCTCCCAACCCTCTCACATAGAGGACTCAGCTTAAATGGGGATGCCAGAGTTAATATTAATGTCCACATACTTTTAATTTGTCCTCAAAATCATGCCTTTATGAGCCACTTCCTTCTTTCTGATGTGGATCTTGTGCTAAACCCTCTTCAACAAAGTATTTCCAGTCTCTGTTCATAAGACTTAACCTTGTAGATCTAGCCCCCCTCTGCAGTGCTGCCTTGGTTCCATCTGAATGCACTCCCCTTTGACTAAAATGCTATATCCTCAAATACATAATTCACACCCTAAACCCTTCTTTGAGCAACACCGTCTACCGCACATTACCTCTCCCCAGGACCCACTCCACTCTCCGCACCCGTCTCCCGTTCGTCTTTCTTATTCTACCGCTTCCGGTTCCAGACAAACCCTAGCCGCCACAATGTCCTCTTCCTTTGTAGCCTTTACCTAGCTTCAGGTCTGAGCTGCTTGGCTTATGCGCGAGGAGTCCCGTGACATTGAAGGCAGCCGTCCAGGTGCATGTGCTTGCTGCTGCCCAACCGTATCCGGCGGGACTTTGCACATCATGGCCAGATCTGCGGAAGACAAGCACAACATATTCATCGTGTAGCAAGAATCTCTTCATGTGAGGCATGAGGCACGCAACTGTGGTCAAGATCGCTTTCAGGTATGTCATCAAAGATTTACTCCAAAATCTTCCTTAGTACTCGATCTGCTTGTGTCTCTATTTCTTCCCATCCTCGTTTTTTCCTTCTTCTTGACTCCATTTCTTTTGGTTATTAGGAGAACTCATTAAACGTGAAGTATAAAGATCGATCTTTTTGTTACTAGAGCAAAATACCTATGCCAGTTTGTGTGTGTTTGAGTTCTTTTGTCTTGTTTAGCCCACCGTTCGCCTTTTATCCGATTTTGTTTGAACTTTGGATACGATGATCCAACTTCTTAGGTCTGATAAAAAATGTATTATCATATAAAATGCAAAACTGTTTGGCCGAGATTTAATGGCTAGCGACATTTATAGTTTTCTATTTTGAATCTGAACTGACTACCGTCTCATATTGTTCTTGTACTTCCACTTTCTTCTCTCTTGAACTTTCTGCTCTATTGACTGCCGATCTGTTATATATTCTCATGCTAGTGGTGTTATATATATATATATATATATATATATGTCCAGTGGACTAGTTTTGTCAATCTGGTTTTAGTTGTTCCTAGCTAATGCATGTTTGATACGTTTTTTAACAGCCGGATATGAAAGGCTGTAGTGATTCAAAATTGGAGGGCGTAGCACAAGAAAGTTTTTCTACCTGTACGTGCTTCTGAAGAAATTTCAAAGTGCAAGATGACAGAACTGCTCCTATACTCATTAGTTCTAGAACGATGCTCATGTTTTGTGAATATAACTCATGCACTACTGTTTTAAAAATGTACTTAGTTCATATGGTCGATATTTCTTTTTCTGTAAACGAGTTAAACTCTCGTAAATCTGTAGCACATAAATAAATTCAGACTTTCTTTTCTATCTGATTTGAGTGTGTATACATTGTAAATGATTACATTTACTTTTTCCATATCCATATCTATACTACTATAAAAAGAGCGAGTTTGATGATGCGCTCTCCTTGATTCACTCTCTTCTCTCCTTTTTTCAAGGAATTTTGCTCCTACAAATATTTATTTTCACTCTCCTATCAACTTTTATCATCTTTAATTATGTATTTTTCTCTCCATTTCACGGAAACAGTTCCTTGATTCTCTCCTTTCAAACAACCAACACAAATGTCTTTTACCGTAGGGACCCTTTCACGGACGAGTCCTCTCCCCGCATATTTCCAACACATTTTATATGTCACGTGCATGTGCACGTGTGCGTTAATTAGTATACGAAGCAGTACAGTTGACTTAAACCAAAGTCTCACATATTAAATCTCATCAATACGAGTACATTTTAAGTTTTTGAATTCGGATATTATCTGAATTCAAACTTCGGATTTCGAATTCGAATTTGGTTAGATGTTTGAAAATCCGTCGGACATCGGATCGGATATCGGATCGGATAAAAAAAATCGAATTCAGATTTTGGGTAAGCATGTATCCGATTCAAATTCAATCCGTTTACAGGCCTACTATTATGGCAAGTTGGATTGTGTTACATTCATATTCATGAGTCTCTTTTCATGCAGTCAACCCCTCACCTTTATGAAAGGCTTTCTACTGCTTGTAGCCTGCAACGCCATATCTTATTCATCCCTTTTTATACGTTTACTTGTTTTTTATGTAGGAGACTCTGGGGTATATTTTTTTACATCCGAGCAAGAGATTCTAGAGTTGACTTCATTTCTGATGCATCTTGTTTATGAAATGAAGGAGATTTGCTTTCTGGAATAGGATAGCTGCAGGAAGAAACTCAAGAATAACTATGGTGAATCTGTTGCAATAAAGGACCCTGCAGCCATGTGATTCACTGAGGATCTCTTATCTTTTGAACCATAAATGAGTTTTCTTCATATTCCCTACCTTGATGGTAGCACCGGTGAGCCAATTGAGTCTCTTTTGGAAGGAGACACTTCTTAGGAAACTTATGAAACTACAATGAAGCTCTGGAGCTTCGATGATATTCCCATTTATGCCATTTCTTGATGCAGGTTCTTCCACATCATGTGTTGGAACACTATTGTGCATTGTTTTCTTTCATACTTTTGGTTTATATGTGCAACCTATCGCTATCTATCTATGTTTCAGTTTAAATCTCTAAAAAGGACTATAATTCATATGAAAGAGCTACATCACTCTGTATAATGTGATTGAAATGCTTCAATTTGATGACCATCTTGTTATACTTGAGAGCTTAACCTATTCCATATAATTTCTCACTGATTGATAACTACACTTTGTAAGAAAAATAAATATAGAAGTCGGTGATAATGGTATTTGTTAGACTGAACATATATGCTTATTGTTTTTGTGCACCATACTTGTCTCTGGCCTTGCTTATAATGACTGGTACTATTTCCTCATGCTGTAAGATACATTCAACAATATGCTTCTTTAATTTTCATTATTGCGTATTTTCAACTTCTTTAGTAGCATATGTAGAATGATGCTTTCCCAATATAACTTGCAAATCAAGTACGAATTCTTCTAATTTATTTGCTTGATTTTTAAGAGTCCTAAGATTGTCTTCATGATGTTTAAATTTTGCCCCCATCTTTTGCAGTTCAGACTGCAATTTTTGGGAGTGTGACACCATAGTGCTAAAATCCAGCACTTGCACCATTATCATCAGCCATCCAAGTTCTTGCCACTAAGAAGAAGTCGCTGCCACTACAGAGTTACTGTAGCTAGGGGAGCTCCCAAGGTGTCGATTGTAAATGTTACTGTGTAGAGAGTCGTTGCGGCAACAACAACCATGGTAACAGACTGGTTGGTACCTTTACTAATGTTAAATTCATGGATAAGGTATCTTTATTTGTTTCTTGTTTTTAAAATAGTTCATCACTTGTGATTAAGATTCTTAGTCGGGATATGTTCTGGAGATAATTATAGTTCTATAGAGATCGCATTCCCAAGCTTTATTGGAGCCAGTGTGAGGCCGTTATGCTTTTGGGTCTGTTTTGTAGCTTGATCTGTTGTGTATTTTACGTTCTCAAATATATGATTGTTCCTCATCTACCACTTCTACCAAGATCCAATTACAAACCAAATAGGCCACTCCTTGTAGTGTATACATATGTTTAGATTGACTGAGACCCACTAAATTGAATTTCATGCAGTGAACATGTTCACTCCAGTAGCTCGGATCCCATATGGGCATCTTTGCCAGCTTGCAGTCCTAAGATTGTAGCCTTTATTGACTCTTTATCATTCTACTGATCATAATCATTAAAAAAATTGTTTTTATATAATGATAGTAGTAAACATTAGGACCAAGTTTACAGATCAAGTATCATAGTAAATTTCAAGTGAACGACATGTATGAAGGTGACTTATTTATGATATTTTTGCTAACTTTCTATCCAGTAGGTTCAGCAGTTCCACCACCTACAACAACAGCAACAGCAACAACTCCAGGCATTTTGGTCCAATTAGATAGTTGAGGTTGAACAAAAAGTATTTATACCATATTCTCCTCAAGATACTTTACATCATAGGCATGACTTTCCCTTATCATTTTCTCTCACATTTCCTGCATGATAACCAGAATTCTATTCATATCACTTTGTTGTAGCTTGAATTTACTGTAGGTGCATACTGACAATGATGTTATTGGGTTGTACTTTCAAATGGTCTAAATGAATGACCTTATTGTGCAAGTTATAGACTGAAAATTCTGGACATGGCAAGCCTCAATGGTGCAAGTGAACTATCTTACAACTCTCCCATACAATGCTTGGGCTACAACAAAACATGGATGAACTGCGTAGATACTTGTCGTCTCTTCAAGGTACTAATTCTGTCATCTTATTCTTATAGTAACCTTCATTTATGCCATGTATGAATGCTTATATATTTACTAAACTATTTGGATGATCTTTACCTTATTTTTAATGCCTCCCATTTGTAAAATCTTATGTTCAGGATTAAGAGAAGTACAAGCTTCACCATCGTAACAACTTCCATTACCTGAATTAGAGATTGAGCTTAACAACGTCAAGAATTTAGATACAGAGTATAAGAAGTATCTAAGACAGCCCCGACGCAATTGGTTCTCTTCTGTGAAGCATGATGATGCATCTCCATTTGAAGCCCATGCCCGCCTAATCATAGCTGCAACAACAGCCACAAACGCAACAATGCATCATATGTTGCAATTTGATATGGCTCTTTGCTGCTATGAGAAGGATGCATTTCATAGACCTATGTATATACTTGAACAACCACTATCAACATATGCAAACATAGCGACCAACTTCATAGGGACGATATTCCTTCTATCTCTGCTTAGAAAGTTCTTTTCATATTCTTATCTCGGGTGCTTTTGGACGACGTTGGCTGAACAACAAGAGCTCGAACAAAAGAAGAAGACAATAAGGATGTTAAAACTGGCCGAGAAAGACACAACTCTTTCACAAAGATGTTAGTAGACCACTGAATCATTGATATATGTATATACTTTTCTTTGTACACATTGTGTAATAGGGGCAAGGTATGCGTCCTCCCCATGTACATTCGACGTTTCATTATAAATGAAAGTAATATTGTTTGCATAATGAGCATAACTTGTTCTAAATACCACAATTTTGTTACTAAAATAGCTTGTGTATTAACAAATTACAATATATGTATAGTCCAGCTAAGCATATATGTATGTGTACTAAATGGCACTACATATGTAGCTAGATGCATAATCAACTACATATATATGTATATAGTAACTGATGCCTTTTCCTACACGCCAAATACATATAAAATGTATTAACTTCATATTTTTGCTACATACTGACTATATATACAATTGTAGTCATACATTTAGCTATAATTATACTTATATTTAAATATGTAAGGACAATATCTAGCTACGCTTCCGGATACATATGAATTTGTAGCGAATGGATTATCTAACTACATATTTAAAATATATAGTTAAAGGCTTTTGCTATACGAGCATATACAACAATTTGTATGTGTAAAGAAATATGTAGTTAAAGCCTTTAGCTACAAAGTATGGGGTTTTCGCTACAATTTTTTTTTTGTAGTTAAAGACCATTTTTTAGTAGTGAAGAGAGGAATTGGCTCTAATACCATTTGTAACGCCCGACTCCACCATCCAAGGCTCTAGTAGAGTTTCCAACAGTGAAGACTGGACACACAAACCACCACTATCCTTGACGACATGCTTTGTCCTCACTCACGCACAACCTGAGATCAACTTCCTGATAGGTCACACATCCTAATACTACTCTAAGATGAACAGGGTTAGCTGCAAAGTTCTTAGTAATGGGCTATTTGAAAAGTAGGTACACCTTGGTGAAATGGGAGACAAGTTATCCTTTTTAATATCATTATATATGATGCCTCAAACCCTAAGATGTTACAAGTTACCATAGAGAAAATTAATCACATAATGGGGGAAAAAGTCTCAAATAGTCTGTACCAAACATGTGAGTGTACCCCTTTGCTACAAGTCGGGCTTTGCATTGAGCTATCTTTCCATCAAGTAGTATATTTATGTGTAAACCCACTGATAACCAAACATAGACCCACCAGAAGGTAAATCGACCAAGTCCCATGTCTATCTAGAAATAAGTGTTGACATTTCCTCATCCACAAATGACTTCCAAGATGGGCACTATAATCCTTTATTAAGGTCCTTTTGTAACTGACCACGAGTCCACATATAGAGAAAAAATATTTATTTGCAGAACAAGTGATAAAGCATCATAAAATTAGACAAATCATATCTAGAAGGGAATTTTGTTGCACGCGTGCCCTTATGGAGAGCAATAGGAAGATCAAGGTCGGAAGGAAACACTTGAGAGAAATATTCATTAGATGATCCAAAATTTGTGGGAGGCTCCTTCTTAGGGATAGTATGTAGTAGTTCCACATCATGCTTTGTCACATGTAGTGTGATTATCACATGTGCTAGTGTAATCTATATGTTAGCTTTGTGGAATCTAGGATCTTGGGAGAGAAGTGTGATAAATATTCTAAGAATGTGACATATGAATTGAAGTAGGATCGATGCGTAGAGGGGTTAAAACAATGATACCTAATCTGAATCCTGGAGTAACCAAGAAAAATAAACTTGACAACCCAAATTGACAACTTACTTTGCCCAAAGAGATGTACAAAGTATACATAGCCAAAGACTCTTATAGGTACCTAAAATAAAGACTTTTCGGGACGTAGAACAATGCAGGAGACACCCTCTGTAAGATAGGGGAAGAAACTATATTTATGAGGAACCCAATAGTTAGTACTACGCTAGGACAATAAGAAGACAAAAATATTTATTTGAAACATTAAGGTGTGTGCATTACCATGAAGATACCACAATTATCTTTCTATAACTCCATTTTGTGATGATGTTTGAGCACATGAATTTTGGTGATTTGTTCCCACTGATTTAAAAAACATGACTAATCACAAATTTTAGGTGACTATCACTACCAAAAATTTCACATGAGAAGAAAAATGTATCTTCATTTGATAAAATAAGTACTTAATGACATACATAGTTTCAGACTTGTCTTTAATAAAAAATATCCAAAGTTCATCAATTAGAATAAGAGCATAACTAAAACTCCTATGATTTTTGAGATTCTTAGCATGGACCGGATCAGAAGTAGGTGAATATTTTTCTTATTGTAAGGGGAAATTGGATCTATGATGCTTGCCAAGTTTACATGCTTCTCACTAGATAGAATCAGAAGCAGGTATGTATGGGAATTTCCAACAAAGCACAATAATACTAGGATGTCCAAGGTGGCGATAAAACATTAGGTATATGCTTTCAAACTAAGTAGTTGGTTGACTAGTGGATGACTCGATGTAGTAAAGGTCCTCCTGCTCAAAGCCTCCATCGATATGATTCATCTTTTAGAGAACATGTAGAACAAAGAAGTTATCATAAAAAATAGCATGGCACTTTAGAGTTTTTGTGATCTATCTAATAGGCATTCAACTAGGACAAAATATGATGCATGTGAAAATTTATCAAGAGAAAATGACATGGTTAAAAATACACTATGAAGACTTGTAACCATGGAAATAGAACCATGAAAATTACCTTAACATGATAAGGTTTAGCTAAGGAATCAAAGACATAAATAATGAAGCATTACCAGTCATATGTGAAGATACACCTGAGCCAACTATCCAATCAAATTGAGTCATATATGAGAAAGCTTGAACACTTGCACCTAATTCTACAACTATAATAGTGTGATACACCCGGTCAGTGTTAGCTCAGCTGGTAAGGCACGGTGTCCCCCTCCGGGGGGAGCCGGGTTTGAGCCACGCTGTGGAGCGCTGGATTTATCACCCGCCAGTTATCCGGGCTATGGCTGGAAAAAGGATGCGGACTCTGCCTAAGGCAGTGAAAAAATCCTTTTTTTTAATAGTGTGATACCTATAAATATTTGAAAAGTTATCATATTCATTTTGTGTCCCAAATTTAGGATGACCATCAATGTCGAGTGACATAGAGTTGTAATTAGGATAGTGAGATGGGTACTCGTGCTTTATCCATCAATGCTCAATAGGATGTCCTACACATTGGCAATGTTCATAGAAATATTTGCCAAAGCCACTAGATATCCACACCCCAACCTCATCCTCATCCACTGTGTGGGTGGTAACTATGTACATTAACTATTAAGGCAACAAGTGCTAAATTATCCATCAGAGGACAAAGATCAACAATGAGAGAGATACATGCATATAGCAACCATAGGATTTTTCTCCTGCATCATGAATTGGTCTTTAACTGACTTTAATTCAGTCCAAGTCTATAGATAAATTTCATAGTATTTATTTCCACATGTTTCTTAATTAGTTCTTCTATACCGCTAGTTAGTTCTTAAAAAATAGTTTACTAATTCAATAGATTTGTTAGGGATCCACAATAATCTATCAGACTCAAACTTCCCTTCCTACATGATTAATATCCTAAAGAACCTTGAACATACAAAAGATATTTATATTGTGAGAATACATTTTTTTGGGTGTATCCCATATAAGATTTACAAAACGATACAACATATTCGGTGTATCCCACATAATATTTACAAAACTATACAACATATCCTATCGAGCCACAATTTCCTTCATGCTATTCAATATACCAAGTGCTATGCAATCATTTTCCGCAATCTAGTATATATTAATAGGAGAAGGCACATGTTCTGTGAGGATGTATTTCTTGTTACGAGATGCCACATAGTGATCAAATTTTGTTGCCTAAAATAATAACTGGTACTATATAATTTGATGATGACATCAACTAAGGTGCTTGTGGTAGATATTTTTGCCATAGAGTCAATTTTGTCACACATAGTGAAATTCTTGCAGAATTCTTCTTAAAACAGATAGAGTCAACTCATGATAATGATGGTAATATTAGGATCTCTATGGTGCTAGATCAGTCATCAACAACACTTCCAAATACTTGAGTTCTCTGAAGAAGAATGATATAGAGAGAGGCTTCCATACTACTTCTTGCATCAAGCCTACATTGGAAGTGGCTAGGCAAGAGAGGAAGAGGGGAAGGAGGACAAGGAGGGAGAGAGATGTCTAGGGTTGGTTGTGCTTTGGGTTTCCATGGGTTCACCTTCTGTAATACCATGCTGACTAGAGTAATTTTATTCAATAATTAATTTAGAACGATATATGAGAGTCTCTCTTATATAGGGAGAGTGATAATGATATACATATTACTAATTTATGTGATACTAATAAATACAGAAATAAAAGAACAAATATTAGGAAAAACTATTCCAACATATGTGTTCAGAAGAAAAAAAGTTAAACTTGAACACGACCTCATGTAGTAACAAAGAGAGAGTCAATAAACTAATTTATGCACGTTCTTATGCTTATTTGCATGGAAGATCATTGAAGGAAAAACTTCTATTTAAGTCTAGGGATAATATTAGATGGAGAACCTTATGATAAACATGTATGAATATACATACACTTGAAATGAATATGTGCATTTTATGTTAACTAACATTATATGGTACCTCTTTTTGTAAGATATATAGGGATGTTCTTATTTGAATTTTTTAATAGAATGATGTTGTAAGATTGGCATCTCATATACCAATAAAGTTTTATATAATAAAGTATGGTTGTTATTATTGAAAGATTAGTAACAATGATTATTCTACCAAGTATTTGTCAATAAAACATGGGTATAATGTTAAGCTTTTCCACCCAATACGTTATTCTAAACACACACACATATATATACATATATATAATATTTGAGCATATTAATAATAAGATTTATCCCGACATATATCGATTTTTTAATATAATAAATAATGTTCCACAAAAACAAAGGTCCATTCTGTTATTGATCATATACGGGAGTCTTATAAAAGTTTGTAATGCAAAGTAGAAAGAAGGAACAAATTCCACTAAGTGAAAACTTTTGACATATCTCACCAATATATTGAACCAAGTAAGATCCCTTTATGTTATTAACTTTGACATGTCATACAACCTCTATTTTATGGTTTTGGTACTTAGAAGAATTTTGATATCCCTAGATGTTCACAAGATAAAATATCTTGAAACAAGAACAAAAATTGATAACTTTCTAGGACAATGACAATGGTTCGGCCTCTCACAAACGTTTCACAGCCCACTTGTGTTCGTTAGGGACTATCTGAGTCTGTATTTTATAGACTCTTCAGATAAAACTTTATTTCCTTCTTTTTTCTTGTAACATATTGTAACTAGACCTAAAAAAAATTGTAATTTTCCTTACAACAGTCCATTTACAAGTCGGTCAACTATTTGAAGTTCGATTTGGTTACTGTAAACAAGTATATGCAACTTGTTGTTATTTAGCCCCCATTTTATTTTTTTGTTCTTAAATGAGTTATTTGTCCTCATTTGAGAAAGAATTGCAATCTACTACATATGTTTAACTTTATGAATAACTTTAGTATCTTTTATTCCAATCAAATGTATTTGCATCTAAATATATTGCTTAGACCTTTTATTCACCTAGTATTCTTAGTTTTACAATAATTGCAAACAAATACAATTCTTCATTTATTATTAGATAGATGAATTATTTGTGGATTAATGAGAAAAAGTTAGTTGTCTAAATAAGAGTCTAAAGTAGAAAATTAATATTCTTAGGAATGAGTGCATAGGAATAAAAGATTTGAAGACTTTTCCATAATATTTGGATTTGTAGTTTATATGTTTCAAAATTAGGATATCATTCGTAAATATGTATTTGTAATATTAGGACTAATGAAGATGAGAGGATGTGTCTTTATCTTTGTAACATTGATGACTAATGAATTGTTACTGATAGGAGAAATGATGTGTTTCCTATACATCTAGAAACACCAGGCCTTGAGATAGGTCTAATTTTTTTTGCCTTCACCATCTTTATCCCAATGGATAACCCCCATGTTACGTAATCCTAGGGTGGCATCTCCAAAACTAGGGGTGTAAACGATGCGGGTACGGTGCGGGTATGGCCATACCCATTCCCATACCCATCTAATTTAGCGGGTCTGGTTCCGGTTCTAGACCCGCATAATACAAAACCTGGACCTGCACCATACCCGTACCCACAATTATAGTGGGTATGCGGTGCGGGTATGCATGTAAGCGGTTCTATAAAACATCATATTCTTTATGGAAGAGAAATTATTATGTTCTATACATTTTAATGTAACAAGATATTGTTATTATATAGTATATTAACATGCAATAGTTATATTAGATAATTCTATGTTTTATACATTAACATTAATTGAGTTAATTATTTACATATTTGTAATCATCATCATAACGTTTAACCTATGTAGAAAGTAATGTAAATTAGTAGACATTTTGATTTTAAGTTCACATATGATGTTCATTATTGTAACTGGAATAGTTAATTATTAATTGTATGACTAGTCTCAACCTTATTGTGGTTAGAGTAGGATATAATATCAAGAATTACATTAGTTAGACTACTAAAGTATAATATATATACATATTATTTAAGTAGTTACTTATGTATAGCGGGTACACGAGTCTAGCGGGTCTGGGTCCAAGCATACCCATTATTGGACCCGCTTATATGCTGGTCCAAGGATATGCAGGTATAAAAAATTAGACCCATGACGGGTTTTTTAAGGGTCCGAATTTGCGGGTCCGCGGGTCTACCCGTACCCATTTACAGCCCTATCCAAAACCATCACCACCTACTAGCTAATAAAAATATTGAAAAAATGTTACTTGTTTTAACAAATCCCTTACAATGATCCATACTACCCTCTAGGTTCGCCCCACTCCTCCTTGGTTCTGATGACAGTCCTCGAAGCCCTATTACCACCACCACCACCCTATATTATCTCTCTACTCATGAACAAAAAATCTTGTAGAACCTACAACAACAAAGGTATGTGATGCATAAGAAGAGATCTTTATCTCCATGACTCAATGAAATATAGTGATATGAAACCACCACATGAAAATCTTAAAACCTTGATCAACCTCATGTACCCCTTGAAGTGCAATCTCTAGAAAACTTTGGGAAAATGACAACATACCAATTTGTAAAAACACATATCATGCCTCTAGCTAATGCCACTCCCACAACTAATTTCTTAGACCTCACCGTTGACTAACAAAATTTCCACCATACTAACTATCTCCAAGAAGGATTCAAACAAACTACATAAGAAAGAAACCTTCACGCATAGTAATAACACTGACTGATTAAAGTCACCTCTCCATATTTTTAGGTAACTACTGCATTCAATCTATGATGATGAGTACCACTTATTAAACCACCGTTCTGTGGTATAATCTTCATCCAAGTCCTCAGAGCCCACATAACTAGAGGAACAATAGATTTCCTCCAAAAACACTAGTGAGAAATTTACATGGATAAAAATTATATACGACTAATGCCTACAGTGGAGGAGATACACCGGTCCCTACTACCATACTCCTTATGTGTTATCTCTGTCCCAAGTCAGAGAAGCCAAAAGTATAAAATCATAAACTTGAATTGATCCATTCGAGCCATCACAAGTCAGTAGTCCCCCATACATGTAGAAAATTGGTACATCATCATTATGTAGATTAGTCATCATCTTTGTGTATTTTACATTTTAAGACTTCTCTTAATTAAATAAATGATACATATAGTTTAGATTATAAGATTGTTCATGAAACTTAGGTATATTGAATGCCTATATGAAGTATTCACATTAATTCATATATACCTATTTGTATCGCAATAACATATACATATAGTAAACTAGTAATACCCTAAGCAGGAATTCTGAATTTTTTTTATGATGCTATTATTAGTACTAATATATTAGAGGATATATTAGATTTTCTTTTGATGAATGGGGTGTTAAACTTAGATCTAATAGTCATTATGATTATCTAGTTGATTAACCCTAAGGAATCATGATAGCATAAGAATTTGTGTATGTAAATTAGTAAGTAGTATGCTCTAAAATTCTAATATGAGAAACATTGCTAGTAAGAATGTTTAAGAAAGGAGACCATATAGGATTTTCACAATCTCATTATAAAATGTGATTAGAATCATAACATACACTAATCTATCTATTAACTCAACGCTTATTGTATTGACATACATATTAGATTATTTAAATGCATAAATAGTATAGTTTTAGTTGAGCAAATAATTAATATCAATGTTATTCTTGTAACAAACTTAAACCCTAGATACACATATACATCCCTGATGGTACTTAGAAATGCATTAAGGATTTGGTAACTTTATTATGTAGTTAGGATTATAAGAATTACTTTTGTAAGTATATATATGTAAGAATACATATTTTTAATGATTTACTTTGAGCGACGTCAATTAAAAAATATATGAATTTACTTATTGTAGTGAATACTTGTATTTGTGTCCATATTTAAGGCCTAAATGTTGTGTATCAATATCCACACATAGATAATGTTGGATTACATAAATCAGAATATTCATCTTTATTGCTTGGATATATGAATAACTTTCATGTACTTAAACTTATATTGATAAAGATGAAATTTTACAGACGATTCAGATATATATTAATAAATGTGGTTATTAGAGACAATGTTTAAGCTAAAACTCTATGTTGGAAATGTAATGATCTTTGATAACATGAAGTGAAACTTTAGAAAAACTTTGATGTTTTGGTTATCTATATGACCATAATATACTATGATGATATACACTAGTACTTGATCTTAATTTTGGATAGGTAAAATAATATTTCATCAAATATGTACCAAAAGTAACAAAGTATACGGAAGAACATGACCATATAGGACCTATCTAGAATCCTTGTGTAATAAGGATGGGAAAATTTGTCAATAACGATTGCCCTCTGAAGCCCAAAGCCATCTCGCCTATCCCAGCTAAGGATGTGAAGGTATGGAAGGTTGTTGGCAATAAAAAAGAACAAATCATGAGGAGAGGAAGTAATCAAGACCCCAGTGATGCCTGAAAATTCTAGTCAGTAATAGATTTGAGAATATGGAGGTGGAAGATGCAGTAGTTGATTCCAACATTGGGTTTGATGGCACTCATGAAGACACAACTACGGTAACCAGTGAAGGCACCAATAAGGAGGTGGATTGAGTCATCAATAACGTTGCAACTGACACAAACTCTGAGCTTGAAGGCAAGGAGAAGGAAGAAGGAGAAATCTATAAGACGTCATGCTCAAAGAAGAAGGTAGATAAGAATACTAGAGTGAACGGGTCACGTCGTACCCGCTCATCTGGTAGAGGTCATTAATGACCGTCATCATGACAAATGTATGTGGTTCAGGGAAACCACGTAAGAAAAGAGAGGTTAGGAGAATTGTTAGTGAATTGAAGGCCTCTATTGCTGTTATTTTGGAGACCAAAATAACGAACTACTTTAAAAAATCATCTGAGAAGCTTCTTCCTAAAGGCTAGCACTGGTTTACTAATCATGAGGCTGACCCTAATGGTCATATCTGTATCGGATGGAATCCTAAATACTGAGATATCAATGTCTAACACATGGATGATGATGCGATGATTTTGAGTCGCATTTATAGACTTGTTTGATAGGTGTTTTATGCATTTATTAGTCATTTTCATAGTTAATGTTGCATAATTCATTCATTTTGGTCTATGCTACTTCTTTATGTCAAATTCCCTTTATTTAAGCATTTTGAGTATTAATTATCAAAAGAATATATTTTGTGTGGATTTATGTGGTTCCGTGTGTTAATTTTAGGAAAAACAAGTATCTGTTGTCGTCGATATCATCGACGGTGGTCGATACCATCGACCGAACCACAGTTTTCCAGCCTCAGGGACCAGAAGAAAGTCGATACTATCGACAGGGATGTCGATGGTATCGAGATTCCATCAGGTTTCTGGCGAGAAGTGCATCGATACTATCGACCAAAATGTCGATACTATCGACTGGTGGAGCTACAGCGACACAACACGACAAAACCGTCGCTACAGGTTCGTCGATACCATCGACCCGTGTCGATGGTATCGAGATGATATCAGGCGCACAGATGAAAGAAAAGAAGGATTGCCGCTATCATGCTAGGTCGATACCATCGACCCGCGTCGATGGTATCGACACCGTTAGATATGAGTTTGTTTCAGATTAATCTTAATCGGACGGCTGTGGTTAATTGGCCTAATTCGGGAGATATACCTAATAACAGCGCCCTTGACTGGGGGAGGACGTCATTAGTTGTTGCACACATCCCGGAGAGCAAGGAGAGAAGAATGGAGCACGAGAGCACGCCCCAGCCAATCTGGATGCTGAAGAAGACGAATTCCACCACCGAAAGGTGGGAGAACGCGGATTCACGCCAAGGATCGATTGGACCTTCTCCGTTTAGGGGTTTAATCACTCAATCACGTTTTCCTTCATGTTTCCCTTTCTCTTCTCCATATTGTACTCTGAGATGAACATGCGGGGCTAATCCCCTTTGTCTTTAGGACCGGGAGTAGCCCGGGGATTTGTCTTTAGGACCGGGAGTAGCCCGGGGATTCATTGTATGATGATTTTATAATAGTAATTCATATCTTATCTCTTAAATCTGTGGTATAATTTCGTTTTCACCAATATATTATTATGCTTGATCACCATAATATTAACCTAATGCCCTTAATTGCTTTGAAAGAAGAATTAACGGTTGAAAAGAGACAGAATTTACATTAATTGACAAATCCCTTGAACAAGGTGGTGTAAGATTGATGGTGGATACCGAGAGGTCATTCCTAATGCACCTAGTTTAGGGTATAGGTTACTACGACGGTGTAACCGACCTAGACATAGGTAGTGAATTGTACCACGACAGTGGGCAATTCTGATTTAAGTCCACTACCCGGATAGAGAGATAAAATTGAGTAGCTATATAGAATTTAATACAATGAAAACTTGCGGTGAAACCACAACCCTAAAGATCTTCTTTTGAATTGATTAAACTAACATTTAATCGATTGATTGTTTTGTTTTATTTTTATTTTCTTTTAATTTTAACAACAACTCTCAACTTTTTAATCGGCTTAGCTGATCGCGAGTAGTTAGTAGGAGTCCCCTACGATTTCACGTATCCCTGAGTTCGACTCGGGCCTCACAAAGGCCTGTACTATTTCGACGCGTTCACTTGCGTTTCTGCGCATGGTAAATTTGCGTTAAGTTTTTGGCACCGTTGCCGGGGATACGACAATTAGTCGACACTACAAGTGCTACAAGCGGCCACTTTAGACCATTTTATTTATTTATTTCAAAAATTCATAATCTATTTTCTAAATATTTGCAATCGTCAAGCATTGTACTAAATTAAATTTTTCTAATTATAGGTATTGTGCATGGTGCAGACGCGTAGTACAGACTACACAAGGCAAGCACCAGAGGTTCCGCTGCCGGGATCGGAAGACGAGGAAAGCCACAATCAAGACCATTTAGAAGAAACAGAGTCAGAACCTGAACAAGAAGAGATGGACGAGCCACAGACAATATGGGAGAAGATCAAGGCTTCTTCCTCATCTACTTCCAAGGGGCCGATCAAGAAGCAAGCGGTGAATATTCTGACATACAAGATTGATCCGGCTTTAATCAACTTGGTGAAGTCGAATGCTTTCCATGGGCTCAAAAATGAAGACCCCGTCGTGCACATAAGTCAATTTGTGGAGAATTGTGATATGATAAAAATCGACAGATTTCCACATGATGTGCTCTACTTGAAGCTCTTCCCGAGTTCTCTAGCGGGAATTGCGCGTGAATGGATACATAACTTGGACGATGAATATGTGGAGTCTTGGGACCACATGGTGGAGATCTTTTTCGAGAGGTTCTTTCCGCCCGAGAAGACCAATGATATGATCAGAAAGATCCACAACTTCACCCAACAAGTAGGAGAGACCTATTCTGAGACATGAGAAATGTTTCATATCATGCTCAGGCGATGCCCACATCATGGGCTTGATAAGGAGACACAAGTCAAGATCTTCTATTTTGCTCTCTCCGAGCATGATAGAAGCAACCTCGATTCAGCCGGTTCTGGATTCTTCTTGAATAACACAGACACGAGATGTTGGGAGATTTTAAAGAACATGGCCAAGAAACAATCATGGGGCGAAAGAGGCACCATGGAGCAGGTTCGAGTAGTAGGTGAATCTAAAGCAATAAAGGAGTTGAATGAGAAGATGGATTTTCTCGCAAAGAAATTGCTTGCAAAGGAGGATATTGAGTCCGAGGATGAGGCTCAAGTGAAATTCATGAGGCAGCAGCAAGGCTACAGGAACAACGACTATTCATGGAGGAAAGATAAGAAGTTCTCCTGGAAGGATCCGAACAACTTCTTGCAGGATCCGGATGCTAAACCCCAGCCAGTAGCGGAAGATAAGAGCACGCAGCTGCTCAATCAAGTGATAAAGCAAAACCAAGAACTCATGGCTACTTTCGGCCAGCAAATAAAGCAACAAGGGGAGTTCATGAACTAATTCGGGCAGATACTACATAGCCATGGGGCTCAAATGAGGACAATAGAGACATCTATGGCACAGATGGTTGCGGAGATAGCCAGTTTGAAGAAGTCGGCACATCCAGGTTTCCCGGGAAATACTAATGTTCCAGGAGGAAACCAACAAGCAAAGGCCATCTTGCTAAGAAGTGGCAAGAAATTGTTAAATCCCAGGGCTGATGAAGCAAGCAAACCCCAAGCTGAAATTGAAGTTGAGGCCACTAAGGAGCTGCCTGTACCGGTCACAGAACTAGTTGATGACACAGCAGTGGATGCTACTGAAGATCATACTGTAGAGGAGGAAGGGCCTAAGAAACAGACACCCTATGTGCCACCGCATCAAAGGGCACAGGTTGTCCCGATCCCTTATCCGAACAGTGCTAAGGCAAGGAAGGTAGATGACCAATTCAAAAAGTTCTTAGACAGTTTCAGGAAGCTTTCAGTCAACATCCCTCTATTGGAAGCTATTGAGCAAATTCCGTCTTACGGTAAATTCCTGAAGGACATCATCACCAAGAAGAGAAAAATCCCGGACACTGAAGTAGTTGTGCTTAAGGAGCAGGTGAGTGCCTTCATCATGGGTACATTGCCACCAAAGAGGCAAGATCCGGGTTGTTTCAACATTTCATGCTATATCGGGAAAGTCAAATTTGGTGAAGCATTATGTGACTCAGGAGCAAGCATCAATTTAATGCCCCTTTCTACATTCAAGATGCTGGGATTAAAGGAGTCAAGGCCAAGAAACATGACAATTCAATTGGCGGATAACTCTGTGGTGAAACCGTATGGGATTTGTGAAGATGTGCTTGTGAAAGTGGATAGATTTGTATTTCCTGTAGATTTTGTCGTCATGGAGATGCAAGATGAACAAGACAATGAGCTACTACTCGGAAGACCATTCCAAGCTACAACCGACATGATACTCGAGATGGGGAGAGGTCGGTTGACCTTGGGTATAGATGATGACCGATTTGAGATGGTAATGCCTTCCAGCGCCACTTCACCTAAATCCAAGGAGCAATGCCACATGGTAAAACATTGTGATAATACCATCTCACTTTGTCTAGGGAAGCCATTTCTGGATATGGCTCATGTAATGACCAAGGTGGACAAAGGGACTTTGGCTGTAGACATCATGGAGCAGACCAAAGTAGTATCCCTTTGCAAGGCTGTCGGGTTCCCGAATGATGAGAATGAGGACATTCCTCCCTCTACGGAGGGTGATGCTATAGAAAATTCAGTTTTTGATGCATATCTAGAATTACCATTGGAGGCTTGTTTAGTCAACATCATTCATGATTGGATGCGAAGCAAATCACTCAAGGAGTGTGCCAAGATGCTTCAGATGCTTCCATGCTTCTATGCGAGGTATTATGAAGATTTAGGTGAACTTCCCCCTCTGCTTCAATCATCCTTGATCAGCCCGCCGGAGTTAGAGTTAAAGCCACTGCCACCGCATCTTAAGTACGCCTTTCTAGCGGAGGAAGAAAAGTTACCTGTGATCATTTCTGCATATCTGAGTGCGGAAGAGGAAGACCAATTGTTGATAGTGCTGAAGAACCGCCGGGGAGCATTTGGGTGGTCTGCTGCAGATATCAAGGGGATTTCCCCTACTTTGTGTCAGCATAAGATTCGACTCGAGGAGGGAGCCAAGCCGGTAATCCAACCGCAATGTCGACTGAATCCGAGCATGATGGAGGTGGTGAAGAAAGAGGTGATTAAGCTTCTCTCTGCAGGTATCATCTATGCGATTTCAGACTTGACATGGATAAGTCCCATGCAGGTAGTCCCTAAAAAGGGGGGTATTACTGTCACTCAAAATATTTTGAATGAACCTGTCACCACCCGTTTGGTAACTGGGTGGCGAGTATGTATCGATTACCGACGTCTTAATGCCGCTACGCTGAAGGATCATTTTCCTCTTCCATTTATTGATCAAATTCTAGAGCGCTTAGCCGGCCGATCTCATTTCTGTTTTCTGGACGGGTATTCGGGATATAATCAGATTTCAATTGACCCTAAGGACCAAGAGAAATCTACTTTCACTTGTCCTTATGGAACTTTTGCGTATTGCCGCATGCCCTTTGGATTATGCAATGCACCAACGACTTTTCAGTGTTGTATGCTCGCCATTTTTTCTGATATGGTAGAACACTGTCTTGAAGTCTTTATGGATGATTTTTCGGTTTATGGTGCTTCATTTGATGAATGCCTTTATAATTAGGATAAGGTGTTACAGAGATGTGAGGACACACATTTGGTCCTCAACTGGGAGAAATGTCATATGATGGTAAGTGAAGGGATAGTGCTAGGACATAAAGTGTCTAGCAAAGGTTTGGAGGTAGATCCGGTTAAAATTGAAGTAATTTCTAAGCTGCCCCCACCAAATTCGGTAAAAGGGGTAAGAAGCTTCTTAGGACACGCCAGATTTTATCGTCGGTTCATTAAAGATTTTTCTAAAATCGCCAAACCTCGATCCAAACTTCTCGAGAAAGATGTCGTTTTTGATTTCAATGACAAATGTTTACACGCGTTCAACGTGCTGAAGGAGAAATTAATTTCCGTGCCAGTTGTTCAAACACCGGATTGGACTAAGCCGTTTGAACTCATGTGTGACGCATCAGATTTTGCTGTAGGAGCTGTGTTGGGACAGCGGGTGGACAATAAACCCGCTATAATCTTTTATGCTTCTAAGACTTTGAATGATTCCCAATTAAATTACACAACTACTGAAAAAGAATTGCTTGCTGTTGTTTTTGCTTTTGAAAAGTTTAGGCAATATTTAGTTGGATCGAAAGTAGTTGTTTGGACTAATCATGCCGCTATTAAATATTTGATGGAGAAAAAATATGCCAAACCTAGATTGATTAGGTGGATCTTGCTCCTACAAAAATTTGATATCGAAATTAAAGACAAGGCGGGAATTGAGAATGTTGTAGAGGATCATTTGTCTAGGTTAGAGAGGGTAGATGAAAAAGATTTACACATACCCATAACCGAGACATTTCCGGATGAACAATTGTTGAAAGTGAATTCTAAAGATCCTTGGTTTTCCTATATTGTGAATTATCTTGCTTGCAGGATCATCCCGGATGATTGGACATATCAAGAGAAGAAGAAGTTTTTCCATTCTCTGCGATATTATTTTTGGGATGACCCCATTCTATTGAAGTAATGCAGGGATGGTGTTCTACGCAGGTGTGTACCTGAGGAGGAATATGAGAGTGTTCTTCGTCACTGCCACACTCTACCTACAGGCGGACACCACGTGAGATCTCGTACGACGACCAAAGTGTTGGAAAGTGGCCTATATTGGCCTACCTTGTTCCGAGACGCCTATGAGTTCGTGAGACAATGTGATTCCTGCCAAAGGGCGGGTAACATTTCAAAGAGACAAGAGATGCCCCTAAATGTCTTCCAAGAGGTTGAGGTATTTGACCTATGGGGTATAGATTTCATGGGACCCTTTGTGTCCTCAAATTCGAATTTATATATCCTCTTAGCTGTTGATTACGTGTCGAAGTGGGTAGAAGCAATACCCACAAGAACTAATGATTCTATTGTAGTATGCAGATTCGTTAAGGAATATATTTTCTGCAGGTTTGGAGTGCCCCGAATGATCATCAGTGATGGGGGTACGCACTTTAAGAATCAAAAGTTCTCGGAATTATTGAAGAAATACGGGGTCAAACATAACATAGGTACTCTGTATCACCCGCAAACTCAAGGACAGGTGGAGGTCTCTAATCACGAAATTAAGAAAATCTTGGAGTGTACGGTGGCTTCCATGAGGAAGAACCAGAGTGCCTTACTACCGGATGCATTGTGGGCATATAGGATGGCATACAAGACACCTATAGGCACCACGCCTTTTAGGTTGGCGTACGACTGGGCTTGTCACTTACCGGTAGAGTTAGAGCATAAAGCATACTGGGCGCTAAGAAAGCTCAACTTGAGTTATGATGAGGCGGGGAAGAAGAGATTTCTTGAATTAAATGAATTGGATGACCTGTGCATGACTGCATATGAGAACTCTTGGATATACAAGGAGCGCACTAAGTTGATCCACGATCACCACATTCAGATGTGCACCTTCAAGAAGGGAGATCGTGTGTTGTTGTTCAATTCAAGGCTGAAGTTGCATCCCGAGAAGCTAAAATCCCGATGGAGTGGGCCATTCACGGTGGAAGAGGTCAAACCACATGGCGCAATCTTGGTGCGTGATGGTGAGACTACATTTTTGGTGAACGGACAGAGGTTGAAGCTATATTTTGGTGAAGAATACACGAGGAGGGTGAATGAGGTCAAACTCATTTCACTGTTGGACCAATGATGTGATTCAAGTCGTCTAGCCTAAGACGTTAAATAAGGGCGCTTGTTGGGAGGCAACCCAACCTTTGGTACCTTAGTTTAGTTCATTTACATTCATAGTTTAATTTGTTTTCACTTAGTTTGTAGTGTAAAAAAGATACCGCGATCATTTGTTACATGTGCAGGGCTGAGGTAGAGTCGATACCATCGACCCTTGTGTCGATGGTATCGACCATGGTACAGGTTGGCGACTGTAGGAAACGGACTGCGTCGATACCATCGACGGCCTCGTCGATGGTATCGACATACCAACAGGCAGATCGCAAGAAGAAGTCGATGGTATCAACATGGGTGTCGATACTGTCAAGATCTCTGAAGATTTTCAAAACAAATCGTCTCATGAAAGTCGATACCATCGACGGGCGTGTCGATGGTATCAACACATTCATGCAAAGAAGGCGGCGGCCGGGCCTCGTGAGGGTTTGCCCTAATCAGAGGGTCGATACTATCGACCCGCGTAGATGGTATCAACGCGTCACGTCAACGATCCGCGAGGAAAGATCAACGACGATCGCAGCAACCAAGAAGTCGATCCGGGGGATGGGTCGATACTATCGACCCACATCGATAGTATCGACACGTCAGCAATCCGCGTCGATAGTATCGACTCGCGTCGATGGCATCGACAGGCGGACAGTAGCGCCGGCCACGGCTATATATGAGGAGTGTTTGCGTCAGATGACACCACACCTTCAGTGCAACTCTCCTTCACTTGTGCCAAGCGTGTTCCAGAGCTGTCCAAGCCCGAAGACGAGCAACACCGAGCTAGTTCTTCATCGAGCGGAGATTCAATTCTCCGATCTTCATCGAGCTTCCTTCCTATTCTCCTTTCTTTTGACATCATGGTGCACGTAGCTGGTGCGTCGTCTTCACGCACGAATCTGATGGACATCCCCGAGTTTGTGCCACCTCCGACTGTGTCAGTTGCATGCCCGCGGCTGATTCATCCATCTGCGGAGGTGAAGAAGATATACGAAGAGATTATGAAGAGGAAGATTGAGCCTACCCATTATGTTGAATGGGACACCATCCGCAACCTCGGGTTCGAAGTGAACCTTGCCTATGTGCTGAAAGGACATGCCCGACACACGGAAAGACGACCTGATGAGATGGAGTATCATGCTGATGGCCAGTCATTCTTCGGAGAGTGGCCTACTTACAAGGAGTTGGTGGCTGAGTTCATGGCGTCACTGAACGTCTGCGTTGTGCCCAACGACGTCATAGCCACCGACCGCGAGTGGATTAAGGGCTGGGTGTCGTTCTGATTGTACAACAATGACTACACCCTTACACTCCGGCAGTTCAACGCGATCTTCAACTGGAACCACTCGCGGTCCGACTACCGGCGCCCCGACAACCGCACCGACTACGACGCCATCTTCGCCGAGCTAGTTATGGTGCCGCCGGGGAAGTCAGTAAGCTACCATAATGCTGTGGTAGCTGATTTCGAGCACCCTTTCATCCGGATTCTGCACCGGATGCTCAGTTCGACATTGTTTGCTCGGGGTGATTTGGCCCTCAGCAAGTTTCAGGAGACGGACTTATTCTTTTTGTATAAGCTCCTAAAGCGTCAAGAATGCAATTGGGGTGCCTTCTTTCTACAGAGAGTTTTGGTGGTGAAGAGGAGTACGAGGAAAGTGCCGATTCACTTCGGCGGGCTCATCACCAAGCTGGCTTCATACCTCGGTTTGAATTTCCAGCAACTCACTCCTCTATCCAACAGGAGCAAGGTGAACTTGCAACATTTGCACCGGTCCAATCTCATTCTTCTTCGAGTTGGTTTGGCGTATGCGCACGGCCACGTCAACCACGCCTACCAGGAATGCTCACTGCCCGATCCGGTCTTCAACATCGAAGGGGCGCAACACTTCCGATGGCCAATCATAGCCATCACCGACTCCGATGAAGAAGGCGGCAACGACGACGACGACGACAGAAATGACGACGAGGCTGAGGAGGAAGAGGAGGCATTTACACCTCTTCGAGCACGAGTGGCACCACAGAAGCGTCCTCGGATGCATCCGGGTGCATCTTCATCATCACAGCCTACACCGCCACCACCACCGCCCTCGCAGCCAAGCGAGGAAGCCTATTCTATGCAGGGTATGTATACCATGCTGCAGGAGATACAGCAAATGCAACAACATCACATGATGATGTATGCCGATATTCAAGACACTACACACCGGCTACTAGACAATCAACGGGTAATGTTCGAGAATGAGCGTCTTCTCCTTGACAACCAACAACAAATTCATGATTGGTTGCAACGGATGGAGATGCAACAACAACCCTTCTACGACCACTATTGGAGCCCAGATTACTTTGGAGGCTATCCACAACCTCCACCTAGGGCCCAGTTTGATCCAAGCTTCCAGGGGGAGTATCCGTCCTGGGACCCTACGGCTCCGCAGTACCCGCCTCCACCTGAAGGGTAAAAGCGGTATCTCTGTTCCAACCTTTAAGATTGTTTTTGACTATGAGGCCATAGTCGAATTCAAGCTTGGGGGGGTATTGGAACAGTTCTATCTTTCATTTTCTATATTTTTAGTTTTATTGCTTTTGTATCCTGTCACTTGTTTTCTGCAATCTTAGTTTGTTTTAGGATCCACTATCTATCTAGTGTAATCGTGGATGTCTTTAATGTTGAGTCATCTTAGTTGCATGTGCATGGGGAATTGAGGGAAACTAAAAATTTTTGAGTGTTCGCAAGCTTGAGTGTTGTTTAAGCCCTGATCACCTGACTTAGAAAATGATTGGTTTTGTCAACTTTGAAACAGAAAATCATGAATGTATATTCCTAATGATTCATGAAAGTGGACGGAATTGGTTGTTTGAGCCTAAACTGACCAAATGATAATGAGACTTTCATTTGAAGTAAGAGAGAAAAAACCTCTTAACTGCACACAGGTCAGTAAGGAGGGACATATAACATTTTTCAAAGGTTCAGTCAACTAGTCTTGTGATCTGTCCACCTCATTGTTTTCATAGTCCACCCAAGATTTGGAAGTAAAGTATGGTTTTAACCTTTTTGATTGCATGGTATGTAGATAGGACTTGCATTGCAGCCACCTTCATATGTTTGCATGAAAAATAAGAAAAAAAAATTTAGAATAGGTATACATGCACATTACCCTTAGGTGTATGTCATGTAGTTGCATTCATAACTTTTATGCATAAAGTGTGTCATGTACTTCATTTATTCTTTAATGGTGAGTTAATTTGTCCCATACCTTCCAAATAGTGCAAATATTCGAGCTATGCAGAAAATATAAGCCCAATAAGTATTCATTGTCAATCATGGATATAAGGGTTTGTAATGAAAAAAAAAGAAAAAAAATCTGAAATAAAAAAAAGTTATTCAGAAGCAACAAGAATAAGAAGGAGAAAGGAACATAATCTCACCTGTATTTCAAGATAAGTGAGTACATGATGTAGTTTAATTAGATATCCATCTCATTTTGAGACGGATGGTTAGTGCATGCATCATTCCACCTAATCTTAGGCATTAGGGAATTTTTCATGTGCATTTGCATCATTTAGGGCATTTTTGTTGTATGCATGTTGAAATCGTATAATGCTTCCACTTCTTCCATGAGCCACCTATTTCATCCACCCGTTGCTCGGATTGGTAGGCCACCGTGAATTTCTCCTCACTAGTGAATATCAGGAGAACTGCTTCCATGTAGATGGTAGCTAGGGCGAGCAACGTAGTTTAGAAGATCACAAGATGCACTAAGTCTGGACCGGCGAATTTTATTATGTTAACTGCCTTATGTGATAGTGTTCATCAGTTTGAGGTTAATATCTTTTATGGATGATTACTGTCACCTTTAGGGTAATTATCATTATGTGGTTAGTGAGGGCCGGTATGCGAATGTCCGGTGGGAGTCATGTGGGATGTCTGTTGTGATGCTTTGTTCTTTAGTTGACTCTGGCAATTCTATTCTAAGGTTTAGTTGCTCGAGGGCGAGCAATGTTCAAGCTTAGGGGAGTTTGATGCGATGATTTTGAGTCGCATTTATAGACTTGTTTGATAGGTGTTTTATGCATTTATTAGTCATTTTCATGGTTAATGTTGCATAATTCATTCATTTTGGTATATGCTACTTCTTTATGTCAAATTCCCTTTATTTAAGCATTTTGAGTATTAATTATCGAAAGAATATATTTTGTGTGGATTTATGTGGTTCCGTGTGTTAATTTTAGGAAAAACAAGTATCTGCTGCCGTCGATACCATCGACGGTGGTCGATACCATCGATCGGACCACAGGTTGCCAGCCGCAAGGACCAGAAGAAAGTCAATACTATCGACAGGGATGTCGATGGTATCGAGATACCATCAGGTTGCTGGCGAGAAGTGCGTCGATACTATCGACCAAAATGTCGATACTATCGACTGGTGGAGCTACAGCGACACAACACGACAAAACCGTCACTACAGGTTCGTCGATACCATCGACCCGCGTCGATGGTATCGAGATGACATCAGGCGCACAGACGAAAGAAAAGAAGGATTGCCACTATCATGCTAGGTCGATACCATCGACCCGTGTCGATGGTATCGACATCGTCAGATATGAGTTTGTTTCAGATTAATCTTAATCGGACGACCATGGTTAATTGGTGACCTAATTCGGGAGATATACCTAATAATGGCGCCCTTGCCTGGGGGAGGATGTCATTAGTTGCTGCACACATCCCGGAGAGCAAGGAGAGAAGAACAGAGCACGAGAGCACGCCCCAGTCGATCCGGACGCTGAAGAAGACGAATTCCACCACCGAAAGGTGGGAGAACGCGGATTCCACGCCAAGGATCGATTGGACCTTCTCCGTTCAGGGGTTTACTCACTCAATCATGTTTTCCTTCATGTTTCCCTTTCTCTTCTCCACATTGTACTCTGAGATGAACATGCGGGGCTAATCCCCTTTGTCTTTAGGAGCGGGAGTAGCCCAGGGATTCATTGTATGATGATTTTATAATAGTAATTCATATCTTATCTCTTAAATCCATGGTATAATTTTGTTTTCTCCAATATATTGTTATGCTTGATCACCATAATAATAACCTAATGCCCTTAATTGCTTTGAAAGAAGAATTAACGGTTGAAAAGAGACAAAATTTACATTAATTGACAAATCCCTTGAACAAGGTGGTGTAAGATTGATGGTGGATACCGAGAGGTCGTTCCTAATGCACCTAGTTTAGGGTATAGGTTACTATGACGGTGGAACTGACCTAGACATAGGTAGTGAATTGTACCACGACAGTGGGCAATTCTAATTTCAGGCCACTACCCGGATAGAGAGATAAAATTGAGTAGCTATATAGAATTTAATACAATGAAAACTTGCGGTGAAACCGCAACCCTAAAGATCTTCTTTTGAATTGATTAAACCAACATTTAATCGATTGATTGTTTTGTTTTATTTTTATTTTCTTTTAATTTTAACAATAACTCTCAACTTTTTAATCGTCTTAGCTGATCGCGAGTAGTTAGTAGGAGTCCCCGACGATTTCACGTATCCCTGAGTTCGACTCGGGCCTCACAAAGGCCTGTACTACTTCGACGCGTTCACTTGCGTTTATGCGCACGGTAAATTTGCGTCAGACGATCAACATGTCACTATGTCATGTTGTTATAAAGGTGTACTTCTTCTCATTCTCACTACTATATATGCTAGGAATCTTGCCCAAGAATGACTTGCTTTGTGGAGTACTCTGGAGAATATAAGCTCTAATGTCACTGACCCTTGGTTAGTGATAGGTGACTTCAACAAAATTAGAAAACATAAAGAAAAAGCTGGAGGTAGGGAAGTCCCTGCTCATATCCTCAATACGTTTAAGACTGCTATTGATAATTGCAATCTTACTAAACTTCCATCTGTGGGCAATGAGATCTACACCTGGCATAACAAGCAAGGTGCTTCCATATGTATCTCATGTAAGCTTGATTGTGCTCTAGTTAATGATGCCTGGTTGAGTAGATTACCTGGAATACAAATGAAACTGAAAACATGTACTTTCTCTAATCATTTTGCTATCAATGTTAACCTTAGAGATTTGGCATTGAGGAAAAGGCCATTCCACTTCCTAAACTTTTGGATGGATTGGCCTGGATGTAGATCTCTTACCAATCAAACGTGGCAAAATCAAGTTCAAGGGAATCCTTTGTTTAGATTTTCTCAAAAGCTCAAACTTGTCAAATGTAAACATAAAAGATGGTCGAGAGAATTTCTCAACTTAAAGAACCTTATCTCTAGAGAACTTATGGAGATGGATGACATATTTACAGCTCTAAGATGGAACCCTCTTGATGTTGATCTAATTTTTGTAGAGGAAGTCACTCATGAGCGACTTGAACTTCTTTCTATGGCTGAAGAGAAGTACTTCTGGCAACACATCCATTTGGATTGGATAGCTAATGGTGATAAAAACACCAAGCTATACCACTCTATAGCCTAAAGGAGAGATGCTATTAACACTATTACTGAGCTATTTGATGTTGTAGGTAATTGTTTGAATGATGAGAAGGAGATTGCCAACAAAACTCTTCAATTCTTTGAAGGTCTATATAACTAAGAATCCTCTGATTCTACATGTACTTTCCCTGAATGCGACTAGATTGAACAAGTTACTGATGTTGATAATGAAGCCCTATCCAAAATACCCGATCTTCGAGAAATAAAGGATGTTGTTTCGGACATTGGACCAAATAAAAGTCCAGGCTCCGACAGCTTTAATGGGTTTTTCTATAAAGTGAATTGGAGCCTTATTAGTTCTGACCATATTGAATTTGTACAATGGTTCTTCAAAGGTGGTAATATGGTCCGACAGGTTAACCATGTGTTCGTATCTCTCATACCCAAGAAGGATATGGTCACTTCACCTACTAACTTCCGACCTATCTCTTATTGTTCCATGTTATACAAAACCATCACCAAAGTCATTACGAAGAGACTGGACTTAGTTCTACCAAAGATCATCTCCGTGAACTAGGGTGCATTTGTGAATGGTAGAAGCATCAGAGACTGTTCCATGCTTGCCTCAGAGTTCACTTTGAACTTCAATCAAAAGAACAGTTCCCCTTCTCAATGTGTTAAGCTCGATATCACCAAGGCATTTGACTCTATTTGTTGGTCTTATCAATGGGAATCTCTTCATGGTCTAGGTTTTAGTGATAAATGGATATCTTTGATTAAGAAGTGTGTTCAAATGCCCTCTTTTTGAATTCTATTGAATGGCAATTCGATTGGTCTCTTCAAAAACTCAAATGGGCTTTGCCAAGGCAATCCATTATCGCCATTATTATTTTCTATTGCCATGGAGGGGCTGAGTCAGAGAATTGATAAAGCTCATCAACTTGGATGATAAAATCCTATACTGCCAGACACACAAGAGTTATAAGTCATCTCCTTTTCGTTAATGATATCCTCATGTTCATTGAGGGTCGATCACAAAGTCTGAAGAACCTTAAACATCTTCTTCTGGAATTTGTCAAGGTTTCTAGCATGAAACACAACCCAAATAAAAAACACATCTATCTATCCAAATCATGTAGGGACAAGGAGAGATTAATAACCATCCTTGGCATCCAAAAAGGAAAATGGCCAACAAAATACCTCAGTTTCCCTATGGCAGGGGGTAACCTTAGAAGCAGGCACTTTCATGAATGCTTAGATAAGCTCAAAGACATGACAGCAAGGTGGCCAAGATCTAAGATATCGATGGCAGGTAGAATAGTGCTTATTAACTATTGTGCTATGGGGTTATTTAACTACTGGTGAAGACAAGTTGAAGTTTCCTTTGCGGCTCTATGAAGAATGGAGATACTAATGAACGACTTTATCTGGTGCAATCCAGTGCACCCTGCCTCCTGGTCTAAACCATCCTTTCCAAGAGTTGAGGGTGGTCTCAATCTCAAGAGCTTGAATGAGCTAGCTGATTATCACACACTCAGAAGAATAAAAAAGCTATTGCATGGTGATTCCATTTGGAGCATCTGGATGAGGGGTAGATATTGAAACAATCTTGAAGTTGTCTCAACTCAAACTTGGGGTTATTCTATGGTATAGAGAAGGATGGTCAAGCTATGGCATCAATTCACCAACGTGGATGATACACTTCTTTGGGAAGCTTGTCTATAAAAGAACAACATTGACACTGCTTTCAAAAATCTCTGGTTCAAACTTCACCACCACATATGGAGCTTGACCTCTTACATAGCTATTAAAAATCTGCTACTGAAAATGGATCGTATTAAAACTTGGAATCCATGTGCTAATGACATATGTTGTCTATGCCAGTTTGGTCCTGAGAGCACCAGCCACCTCTTTGGCAGCTGTTTGTACTGGAGATACATTTGGAGTCAGGCTCAGCTCAAGCTAAATGTCAGGTTGCCCTACAACTTACATGATTGTTTTACTGCATCTAGTATGAGAGGGAAAGCTCTGGATACTCTAGTGATATGGATGATCACTGGTTGTGCTCATGTTTTTTGGCAAGAATGAAACAATAGGAAACATGGTGCTCAAAACAATGACTACCTACAACTCTTTATTACTATTGAAAAAGAAATTAAAACACTCTACAATATGTATAAAGACAAGCTAGTCACTATTTCGCCTATTGTAATTAGGAATTGGGATTTATAACCAATACCTAAGACTCATAGTTTTTGATTAATTATGTAATCTATAAGTCATTTATGGCTTGTAACTTTGTCCCTCTTGTAGGGTTGTAAATATATTTACCTAATTTTCCAAAAAAACTGTAAAAAAATAATCACATACAATTGAAAAACACTTGACTATAAGTCATATATATCCTAGTAACTTTGATGTATTTTTTATAGCTAGATATGAGCCTTGAAACCATTTAGATAATACATTGTGCAACGTTGGCATCTTTCTTGATGTATGTACTAAATATTTTATTACTTTATAATACTACTAACTTACAGTTTTTGTCATCCTCGTCTTATTTAAGAATTCAACTCATTTTTTCAACCCACTCATTTATCCATCTTTTTTCTCACTTAACTTCTAGAGTAACTTTGATGGTCCAACTATCCATTTCACAAGTAAATTTTAGAAAATGAGAATTCCACCATTAAGTGAAGATCCTTATGAAATGATTAACAATTTAGCTTATCACATTCTCCTATTTAGGAACATTTGTCATTTGAAAATATGCCCAGGTGAAGCCATATGGTGTGTTTGTTACACAATTGAGTAGGTGGATTTTCATTCTATTGCATTTTGATGTTGTATGGTTTACAAGTTGGATAGATTTTTATAGAGAAATAAATCCATTCCAATCAGTATTTTCATTTAGATTTTCATAGACAATGACCTCCATCATCCAAATAAAGGAGTTTAATGTTATCTTTATTTGAAGTCTCTTGTTCTTCACTATGTCTTCACATATGGTCATAAATCAACACAAGAGAAAATTCCATATAAGCCACAAGACAACCACATTTCCATTTGCACATGTAGGAATTTCCAATATTACTATTACAAACATCAATTTACTTGTATATCTAGAAGCTTGTAATTAGAAATAAAAAGCATAGGCAAGTGTATACACCTACAACAAATTATATACCTATGTAAAACTTGTGTGTAAACTTCAAAATGATATTTAACTCAAATAAATACATCTGGTTTTGGAACTAGATATCCACCTTATGATTATGCTTATCAGGTGGATGTCAAGATCACATATTTAAATGGTATAATTGAAGTAGCTCTTTTGTGTAGCCGCCTAATTGTGAAGATTTACACATGATGACTATGTTTATAGCCTAAAATAAACTTTATATGGTTTGAAACAAGCATCTGTGGAATGTTATGAGAATCACATTTCTTTTGTAAATAATGTTGTTTTCTACCAGTCAAGTTTGACAAGTTGAGTGTACACTATTTATTAAGCTTATTATGTTGATGATATTATTTTGGATAAAATGATGACATACTATATGAAAATGTTGTTATATATTGAAGAATACATTCTAATATTATCTTAATGGGGGAACTAACCTTCTTACTTAGTATTCAAATTAAACAATGTTGAAAATAATTTTTATTTATCAAAAAATATAGTAAAAGTTATTTTACAAATTTAGATGAAATATTGCAAGCAATCTACCAGTCCTATGGATACATACACTAGAATGTATATATGTAGAGGCAATATATATATATATATATATATATATATATATATATATATATATATATACTCATTATATATTGGAATTGTAGACCACTTTATCTTAAATCTTATGGATCTGATAAATCCTTTGTAGTAGGAATATGTGCTAGATTTCAAACCTATCCAAAGTAGTCACATCTTAGTGTAGCTAAGAAAATTCTATGATGTTTTATTATAACTAATGACTATGAACGTTACATCCACAAGATCAAGAGTTCCAATTGATATCCTATAATGATGTAGATTATGTTAAATATCAAATTGATAAAAAGACTACTGAGTTGCATACTTTCTATTCTTAAACTCACAAATGTTGTGGTTCACCTAGAATCAGAATGTTGTAGATTCATAACCAAACGAAGTCAAATAAATGACTCTCAAAAGTTGTTCTGCCAAGTTCTTTGAATGAATCAACTCTTAAAATATTTTTATAGACATAGCTCCCGCATACATATATTGTGATTGGACAAGTCCAATAAAATTACCAAGAAATGCTATATTGCATATCATGCTAAACACATCAAAGTCAAACATCATTCTTTTTCATGACCACTATGAGTAAATTCACATTTTCCTTGAGCATGTGAACATTGATGATCAATTAGCTGATACACATTAACAAAACACTTACCTCTGTAGTGAAATAATTTTTTAAGTAATATATATCTAGCGTTTCACCATTATGTATATATATTAGCAATTATGATGCTTTATCATTAAAGTGACTGCATGTTTCATATTACATTATTTTCTCTAGTCATCTTCTTCATCCTAAATGTATCATTTCATCTACTCAAATAATTGATATCTTAATTATGCAAAAAAGTTATGATATCATACACATATTTCAAGTATACTTAATGTTGGTTAAAATTATATTTTTATTAGTATGATTAATAAAATGAATTTTTATATTTTCAATGTTTTTCATTAAAAACATATTCTTAAAACCAAAAGAGAAAATGTAATTATTGTATTTTTCATAACGGTGGCGGTGCCTAATAGTAAGTTACAACCCCGAGGGTTAGCAATATATATCCACCCTATTGTCTTAGTTTACAAGGACTCCCATAAAACTATTGAACCCTACCTGGCCAGGACCCTGAGGACTGCCTAAAATAATCTACCTCTCATTTCTTTATAGGTATCACTTATACATAATTACCTTTTTTATGAAAATATTATTCATAAATTCCAATCTTTGATTAAAATGTAACATTTGAGTGGGGAGGTGTGCGTAAGAGTATCACATATGGAAGAGAACACTATAACTTTGGGATTGACTTTGATACTTCCTTTAATTATTTTTATATGTCAATTTCAAACCCTCTTGATGCCTTATTGAACTACAAGAACCACACATTTCTATTTCTATAATTAGGGATTATGTCATGGTAAAAGAGTTATCTAGACAAGAAACTAGGGATACACTTATGAGTACATCTTGTATTCATACATCACACTAGTACAGATACCATCCATATCATTGGTCATTTTAAACCTTTGGCATCAGTTACAAACTGACAACTAAGTGGGCGACACTACAAATAAGGATCTTCTATGTTGGTTTCTAGGAAAAGAGACAACCGACAAAGCAAACACAATTTCAATTTCTATGAAGTGTGAAACTGACATAACAATATATGTATATCATTTGTTGTGAATAAAGAAATCGACAACATAATTTGATATCAACAACAAATATAGTAATGTTCTAAGATTATAATTTTCAGTTGGAAGGAGGAAGCTGACCTTGAGGAGCGATCTATGTCTTTGGTTCCTTACAAATATTGACAATGTAGTTTCTCATCAATTAAAGTTTTAACTGATAAGGTGATCAATGTCGTCAATTTTGTTGAGAAAACCGATGACATAGATCTATGTCGTCAGTTTTTCAATACAAATACATTGCAGGTCTAGGTTTTCTTTACCGTAGGTCCACAAATATGTTATTTAAATGTTTATTAGGATGCAAAACCTGTAGTTTGTTAGAACTACAAGTTTCATCCTATGTTTAGCTTAACAACAAACCACCAATACCTACAAAACATGCAACAAAGAATACAAATAAGAGTCCACATCCATACAATTCATTCACACACATGCAATTCCATTCTCATCCACCTTCATTCCATTCTCATGCACATATGCACATATACAATTTAGGAAACACACTTGCAATTCCATTCTCATCCACATGTACAAATGCAATTTCCATCGTATTCATTTCTCTTCTTCATTCACACACATATGCATATAACACATGTACGTCATTCACATATGCACCAACAATTCACTTGTATCAAATTTCAAGTTACAAAACGTCATAGAATCACATGTATATAGAATTCATGACATCAATGTTTTAAAAACATCATATTTATTCCAATCAAACAAAAATTTGATTTTTTTTACAGAGGGTTATACCCACTCTTTTGGTATCTCATCCAACTCTTCTTTTGCATAGGATATTTGTCTTGTCAAACATTTGTAAAGAGAATGACGTAATTCAAGTTTGATTTGAATTTTTTTATATTATCAAATGATACTATTTACTTATGATTCAAGACTATATAGATTACCTTTGCTAAGAAATGGATGTCTAGTGCCACTGTTTACCAATCATGTCCGTATACCACATCACATAGTATTCAAATGCCCAACTATTATCTTATGCAGGACACTATAAATTTATAGTTATGCAAAATGTTAATAATAATGTAAGCATAGTTGGCTTTATGTGCATTGGAGTCAGAAAAATCCCTTAACATTATTCCATGATAGTGATTTCCTTTTTTATCCACCTCTCCTCCAACCTATTTGAATTCTTTTATGCCCATATAAGTTGAAGTATTGTATTTAATTGAATTAGTAAACAATCATGTAATGATACAAACATATATGTTGATGGATAATTTTTCTTCTTCTTATGATACAATTGTCACTTCCATTTCAAGTCCTCCACTCCCTATTTTTCTATTTGAAGGTTCAAGATAATACATGGATTATTAGGGACAATTACCAACAAATTCCAATGCTTATTAATGAATACAAGAATGCAAACAAAAGAAAAGTCAAATTCCACAATGAAATGTAATTCATAAGTCAAAAATATAAGAAAAGAGCCCAAAATTTACCAAACATTATAAGGACATATGCTCACATTCTTTTCTACAATACCAAAATATTTAAATGCCATAGAGCAGTAATTAATTACAAAATTATGATCTCTATCTACCCAACTAATCAATGACAGAAGTAGAAATGGTACATTGGTTAATGCAAACTATGCACTCACCATATATAAGTAATTGAAAAACATATGCATGGATTAGTATATTAAAAAAATTCAACATATATGTTTTCATATATTGAAAGAAGTAATTAGGCATAAGATCTCAACATATTCAAAGTTCTATCATGGTTATATTCAGCCAATCATAGTCGAATAATCCATAATATCCATCTAGAATAAACTAGTATCATACTCATTCTACAACATCATCCTGCATATGAACCATCATAGCCAACCCTTCTTCTATAGTGTCCAATGGTAATGCCAACCCCTGACACTTAGGACCTAGAGAGTCAAATAAGTTCTTTAAAATACAAGTAGGTAATAGAGTATTTGGAGGAGGAATTGGAGGAGGTACTGTAGGGGCCTTGAGAGGTACTATGGTCTGCAATGTTCTCATATCAGTTGCTAATTATATACACACAAAAAAAGAATAAAAAATAAAAATGCAACATAAATTTATTATACATTTTCATATATAACTCCCACTTTGGTCCAGGCAACCACGCCGCCTTCTACATATATATTACGTCATTCTCAAGGTGGCCAAATGTCAATGGTGTTTGTTTCTATTATAGATAGACAACCTTGATATTGACATGAAGCACATAGTTGGTCATTGGAGAACCATGACTCCCCATATTTTGGACAATCTTTTAAATTGATACAATCCTTTCAAATAACACACAACCATTTGGTCATGCATGTATCTTTTTAGCCTCCATTCCCATTAGGCACAATATTTTCTTTATTTTGTATGTTGAAATTGGAAGCTCATTGCCTTAAAGAAGAATTTCTTTCAACAATGACAATAGAGAAGTGAAGATTCCATCATTCCATCTATTATTAGCCTTCAATGTTTACAATCTCAGCATAATGGTAAGATTCATAAAATTAGTAAAACCTAAGTATAACAGACACTCAACATCATGCTCAATGTTTCTAAATAAGGAAGGTGGATAAATAAAATTTACTCCACAACTATCCTACATTGTATCAACCATGTCTATCAGAATCGGTCTGTTTACATCAACATTGTCGACAATTTTTTTTTTCAATACAAGTACTACTATGGGCATCTATTGGTATCATAGTGTGAATCTCTACATGCTAGTACTATATAGTATAGTCTTTATAATCCCATTTCACATGACATTACTTTTTATTTCAACATTGTCTACTTTCAAGTTGTTACTACAATTTCTATATGGAAAATAAAACCTATCCCCCATGTCATTTCCTATGTTCCTCTACAAATCATATAATTTGATCAAGTACAACAATAAACTTTAGAGTGCAGTAATTTGGAATGGACATCCATGATTTATCCATTCTATGATCATAGTGAAAATGAGTATATCATCATGTGTTATCTACGTCAAATTTAAAAGGGCCAGGTTATAAATATTAGGTTTAGATATTATTATTTAGAGATTTGGATCTAGAGATTAGGCTTTAGAGAATAGGATTTAGAGATTATGGTTTAGTGACTAGCATCTAGAAATCAGGTCTTAGAAATTAGGGTTTACATATTGGATTTTAGTGATGAATGTGTACCACCTATCTGTTTGGGTGGAGGGGGCAAGCATAGCGGAAATAACAATAAACATTCTCCATGTATCCTACCTTTATCAGAAAGAGGGTGCACGAGGTATTCCCAAAAACTTAGGGAAATGAAAGGGTGAGGCTGCATTTGAAGCAGACCTCTCATAGACTGCCAATAGGAAATTAGAAAATTATAATATCATGTCATTAATAATTAAAAAATAGTCATATTAAATAATTAACTAATTTTTTATAATCTGACTCTATCCAATCACGGCATTAGCTGGTTGACCTATCATATAAATCAAAATTTAAATCCAATTAATTGGGTTAAACCTTTTAGCCAATTAACTTAGATTATATTAAAATATTATTCTAGTTGGTTACCTAAACCTTTTAGTAATCAATTTGACTCAAAAGATTTCCAATCATGTCCACAATTATACTCCTATTCCAATACGCCCTATGTGTGTGACCTTATAGGCTTCAAATTATGTTGGAAGTAATGTTCATAATGAAATTATGATTTCACAAGCAATGATTGGTATCTAGCATGACTTCATTGCTACTCAAGTAATTCGATAAGTTAGCAAACAGCTTAACCTAGTATCTTGACCAATGTTATAATGCTTGTTTGATCCCTTTGTCTCTGATATCCAGATTAAATCTGAGGTATGGAAGCATCATCCTCTTAGTATTTAGTCTTTGTTCCTTGATCTAGAGTAGACTATTGCGATACACAAAAGCTCAAAATCATATATTGACTCACATGAGCATGACCATGCATTTCATAGTCTCACTCATTAAGTGGCTAGAATATTGCTCCAATGGCTAGAATATCATCAAGTGACAAATTCTATCTACATCACTCTAAATAATCCACATGTGTCACAATATACCTAAGCACTACTTGTAAAGCAATCATTTTCAAGGTCATGTTGAGTAGAGTTAAAGCACATTGAACAACATGTAATTATTGTAGTGACTTCATGTCTAATGACCACAATCAACATTGTCATATTGAGATGTGATTCTGACCCCCGTTATTGGTTTCCATGTATCACACTCAAACTGGTTTGGTTTCTAGTACGCTTGATCATAACAACTATCTATGTGTTTGATTTGATATCCCATATCATGACTTATGAGACGTAGTCATCAATCAACACACCACTGGTCTTAATGTATTATTGTTGTCTTGATTTCCACAATAATATCCAACCAAGGACTCAAACAAGAATGAATACTCTTAACATACACATGATCTCATGTTCAGGTCCTCGACCTGAATTCACATGTTATTGAGTCATACATTCTTAGGACATTATTATATTTATTCGTTATCCCAATTTAAAGAAACATAATAATTGAAAATGTCTTTATTAATAATCAAATCAATTACAAGACATACCATTAAAATCATCATATGATTGGTTCTCATGGCATATCACCAACACCATTTCATTCTTTAACACTTAATCTCACTAGTGAATGTATAAAGTGTGTTCAATTTTTAGAATATTTTGGTAGCATTTCCCCACACTTCTTCAACTACACCATTGTATATGGGAAAATACCCATATGCATATGTACTCAGATAAATAACAGAGAAGTAGTGATGAAATATCTTAAATATAGAATACACATTGAACACTTACATCCTAAGTGAGATTAAGTATTCAAGAACAATCTCAACCAGGGGACTATCAAAGATTTACTGCTAATGAGTAAATCTTAGATGGATTTCTAGGCCAACAAGTATATGTCTAAAGTAGGATTTATAGATTTGAATTTAGGTAAATATAATATTTTAAGATCTCTTTTAAATAAATTGGGTAACTCATATCAATTTAGTCTAATTAATTTTTAGGTGCAACTAGTTATGCATACAACATTCAAATTGAACAATGCACCCAATTATACAAGTAGTTATACATGAATTCTAATTATACAAGTATGATTTCTCCAATTTACAAATTAAAACCCTAGTAAAATTCATATTAATTTATGTGAATTCATATCAATATATAAGTCATATCTTTTTTTTTTGATCGGAAAAAAATGTGTTACTATAAAACCAAAACTTTAGGTACAAAAGTGCCTCTGGAATAAACTAGATCTATGTATCTCCACATAGGGAGAATCCATCAGATCAGAACAAAAGGAAACCCCAGGTATCCGAAACCTAAGAGCAGAACAAAGAAAACTAACAAGGAAGATGATCAAGATAAGCCAAGAAGAGAAGGCACACAGAATCATTAAACCCACCCACAAATATATCAGTGAGACCCACCCCCATCACTACACCAGACCATACGCCTTATAAGATCTTTGGTCTACTTCATGGGACAGCTGATAGCTGGGAAACATGCAGAAAACAGAAGAGACATACACGATCTGCCACACCATAACATTCTCCCTGGAGCAAGCACGATCTGCCACATCCAAGCTTAACTCCAACAAAAGGCAGCAGACCAGATACACCTTCAGACAGAGAAGATCCAGCAGACACACCTAAACTCTGCAACCAATCTTCATCCTATCAGGAGCACTTACAATCAAATCACCCACAAATGTGTGTTACTGGATAGGACTTCAACCAGCCACATTGATCCAAGTGAACCAAAAGACAAGAACAACTCAGCCTGTACGGTCCTCTGCTTGGCAAACCTACTAAAAGAACACAAACAACCAACTTCTAACAAGGAGGTTGCTCGTCAACACCATAGGGGTGTTCCTGCACCCAGCAAAGAGGGGGGAATCAGGATGAAAGATCTGACCCTAACAACTCTTTACTGTAGCTCCAAGGAGCATAAGGTCAAACACCTTGAGGGTGCTCTACCATGCAGCTTAGCCTTGGACTCTCACTGAGATTGAAGACAAGATGCAGGAAACAAGCCAATGCCCCTGTTTGCACAGTGCATATCAAGTTAATTAAGTAAGTATATAACAATGCATTGGTAGAGCAAGATACAACAGAAGAGAAAGAAGGAGAAGAAGGGCCTTCCATGGTAGCGGCAGAAGGCTCGTATTAGTGGGAGAGCAATAAGCAGGGGCACATGTTGGCTAACGGTTGGCAAAAATAAAGTAGATGGATCGACAGCGGCTTCCGACTAGCGATGGTGGAGAGGAAACTTTTGTGTTGTACAAGTGGTTGGCGGCTACGTTGATAGAGAGACAACGTATGGAGGTTCCAAGCAACATCAACAACAATAGCATCGACCTTGACAAGCAGGAGTAGAGGCGGTGGAAGGCAGTTCAAAAGAAGATAAGAGAGGAGGGTGGCGGGTGGAGAAAAGCAATAGTTGGCGTTAGAGCCACATAGAGAAGCATGAAGGGGAAGTGGCAGAAATGATGGCTACAATTCATGGTGGCAGTAATAGATGGAAGCATGTTGGTCATTGTCATATCCAACGAGAGCTAGGTATCACATACAATGAAATAGAGAATGGGGGGAAAATTCACAAGTGTTGTTAAGTACGAGATTAGTCGTCGGTTGATCTAAAAAATCAACACTAAAGAAATTTGTCACCGGTATGATAAAAAAATGATGACATAAATTCAACTCAATCCTCAGTTAGCCACTTAGAGATCAATTACGTATGTCCTTATCCCTAATAAAAAATTCCAATGTCTCTAGGACTTATGTCATCAGTTTGACATAATCCAAATTGGGAGGAAAATCTTTTTTGTGGAACATGTGGATAAACCCAATATTACCGATTCTGGAGGAAGGAACTGACACCACAAAATTTTTAGAGGTATACATTTTCATGGATCACATGCCCTACAATGTCATTTTTTTTAGATAATAACCAATAAAAAAGACTTTATGGAGGTAAAATTTATTTCACGAGAATGGTTGCATCTTTAGATCCTTATCAGTTGATGCGCCATGTGCTTTACCATATTTTTTCTCAAAAATTTGAATTTTTCATTATGTCTGTGATTCTAGTTTATTCATTAGAAACCAACATCCAAATGAAAGTAGCACCCATGTTTTTTCCTAAATGACAAGTCTTGACCTTTGTAATGTTTGTGATTTAAAAACATACATTTTAGGTCTTTAATGTCAATTTTGTTTGCAAATAAATATTAAAAAAAGTGACATCAGAGGTCAAAAATGTACTAGTGTCATCTTATCAATTTGTTTTTTCACATGCACCCTAGAGAAAACAAATATGAGGTTTCACAAACTTTTTGAGAAGTATTCATAACAACATAATTGATTCCACCTACATGCATGCTTTGGTTTATCAAATTGGTTGACATTTTGAGTATAACAACCAAGCCTTGATAACTCAAATCTTGCATTGTTGAACTGAAGCCCTCTCTATAGGATGAATATCCTATACATTCTTATCACAATATAATTCTACCCTACAACCCATCTTGCAATAATGCTCAAACTTCCCAACAAGATTTTTCAAATCATCTTCAACTATCATTTTCCCAACTCAAAGACATTATTTGTCACTTCAACATTGACAAGGGACTCACTTTCTTGGGATCTTGTGCACTTCATAAAATTGGGTTATTTTAATTAGGATAGTGTCATTTCTCATTATGGAAGAAGCAAACATGGTATGGATTCAAATGTGGATGTCGTGTTGCAAAATTTTAATGATAACTTAGAGAGTTTGTATGTGTTTGTTTTGTACTTTATTTTATCTAAGTAATCATGTTTTCATGTGAGCATGTTTTCTTGAGTCAATGTAATATCACCTTGTTCATATGAAACATCTTTTAGGTAAAATTGAGATTCCAAGCTATTTTTGGTTATTTCTCCAACATATTATGACTTTTCCATATTGGACAAACTCCTTTTTTATTTTTTTACTATTCTAATGATAAATCTTGTTCTAGTTTTTTTTGTTTGTCTTATATAAACTATAAAGGTAATTGATATATATATATTAAAAACATGTCTTATCACATAGGAGTAGACTTATTACTCCTAATGTTAATCTAGATGGACATAATATCTTTTGGTTAGGAGGTCACATCAAGACTGGGTTTATCAAATTTCATTACACCACCCACCATTATTTTATTGTTTTAACGAAGTGGGAGAAGAAAACTAGATTAAAAGAAATTTTTTGGCTTATATTTTAGATTGAGTTTATATTGTTTTGATTTTATTTCTAAAAATTGATAATTTAATTGTATCATATTCTTAAATTCTCGACTTATAAAGTTAAACATACAATGTAATCATGCTCGGATATGGAACTACATTTCCTAAATCTTTGGTTGAATTCAATAACATTTTTTTTTCTTACATTCTACAATAAACTTTGCATATTTCATTATTCTAGGATATGCCATGATATCTAAACTTCAAATACAATTTCTTTGATCATATTTGTTTTATCAAGTAAACAATTGTCATTGTCAAAAAGGGGGAGATTGTTAGCTCATGGTAAATAAAAAACCATTATGGTAGATGACATATTTCCTATTATTAGCGATTCTAACTATGTTATTAAGTTTTTCAATAATATATAAATTATAGAAATGTGAAATGGACATAAAAAATATAAAAGTCAATTATTTTCATAACTTGTAAAATAATATTGTATTATAAACTGGTAACTATCCGTTTATATTGTATCTTGTAAATGGATTTATATTGATTATCCCACTAGACATTTTTGTTTTATCTGGATCCATATGAATCCATAATTGTATTCTTTTTTTACTTGGGTGTCTAGAGGCAAGAGTCACTTTTTATTGAACTTTAAAGCGAGTAGGTTTCTCACTCAGAGTCATAGTTTGAAGGATATGGGCTTGACTCATCTCAGAGTTTTTCCATGAGATGAATCATAAGAAATTAAGCCTCTAGATATCTCTTTGTCAAAATTTGACTTCATTTGAGTCAAACTCCAGTTACACCAAAGGGTAGTTGAAATACTTACATTTCATATCTTAGGCTTTGTGTTAACCGATACATATCCCTATACACTTCATTTGAGTATCTCTTGATTGAAGAACCTATCAGTCAATATATAGTTCACCGAGGAACAAATCAAACATAGTTAGATTCTTAATTTTGTGTTTGAATTAACCCAACGTCTCTATTGAGCAAGGATTCTCCTAGAAACTAAATATATCTTCTTAGAGCAACCCTAATATATTTCAATATATAGGGATCACATTTCATCACTTTGACACACCTTTAATTCATTAAAATCACTTGAGAAAACATTATAGTAATATTGTGCCTTATGATTCATATTTATGTTTAAGAAGAGCTTCTCCAACTGCTAAAAGATTTTTCATCTTTTAGATATGCTCATGAACAAATTCTATTTTTCTTTACATTGTGATTGTCGCTCTTCAAATCTCCTTGACTTGTGAAGAAGTGTTCTAGGGGTGCTTTAAGGTAAATGAAGTGAAAACTAATTTAGAAACTACAATGGTCCTTTTCCAACTTAAAAAGAGGACAACAGTGAATAATTTACTTTGATTATAAATAAAAGAAGGCGTTGAGGCAGTTCTTCTATATGGTAATATGGAATTAGATAGGTAGCAGAAGCAAAAATTGAACTATCATATTCCCCTTAAACCAATGGATCATGTCAATAACTATGTAATAGGATGGATGGTTTATAAGGTCATACCTGGTCCTAGAGGAAGTCCAGTGACAATTCCCTCACTGAAACATGTGGCTTTCTTTAAGTCACACTCGAATAATGTTTATGCGGCCTCCTGGTTGATCACCACGGACAACAGGTTGACATTGTCCTCTGAGCAGGAAAAGGATGCACACCTCTAGAGTAGTCTACATGGACCACCAGGAGCTCTTGTCATTCTACAAGAACGTACAAGAAGGGTTGTCCCTTCAGGTTGGCATACTAGTCACCAACTTGCTCTCCCACAATTGTTCTCCCTTGCTATCCCTCCCTTTATTGGGTAGAACTTGCTTGAGTTCTCTCAGTTACAACAATTAGAGAAGACAAACAATTGTCACAGGCAATTGTGTTGTGTACTGAGAAGCCCCTAGTACCCCTCTATATATAGGAGGATCAGAGTTCTCAGTCTAAGTGGGAGCGGATGGGACTGTAATTTCACAAATTTTTGCAACCTATATTAAGAGAGATGGTATGTTCGATAGTGAACCAATCAGTTGGAATGTGAGATGATAGGTTCAACCCTTGAACCGATCAGTTCATCATGTTTCCCAATTGCAATTTTGTTGGAAATCCTAATCCTATTAATGCACAACATGATGCCAGCACCAATCCTTGATGCAATCAAATTTCTTTTGTGAACCAGGTAGTTAATCTCATGAACTGGTCAAGTGGTGACCTTGTGTTGATTGGTTCACTTAATGAACTGGTCGGTACATGCCTTGGTTCATCCAATGATATATCCAATCAACTGGCACTCCAACCGATCAATTCAACACTTGAATCGGTCAGTTCCTAGTTCGGTCTATAAATTGTTGTTTAACTTGAGTACCTAAGCACTTTAGTAATCAATTTAATTATCATTCATGATTAAACTCCTATTCCAAGTGAATTCCTATGTGTGTGACAGTATAGGTTACTAGTTACATTGATAGTGAATTTTGATAACTCATTTATGACATCATAAGCAAAGAGCAGTGCCTAGTCACACATCATTGCTACTCAAGTAATTGGAAAGTTGAAGAACAACTACAACCTACAATCTGTGATAGGTGTTACAGTGATTGTATAATTTCCTTGTCTCTGATGTCTATATTGAACTTGAGACATGCGATCACATCCTCTCAATGTTCAATCCATGTTCCTTGAACTAGAGCAGATTGTTTGAGATATATGTGACCTCAATACCATATATTGATTCACATGTGCATGTGCATGCTTTTCTCAGTCTCACTTATCAAGTAGCCATGACATCAAACTCCTGTAGGAGGGACAAATTCCATCTAAATCACTCATAGTCATCCCCATGTGTCATAGTGTATCTGATCATAACCTACACTATGAGAGATGACATGACCACCAATTTTGGTTTCCATGTGTCACTCTCAAGGTGGGTATGTCTGATACACTATTCTCTAACAAATATCTATATGCTTGGTGTGATATCATAAATCATGACTGATGAGATTCTATCATCAACCAACACACATTCTAGTCTTATGTGTTATTGTTGTCTGTTAGCCTTCCACAATAACATCTGATTAGGGACATAACAAAAACGTATATGCTCTTAACATCTGTATGATCTCATTGTTCAGGTCACGTACCTGAAGACATATGTCAGAGGGTAATGTCATTCTTTAGACATTCATTATGCATCCTCATTGTGTCATAATTGAGTGAAACATAATAAATTAGAAGATAGTCTTTATTATTAATCAAAGCCTTTACATAATATGTTGTAACGTCCCCGGATTTCCTAAAACTTAATCTTATGTGTGACGTACAAATTGAAACCTCACCCTGAGAGAATCCCAATTTATACACCACAAACTAGGCTAAGAAGAAGATCAGAGGAAGTCAGAAGGAAACAACAGTAGAACGTGTACATGAATAATAAACAAACAACATATGTTCAACATTCAATATGTAATTACATAATGAATTGTTACAACATTTGATATACATATTGAACAAAAAAAGTAACATATACATGTACTACATCTACAATAGGTTCACCTGTGCATCAACTCGCCACACAACTCTCAAAACTATATTGGTCCTTCAAGATCATATGTCCACATCACCTAAATAAAAGATTACTTGTGGTACATGTCAGCTCATATTCAAGAATATTGTACTGAGTACGCCTACGTGTCTTTTTATATACTCTCATTATTACTAATACTTGGCAATAATATAAAACTAATACTTGGAAACAATAAAAGAAATATAACAAAAGCATACTTGAACAAAGAAATGTTTATTAACAAAAGAGAACACATATTTTAAGCTCATTTTCCACAATATCATCCATGCATTTGCCACTTGAGGGAATAATCCATCATCTCCGTTATCAAAGAGCTCGAGACGCAAGGCCTTATGATCTACTACCAAACAATCAGATCATTGTACAATGTGATATGCTACCAAAGAGAATGATCACTTTCCAGCACTATGCTACCTAAGAGAATTAGTTCTTTCACATAATGGAACAAATATATTATGTCTGATGTGTTCATAGCCGTAAGTATGGAAAATCAAGCAAGATAGCATACAAGAACAATCCTTTCATCCAATATCATATGCCAAGTATTTTACTACACATATAACACAAGCATATTGTATAATATTCCAAGTAAGAGGTAATGGCGTACCTTGATCAAGAGATATCACAATCTATACAAAATTCCTGATTCCACTCTAACCTTGGTCAAACCCATATTAAGACAAGATCATATACTATCATCAGATCCTCATCATCTCAACCCTGGTTATGACTTATTTAAGGTTTAGCTTGGTTCATTAGGATATTTGCATCATTAGTTGTCTTTTCATCTTGGTATTAGGTTATTGGTATTATATTCTGTATTAGGATACATAATCTGATTATTTGATTACATATAATTGTATTGTGTTCATATCAACTAGGGGTGTAAACGGTGTGGGTACAGTGCGGGTCTGGCCATACCCATTCCCATACCCATCTAATTTAGCGGGTCCGGTTCCGGTTCTAGACACGCATAATACAAAACCTGGACCCACACCATACCCGTACCCGCAATTATAGCGGGTATGCGGTGCGGGTAAGCGGTTCTATAAAACATCATATTCTTTATGTAAGAGAAATTATTATGTTCTATACATTTTAATGTAACAAGATATTGTTATTATATAGTATATTAACATGCAATAGTTATATTAGATAATGCTATGTTTTATACATTAACATTAATTGAGTTAATTATTTACATATTTGTAATCATCATCATAACATTTAACCTATGTAGAAAGTAATGTAAATTAGTAGACATTTTGATTTTAAGTTCACATATGATGTTCATTATTGTAACTGGAATAGTTAATTATTAATTGTATGACTAGTCTCAACCTTATTGTGGTTAGAGTAGGATATAATCTCAAGAATTACATTAGTTAGACTACTAAAGTATAATATATATACATATTATTTAAGTAGTTACTTATGTATAGCGGGTACACGGGTCTAGCGGGTCTGGGTCCAAGCATACCCATTATTGGACCCACTTATATGCGGGTCCAAGGGTATACGGGTCTAAGGGTATGCAGGTATAAAAAATTAGACCCATGACGGGTTTTTTAAGGGTCCGGATTTGCGGGTCCGCGGGTCTACCCATACCCATTTACAACCCTAATATCAACCCTAGGTTACATGCCTTAGTCACATTAGGGTTTATATCACTTTAGGAGTCATCATCGTATAATCATGAATTAGGTGCATAATATTGATATGTTAGTTTCACATTATGTTCCATATACAATTATGAATATATTTTGGAGTATCCCAGATTTATTGAGCATACATGCAATTATTGCATATTAATTAGGGTTATTAGCCCTAATCATCCATATGGAGCAAATTACATGATTTCTTACATCAACATCATAGTCATTGGCCTTAAATGGATTATAAACATGAATATGGATTTACTAACATATTATCATAATTTTAGGCCATCATTTGATATTTATTATCCATGAAATAAGTACATAATATCTTACATGGTATACCATACATTTAAGCTTCAAAAGACTAATATCATGGTCCCAGGTTATTCTGCTTATTTTTCTCAACATTTTGATACCTTAATTGTATTTTTCTAAATTCATGCTAATTACTATGCATTTTCTAAGACTTAAGCATTTACTGAGATGATTTACCTTTTGGGCCAATCAAGCTCTGACATGTGTTCGCTAATGGGCGTCACCCCTGGATCCTTGCTCACGCTGAGCCAGCTGGTCTGAGTTGCTATCCAGCTGGTTTATAATAATCAGACCCAGTTCAGCAAGTTGGACCCACCCTTATCTCTTTCTCCCTGTCTTCACTCGATGTGTATGTGAGCCTTCCTCTGTTTCGTGAGTGCACCGCCGGATAGCTTTGATCCAATAAGAAATCATGGCCATCTAGGTTGTCCCCACCACATTGCTATTCCACCATCAGCTCCGTCTGAATCACCTCTGTCTCCTACTTCTCTGGGTAGCCACCAGATCCTCCTCCTTGTGGCTCAGAAACCATACCACCATTGGAGAGTTCTGTTGCGGTGGAGAAATTAGGGGAAACAACCTTGACTTATCTCACACCAGTATGAAGCTCTCAAACGCATCGATGAACTTCCTTCTACTTGTGTGGCCCTCTAATTCCAGAAGGGGAGGTCTATCACTCTACTCCTCAACTGCTCCTTTCTTCTCAGGGACAATAGGTTCACTGACCATGGAAAATACTATGAAAAACGTTGTTAGAGATTGCATCCTTCTCCTCTAGACTCATTCTTTCTCATCTGTTCTCCCTATTCTTCTTTAATTGCACCTACTTCTGACTCCTTCTCCCTACCATGGTCTGTGATTTATGGTGGAGAGGCTGTGTTGGAGGCTACTTTGTTCTCTCTATGTGGGTAACAGTTCCCCTCAAGTGAGGGCTTATTCAGACCATCTTGATGAACTGAGGTGAATTGGAGGCATGTCATCACGATTGATCCATGATCCAAGATGAGGTGGTGATCCTTCATGAGCAGAACTGTCACCCCCATGTTATATGTTGTCATTGAAGGTAGGAGGAGAGCCGCCTGCCATCCGATTTGCATCATCTAAGGGCTATGAAAACCTAATCTGTGACCTCCTCAAACCAAAGGAATCAGCTAGCTTCCCAATGGGTGTGTGACACATCAAAGCAATCAAAGCCTATGTTTCAAATATGCGACCTTGATCCCAAGTACATTAAAATATAATCATTTAGTCTATTTCAAACCTAAATATCCCCCTCTAGGAGCATAGAAACCTAACGAGACATTGATCATAGATTTATTATAGTCCAAGCTACGCTCCAACCAATTTTGGTCTCAAAATGCACTTACTTGATCAATCAAAAACTTAATCCAAAATGACACATAATTAGGACCACTAAAGATACAATCCATATCCTAAGACCTTCAAACTTCATCAAAGCACAAGGAACTCTTAAAATAACTCAAATGATTTTGAACTCACATATTCCATTAAGTATCCAGGGATTCAAAAAGTTCAATCCATCACATCCTACACATCTTAAAAGATATTTTATTCTTAAAATTAAGTCAAAATCCAGTTTATCACGTCATACTTCTTAAAAAAAACTGTCCTCAAAATTAAGATATTCTCACACTCCAAGGGAAACCGAAAGATCTCCATCTACATGTAGGCCAACACTATAGGTGCAACATTCCACAAACAAGATCTCTATAACATATATGTACCATTCCTAGGAGGATTTTATAGAAGCTAAAGTGAAACAATGCTTCACTTAATGTTGCAACATATGCTTAAAAGCTTATATTAGGTCATGACACATCTCAACATTTGGATTTACATATATTTTATTTTCAAGCAGGAAGTTCCAACATTAGCATATATTTTTTAAGAGGGAATTAACTATAGTAAACCCACCTTTTCCATCTAGATCATATCAAGGTGTCATCATCATTATGTTGTGCTAAATATTTTTTTAACAATATTCAAAAGCTTTATTGGGCACAAACATTAACACCACATTCAATGTTCATTATTTATATCATCTCATTTCACTAAAAAATAAAGTTACAAATTTATTAGTGAATTCATCACTAGTTTCACTAACCATATTATGTCAGCACGATTCATGCAAAATGTATCATTAGTGTCATCTCATTGTTCTTTATCATATTAGGTTGTAAACTCTATTAGAGATTCATCATGAGATTAGCCAACTATTCATATTATCATCATTATTCATGTATATGGTTAACAATTTATTCATTGATGTCTAGTAAACCATTTCTATATTTCCTTCATGTCATGTCCATATGTCAAATCTCAAGATTAGATCGCATTCTTATCTATGTTATATCATGGTTGTCTTAAACCAACTTATATGAGTGGCTCCTCAAACATATATCATATCTTCATCTAGTTCAATTGAGGTTCTCCTGACCCATATCATTGGGTAGTTCCATGCTTAGTGTCTGTTACAACCCCAATTTTTGGGTTCATTTGCTGAGAAATGTAATTTCTCATATTAAAGATATTTGAACAAATAAAGATATGATTTGTTTTGATTAATAGGATTTTGTTTACAATAGCCTTGATGATTGTTTTGTGGGATTTGTTGGCTATTGGTCTCAATAACAAGGAAGAGAGAAAAGGAACTCCATTATTAATAAGAAATGAAGAAAATAAAAATGTAGAAACCTATAGAAGGCATAAATGTATAATCCAAAGGTGGATTTCGTGCCTCTTGGGTTCCTTGGGTTCCAATGAGTCCAAAGTTGCAAAAAGAAAGCAATAAGAAAAGAAAAGATCAATTAAATATTTCTTTATTAAGAAAAAATTGAAAACAATGATAAAATGAGGGGAAAAATAAGAATTATGTGGAAATCATATGGTGGTGCCTCTCGTGGCCTTTTGGAATAAAAGCAAAGGGTTTATATAAAGGAGTATTTCTTTTCTTTCCTCATTGGTGTTAAGATTATATAACCTTGGAAATTGATTTTTTGCAGATAGTTGTAATACTTCTTGCCACTTTTGGATTAAGAAGTAAGATACGAGGAGGACTCTTTATATATATGTAATTATGAGAACAATCTAGAATAGGTGTTTCACCTTTAATGGGTTGCTAACCAAGTGCTTTAATTGAGAAGTTGGTAATTTATCTAATAAGGAAAGTGGAATGGAAACCTCTAATATCCTTTCCTTGCTTAACGATGGCACAACCAAGTTATGTGTAAACACATAAGAAAACTTGAACCACACGGACTCACGAACCCTAAGTGGTGCGGACTACATACATGTGTATATAAGTAGGGAACTCCAACCTACTCCCTCCATCTCTTTCCTCCGTCCCCAGGGAACCAACATCGGCAGAGCAATAATGTGCTACTCCCCGACTCGCCTTGGTGGGAATGACAGCATGTAGGACGTATAGAAAGGAACCGATTTCCTCACCATGTCCGACTGCCTATGGCCAACCTCAGGTTGTGGTCAGTTTTAATAACGGCAGGAGGGCGCCGCCAGGGAACCTCCGGCAGCGTTGAGCACAAAGTTGTGCTCTATGGACGTACGCCAAGCGAGAAGTACCGGGAAGGGTTCACCCTACATGATGCGAGAGAAAGGATGACCCACGAGGGTAGAAGTGACTTGCGGCTGCAGTAGGTGGATGTTGGTCTGCATCGACGTCCGCGCGGCCTGACCTGTGCCTACAGGGTCACGAAAGGGGGGGGGGTCGTCGGCGCCTTGCAGTCAGGAAGGAGAGACCATCTCACCCTACATTCGACCAAAGAACCCCCACCATCGAGGTCGGGTAGGGTCCAGTAGGGTCTGTGGAGGTGCAGCAACCCTCCCCGTGCTGCTCTGCATCACCAGGGACCGAAGGACAAAGGTCGCGTGTGACAGACATCGTTGCTGCAAGCAGGAGCCCTGCGTCGCAAGGAAACTAGAAGGGCGGAGAGGCATTTTACGGTTCTGCCCTTCCGCATAACAAAGAGCTGATCTTTAAGTCAAGGGTAGATCTGACATTTCGAAATGTTTCCAAAGAAAACAATGTTGCATGTATTGCGTGACATGGCGCAATCCGATTGGCTCAAGTAAGTCTAATTTGCAAAATTCATATCTAATAATCGGTAGCTCAGATGGATACGAATAATATATGTGTTTTTCTCAGAAAAATGAGAGGAATCCAATAAAATATAGATAGAAGCTAATTCCTCTTGCTATTCAGAAAGTAGTGTAAATTATCATCTTTAATGAATCAAAGATTAAGAAACCCTATTTTGAAATGAATAAAGTGTTTAATAGGGTTTAATGGATCATTAAAGTCGATAATAACTTGTTAATTGTGAAAAGGTACTTTAAGATCGAAAAGGATGATCTTTGCACATAATTAGTCTAATTTAGAGTTTATGTGCATAAATATGCTTGAAATTTGGAAAGTACATAAAGTTATCATCTTTAATGATTTAATTAATGAAAAACCCCTAGATTTGATGATAGATGGACTTAATGATGTTTTTTGGATAATTCAAGCCAATATTAACCTGTTGTTAATAAAAGTGAAAATAGGATCTAAAAAGATGATCTTTTTATATAATTGGCTTAATTTAGGGTTTCGTGCATGAATATGCATTAATGAGCTTGAAAATCCTAATTTAGGTGAATATGTCTTTTAATTGTTTAAATTGTTCAAATCCATGAATAAATAAGAGATATGATGATCTTAAGTCATTTTGAGTATAAAAGAGCATTAAAATGGATAATTTGAGCAATTAGGGTTTATATGAGTAGAAAGAGTATTTTAGGGTTTTTTGACCTAAAAGGGATAAAATTTGAGAAATTGATCTAAGAAACCCTAATGAAGATTAATGAAACCTTAATGCGGATTAGAAACCCTAGAAAGTGAATCCAAGTCAATAAAGTAGATTCTTGATAAAGTGTGTAATAAACAAGAGTACATATTCTTTTCAAGAATTATGTGATTGTTGAATTGCTTGCTTGGATTGCTTTCTTGGTTTGATTTTCTTAAAGCTTATGAAATCATCAAATCAGGTATGTGGTTACGCTTATGATTATCCAGACTAGTTTTCCGAGGATTTTATCGATGTTTCCCTCATGGCTTGAAATAATCATTGGATGCTTTTATTTCATGCAACTATAGAGTGACTATGACTATCACTATGAATATACATGTATAACTGGCTAGATCCGGGTCCACCTCTGTGGCTTGTAAAGGCTAGAAAGGGGTAACCTAGAGTAAGGTCTAGGTTATCGTGGGTTAGAAATTGGGCTACCAAGTGTAGTGCCATGAGACCCATTAGCCTGCCATGAGTTAAGGGGTGGGCTACTTACGAGTAGTGCCATGTGACTCAACCCTAGAAACTGGTTCACCTATAGGTGGGACCATGAGGAGTTTAATGGGGATCTACCATAAGGAAGGTAGTATCCAGATTCACTGTAGGGATAGCACAGAGGATAGGGTACTCATGGATCGTGGAGTTATATTTAAAACGTAATCTTGGTTGTTAAATGATTAATTGAATGATTACGTTGTTATCATAGTTGCACGTTTATTGTTTCCCCCACATACCAGCTTCGGCTGACCGACATTTTGTTTGTCGGCGTTTTAGGTTCAAGCCAAAAGGACAAATAGTAAATCGTCATATTGCGAAATACATGAAGTAAAATATAAGGAGGATTAGTTAGAGTAGAATCCATAAGTGGATAGAAGTTTAGAGATCCAAGTTTTCAAAAAGGTATGCAAAAGTTTATTTTTCTTACAGCGTTTCAGTATAGATTGTTGAAATTTAATAATTGTTCTTGGTTAAGTGTCGAACCTTTGATCTGGAAGTTATGGGTGCGGCTTCGACCTCTCAGTCTCCCTTAATTGGGGGTTATCGGGAGGTGGGGTCGTAACATACCTTAAGTTTAAGGTATGTTCGATGAACCCCTTACAGCTAAGTTGATGACATGGGAAGGTATAATCTTGACCCAATGTTGAGGAAAGAGGACAAGTATGACCTAGCATGGTTGAGTAGTTGATCTGCTTGTACCTTAATAGCTAGCTAGGGTTAAGTAGGCTCTTGTGGATGTAAACCCTAGACCTAAGAGCTTTTGTGACCTTGTTGTCAAGAGATAGGTTTCCTCCCATCCTGGGAGAGGGACCCCTTTGGTAGGGTGTATATCAGTTTTGTTGGTTTAAGGTAACCTAAAGAGGTCTCATAGGATCTTGAGAAGCTAAGTGAAAAGTACATGGTATGAGAATGAACCTGTAGACCCATAGATATCCATCTCTAAGTGCATGTGGATGTGTTACCATGGAGGTAACCGGTAAAGGGCCTGACTAAGGTAGGCAGATCACCATGACCCCTATGAAAGGATGGATGTCAGCCCATGTATACGAAGAGAGATGATGAAGGCTTGGGCAAGGTTCTAATTTGGACATGTACTATAAATGGAGAATCCTAAGTCTATCCTAGGGTCAGGTGGGGATAAGACCGATGGAAGTAGGAGTTGCCTAATTCCCTAGTTGCACATGACCATAGGGTCGGGAGGTAACATCTATCATTGTCCGAGGGTCATGGGTTAGGAGATTGATCACCTTCATGAACTCATGGGATCCAAAGGGCAGATGAGTAGGGAACTCTCTGGATGCATAAGGGGAGAAAGATGACCCTAAAAGTATCGAAATCCTATAGACCTAGAGGAGATGATCAAGGATTGTGAGGTGACCCAAGTAGGTTCAAAACCAGTTTTCATGGAGGTAACTTTGATATCAAGATGATCGTAATATAGAGGCTTAAATGACACATTTCAACTTAGATTTAAAGGTGTATTGGCAAGGTGGGATGTACCATCTCTACTCTTGGAACAGGAAGAACTCTGTATTTGGACTACAACCAAATGCTTATTTCCTCTTGTTATGGGAGAGAGAGATAGGACAGCATGCCTTCCATACACCAAGGATAAAGATGATTTGGGTTGGAACGTTGCCATGAGATATGGGTACAGAGAAGATAACATACCCCGGTGTAGTGAATGATACATGGACGGTTTACCAAGAGAAATGAAGTAGTCATATTTTGAGAATATTTTATCACGAGCTATGTGGAACTTACAAGTTATACTAGGTTGAGTTTTGATCACCATGATGATGAAATCAGAGAGTATTCTTAATGAAGATAGACATAGAGTTTGATGTGAGAGGATACGTGAAAGTGTATGTCTTCAATATTACCTAATACATAAGAAGGAGAAGTGGTAATGGATGCTCTGGTTGAGATATATCTGCCTAGTTTGGCTAGAAGAGGTTGTTAGACTAACCCTAAGTTTGGAAAAGAAGATATGTTTGGCTAACACTAATGTAACGAGATCAGTTAATGGTTGTTTGGTTAGCCAGTCTAGTCCTTGATGCAATGAAAGGATGGTAGTAGAACCTCAGATGCACTTCTTTGGAAAAGAAGGTGATGAAACCCCGACTAGAATGGTTTAGGGTTTTCGAGGAATAATGGCATACATGAGATCATGATTTTAAGATCACCATACACCGTACTATGAAGATAATAAGTGACAGTAGTACTTTAGATACCTAGATAAAGTTGCATGTGGTATATGGCCATGCAAGATGAGGGTGAAGGATGAACACCAGTAACCCAGTGCATAGATATAAAGGATAAAGAGTCCCCGAAAGAGAAAGGGAGTTCATCACTATGGGTGTTTTAGGTCTCCCCTGGACCAAGGAAGGTCGAAATGCAATATGGGTTATGGTAAATCGCCTTACCTAGATGACATGAGAAAGAAAGAGTACTGTCAAGGAACAGATCGGTTTGAACTACATATGAGAGAGATGGTTCAACTACACCATGATGTGAGTTCAAAGGTTCTTGAGTTTGACCTAAAGGTTCCCTTCCAAAAGATGGAAGTAGGTACATGAAGAACTCGATGTTAGTACAGTTTATCACCCCTAACTAATGGTTAGTATGATCCAGACTAAAGGGTCTGATGAGAGCATATGTGCTTGTTCAGGGTGATAGTTAGGGGCAATTCTTGTCCTGTGAAAGATGTGAAGATAACCACCATAGCCAGTATCGGGATTTAAAGCAGCTCTATAAGAGAGGTTATGTCGGTCACCACTTCAGTAAGGTGATGTTGGTGAAAGGACCACGTGATGGTTAGAAAAGGACCACAGTGTGTGTAGATGAAGTCGCTTTGATCGTGCAATGGCTGAAAGGAGCCTAGAGACGACGAGATGTCATGGGCGGATGCAAAGTAGACTGACATGCAGTTCACTGTGGGAAATATGCGAAATGAAAATCCGACCCCTCTAAGTTATAGCTAAGAGAGTTGAGTCCCCGATGCATGGGTTCTTTTGACATGGTTTGGTGGAGAAGGTTAAGTTTGACCTTACCCCTCATGATAAAGTAATGTGTGATGAGTTCCATGTGTCCAATTTAGAGTACTATGTGAGGTACCCGACCATGTGCTGAACAATGAACCTAGTGAGCCCCAAGGGAGGCTGAAATGGCCTGAGTCACATGTGCAGTTTATAGATGCCAGGATGAAAGAACTCAGAGAAAAGAATATGTAATGATAAAGGTTCTTTGGGAGCGCCATGAGTACGGTAAATCCACATAGGGGCCAACGATGGACATGGAAAAGTCTTATCCTGAATTGTTTGTTTGCTTGATAGAATTTTGAGGACAAAATTCCTATAAGAGGGGAAGGATGTTACAACCCCAATTTTTGGGTTCATTTACTGAGAAATGTAATTTCTCATATTAAAGATATTTGAACAAATAAAGATATGATTTGTTTTGATTAATAGGATTTCGTTTACAATAGCCTTGATGATTGTTTTGTGGGCTTTATCGGCTATTGGGCTCAGTAACAAGGAAGAGACAAAAGGAACTCCATTATTAATAAGAAATGAAGAAAATAAAAATGTAGAAACCTACAGAAGGCATAAATGTATAATCCAAAGGTGGATTTCGTGCCTCTTGGGTTCCAATGAGTCCAAAGTTGCAAAAAGAAAGCAATAAGAAAAGAAAAGATCAATTAAATATCTCTTTATTAAGAAAAAATTGAAAACAATGATAAAATGAGGGGAAAAATAAGAATTATGTGGAAATCATATGGTGGTGCCTCTCGTGGCCTTTTGGAATAAAAGCAAAGGGTTTATATAAAGGAGTATTTCTTTTCTTTCCTCGTTGGTGTTAAGATTATATAACCTTGGAAATTGATTTTTTGCAGATAGTTGTAATACTTCTTGCCACTTTTGGATTAAGAAGTAAGATACGAGGAGGACTCTTTCTATATATGTAATTATGAGAACAATCTAGAATAGGTGTTTCACCTTTAATGGGTTGCTAACCAACTGCTTTAATTGAGAAGTTGGTAATTTATCCAATAAGGAAAGTGGGATGGAAACCTCTAATATCCTTTCCTTGCTTAACGATGGCACTGCCAAGTTATGTGTAAACACATAAGGAAACTTGAGCCACGTGGACTCACGAACCCTAACTGGTGCGGACTACATACATGTGTATATAAGTAGGGAACTCCAACCTACTCCCTCCATCTCTTTCCTCCGTCCCCAGGGAACCAACATCGGCAGAGCAATAATGCGCTACTCCCCGACTTGCCTTGGTGGGAACGACAGTGTGTAGGACATATAGAAAGGAACCGAGTTCCTCACCATGTCCGACCGCATGTGGCCAACCTCAGGTTGTGGTCAGTTCTAATAACAACAGGAGGGCGCCGCCAGGGAACCTCCGGCAGCGTTGGGCACAAGGCTGTGCTCTGTGGACATACGCCAAGCGAGAAGTACCAGGAAGGGTTCACCCTACATGATGCGAGAGAAAGGAAGACCCACGAGGGTAGAAGAGACTTGCGGCTGCAGCAGGTAGATGTTGGTCTGCATCGATGTCTGTGCGGCCTGACTTATGCCTATAGGGTCACGAAGGGGGGGGGTCGTTGGCGCCTTGCAGTTAGGTAGCAGAGACCATCTTACCCTACCTCCGACCAAAGAACCCCCACCATCGAGGTCGGGTAGGGTCCAACAAGGTATGTGGAGGTGCAACAACCCTCCCCGTGCTGCTCTGCATCACCGGGGACCGAAGGACAGAGGCCGCACGCGACAGACATCATTGCTGCAAGCAGGAGCCCTGCGCCGCGAGGAAACTAGAAGGGCGGAGAGGCATTTGACAGTTCTACCCTTCCGCATAACAAAGAGCTGATCTTTAAGTCAAGGGTAGATCTGACATTTCAAAATGTTTCCAAAGAAAACAACGTTGCATGTATTGCGTGACGTGGCGCAATCTGATTGGCTCAAGTAAGTCTAATTTGCAAAATTCATATCTAATAATCGGTAGCTTAGATGGATACAAATAATATATGCGTTTTGCTAAAAAAAAATGAGAGGAATCCAATAAAAATATAGTTAGAAGCTAATTCCTCTTGATATTCGAAAAGTAGTGTAAATTATCATCTTTAATGAATTAAAGATTAAGAAACCATATTTTGAAATGAATAAAGTGTTTAATAGGGTTTAATGGGTCATTAAAGTCGATAATAACCTGTTAATTGTGAAAAGGTACTTTAAGATCGAAAAGGATGATCTTTGCATGTAATTAGTCTAATTTAGAGTTTATGTGCATAAATATGCTTGAAATTTGGAAAGTACATAAAGTTATCATCTTTAATGATTTAATTAATGAAAAACCCCTAGATTCGATGATAGATGGACTTAATGATGTTCTTTGGATAATTCAATCCAATATTAACCTGTTGTTAATAAAAGTGAAAATATGATGTAAAAAGATGATCTTTTTATATAATTGGCTTAATTTAGGGTTTCGTGCATGAATATGCATTAATGAGCTTGAAAACCCTAATTTAGGTGAATATGTCTTTTAATTGTTTTAATTGTTCAAATCCATGAATAAATAAGAGATATGATGATCTTAAGTCATTTTGAGTATAAAAGACCATTACAATGGATAATTTGAGCAATTAGGGTTTATATGAGTAGAAAGAGTATTTTAGGGTTTTTTGACCTAAAAGGGATAAAGTTTGAGAAATTGATCTAAGAAACCCTAATGAAGATTAATGAAACCTTAATGCGGATTAGAAACCCTAGAAAGTGAATCCAAGTTAATAAAGTAGATTTTTGATAAAGTGTGTAATAAACAAGAGTACATATTCTTTTCAGGAATTATGTGATTGTTGAATTGCTTGCTTGGATTGCTTTCTTAGTTTGATTTGCTTAAATCTTGTGAAATCATCAAATCAGGTATGTGGTTACGCTTATGATTATCCCGACTAGTTTTTCGAGGATTTTATCGATGTTTCCCTCATGGCTTGAAATAACTATTGGATGTTTTTATTTCATGCAACTATAGAGTGACTATGAATATCACTATGAATATACATGTATAACTGGCTAGATCCGGGTCCACCTCTGTGGCTTGTAAAGGCTAAAAGGGGTAACCTAGAGTAAGGTCTAGGTTATCGTGGGTTCAAAATTGGGCTACCAAGTGTAGTGCCATGAGACCCATTAGCCTGCCATGAGTTAAGGAGTGGGCTACTTACAAGTAGTGCCATGTGACTCAACCCTAGAAACTGGTTCACCTATAGGTGGGACCATGAGGAGTTTAATGGGGATCTACCATAAGGAAGGTAGTATCCAGATCCACTACAGGGATAGCACAGAGGATAGGGTACTCATGGATCGTGGAGTTATATTTAAAATGTAATCTTGGTTGTTAAATGATTAATTGAATGATTACGTTGTTATCATAGTTGCACGTTTATTGTTTCCCCCACATACCAGCTTCGGATGACCGACGTTTTGTTTGTCGGTGTTTTAGGTTCAAGCCAAAAGGACAAACAGTAAATCGTCATATTGCGAAATACATTAAGTAAAATACAAGGAGGATTAGTTAGAGTAGAATCCATAAGTGGATAGAAGTTTAGAGATCCAAGTTTTCAAAAAGGTATGCAAACGTTTATTTTTCTTACAGCTTTTCAGTATAGATTGTTGAAATTTAATAATTGTTCTTGGTTAAGTGTCGAACCTTTGATCCGGAAGTTATGGGTGCGGCTTTGACCTCTCGGTCTCGCTTAATTGGGGGTTATCGGGAGGTGGGGTCATAATAGTCTCCCTAAGCTAACTCAACTCAATGAGTATCTCATATGCATATACTTTATCTTTCCTCTCTTAGTCTAGGGTTCTCAGATTACCTCATTGGTACTAGTGATAGCCATACAAGATCTAGCCACACGAGCTCAAACCAAAACATGCTATGACATACTCTTCATAGGTTCTCTACCTATGAGACATGGTTACCCAAAACTCTCTCTATATATACACCACTAGAGTCCTACAAGGGGAACCACCAACCCACATGAGGCTTCATAGAATCCAACACAGTTACCTCCTACAGGGTCTTGGGACTCTCTCTCTCCCTCACCCAGATGGTAGGTTCTTATATACATATTCGCATATGCACATATAACCAGCCTCTCTTTGTCTCTAGGGTTTGGTCCTCCCAAGGATATCTAGGGTTCAACAAGACTATAGGAATCGTGCATAAAGAGACTCAACTCAATCACTCAACAATATCTAGTTTAGGACATATCATATTACACATTTCTCATCATTCTCATATCTTGGAGTTTAGGTTCTCTAACCTTCTCCCAATGGGTCTCACCCTGTCTAGAGTTAACCCTAATCTAGTCCTAATACTAGAGGTCCTTCTTCATAAAAGAGATTGAGGCTCTTGTTGATTCACATCTATGTCTTAACTTATGTTATCTCATCTCAGAAAAGCCTATATACTTGAATAGTAAAACCTTATCTCAAATCCTCAAAGAAAAACCTTTATCATCATAAATGAACTATATCAGACCTAGATCATATCATTAAAACTTAAATCATCTTATTCCATCTATCACATATTCCAACAAGGCTCTAGACATCTATTCTAGAACTACTATCTCTTCTAGACTGATGTCATTCACTTTCACTTAGGTTGGATGGCCACCTCCTACTCGTAAATGTGTTGGAACACATTTTTGTAATACTTACATATATAATAAAATACTATTTAGTTTTTCTCCTATAATACACGCGTCAGAGAAAACTATCAAGGTTCTATCTGTCTGGAATAAAAAACCAAATCCAAAAAATGAGTGTCCCACACATAGTAGAGAGTACAGTGTCATGAAATCTAGTGAAAAGGGTGAGAACATGGTGTAGACTAGTGTAGATACTCTAGACAATGAATGCCATATGTCTAGGGTTTATCTTCCCTTCATGCACATTATCTCCAAATAATGCAACATCCCATACCGTCACATTATTAGGAAATAATGACATCTTAGGACTCGCTATATCGTAAGCACTAGTCTAAACCTAGTTCTTAGATATGTAGGTGCTAATCTAGAGGCTAGGTCAGATGTAATATCTAAAAGACGACAAAAGTAACCCTAAGGATTTGTTTAAGTTCAAAGTTCTTTAGTTTCAAGTTGCATAATGAGAAAATGTCAGGCTTTACTATTGTTCATTCTATGATACCACCTGTGACATCCCTGGATTTTCTAAAACTCAATCTGATGTGTGACGTCCAAATTGAAACCTTACATCAGCGAGAATCCCAATTTAAACATCACACACTAGGCTAAGAAGAAGAAGATCAGAGAAAGTTAGAAGGAAACAACAATAGCACATGCACATGAACAATAAACAAACCACAACAGATCTTCACCATTCAAAATATAATTACATAATGAATTGTGAAAACATTTGATATTACATATTGAACAACAAACTTTACATATACATGTACTACATCTACAACATGATCTTAAGACAATAGGTCCACCTGTACATCAACTTGCCACACAACTCTCGAAATTATACTGGTCCTTCAAGATCATATGTCCACATCCCCTAAACAAAAGATTACATGGGGGTACACGTCAACACAATATTCAAGAATATTGTAATGAGTACGCCTATGTGTCTTTTTATATACCTCTCATTATTACTAAGACTAGGCAATAAGATAAAACTAATACTTGGCAACAATAAAATAAATATAACAAAAGCATGCTTGAACAAAGAAATGTTTATTAACAAAAGAGAACACATATTTTAAGCTCATTTTCCATTATATCATCCATGCATTTTCCACCAGAGGGAATAATGCATAATCTCAACTATAAAAGAGCTCGAGACACAAGGTCTTATGGTCTACTACCAAACAGTTAGATCATTGTACAATGTGATCTGCTACCAAAGAAAATTAGTGCCTTCATATAATGGAACATATATAGATTATTTTTGATGTGTTCATAATCATAAGTATTGAAAATCATGCAAGATAGAATACTAAAACAATCCTTTCATCCAATATCATATGCTAAGTATTTTACTACACATATAACACAAGCATATTGTATAATAAGCCAAGTAAGAGGTTGTGATAGATTGAATCTTTCTCTTTTTTCCATTATATAATTCCAAACTCTTTTTGGTGTATATTCTTGTGTTACCTTCAATTTTATAGTTTATTATAGTCTGATGTATAATTGATAGCTACTTAGTGCAATTGACACTCTGGTGACACTCAATATGACTCTAATATAGTTTTCCATTCATATCACACATCATCACCTTATTCTTGATTTTGAACACAACCTTGTAAATTTGTACCCTAAACTTGTTTTCATGTTCTAGATATCTTTCTAACATTTCCAACGCACCTAATTTTGCTCAATTCTGAGCTAGTATGAGAGAGATATGCCTCTTTGAAAATCACTTGACCCTACCCTTGATTTTAGTCCATTTTACTTAAATTTATGTCTTGGGCCGGCCTTTGAGGCCCATACCCGCATGGCCCAGCTGGGTCTTGTAGCCTCAATGGCTATCCCGTGCCTTCCCCCTTGACCAACCATGACCTGCCAAGTCCTGAACCGTTTCATCTAAGCCTTCTAAGGCATTGGCCACGGATCTGGGCTCGATCTAACAGTTAGAATGTTATCTTCTCCTCCGTATAGAAACCAGAACCAATGGCGCTACAACCTCACCTACTCCCGTTGGCACCCATCTAGGATCGGGTTTTCCTGTCACTATGCCACCCTTTTACGCACTCTCCACCTATAAAACCTCTCCCCTAACTCATTCCCCCTCTTTTTGGTTTGCTTCGCTAACCCTAGAACCTTCATTTCTTCCTTTCCCTTCTTCCCTTTCTCATGGCCGCCGTCGCCGGCCACCTCGTTGGGGGCATGGCCCTCGCTTTCCTTGGCCATGCCTGAGGGTTGTTCGAGCCCCGCGAGGTCCGTGCGAGATGGGGTGGCATGTTTTCCTACCCTGCCTCCCTTCCATCATCATCTCCTCCCAACTCCGGCGAGAGTCGCTGGCATCGAGACCGCTGTTCGTAGCAGCTAGAAGGTGTGAGAGAAAGATAATTGTCAGCCGTTTGATCATGTTTGTATGGGTGGATCGCGAGCTGACATCCAGTGTGGAGCCACTAGCCAGGCAGGCTGCCGCTGGGTGACCTAGTTAATCGCTGACCACCGGGCAACGTTGGGCGGTCAGAAGTCGCCCGAGGACGCCGCAGGCAGTGAGGAGCAGTTAAGGGCCGGAGGAAGCTATGGGAGGGGCGCCGCCAACACCTTCTCCGCCCTTGGATTCAGATCCAAGGGTCCAGATCGAATGATATTTGGTAATTCGTTGAAAAGCCCTTTGCTCCTACATCCTTCGGCCATTCTTGACATATAATATATGCTTTTTGACCTTCTCAATGATATCTTTTTGTTGGAACTAATTTTGGAGGCTAATTCTGCTTGTATTTCTACTGTTTTTCCAGCAAAATGCTTGTTTTGAAACTTTTAAAGATGCTTAATGCTACTAAGTGCTCAAATTTGATCCTTTATATACCAAATATGATTGTATCCCTAAATCAGTAAACTTCATTTCACCTTTTGACATGATTAATGCATTGGATCCTTTGAATGTGCCCTAAGTGTGATGTTCATGTACTTATGTGGTTGTATCCTTGGTACTTGTACAAAAGTGGATTCTAGATGATCACACCTCTAAGTTCACCATCAAATCAGACCCTATCATAATTATTGACACTAAATGAAATGCAACACACTCATGTGCTCTTTGTTTATGTATGACCTACCTATGACACCTAACATGTTCTTAATGCAAAAGTTATATTGTTGGACTCTAACATTACTAGATCACACTCTAATGTTGGATATGCTATCTTAATGACTTCATATCAGTAGAATTATCATGCTATAGATCTAAAATCTTGACTTGATCTACTTAGTGCTTCTATTGCTTGGAAATGTACCAATATTGCATGGCAACAATCTAGTATGACTAGTTATGTTTGTATGATCAAATCACAACAAGTACTCATTTTTTATGACCCCATAACCCCAAATCAGTTATGATCTCCCATATATTTGATCTAAAGTGGATGTTAACCCTACAACCAAGTAGCTTTGATAATGCTTGGAAACTATGATGTGAATTACATGCTTGAATGACATAATGGAATATGTTTAAATGCTTTGAAACCTAGACCTAGGGAAACATCCACACGACTCATATGATGCTTATCTGATCAAACCTAATGATCTAAGACTCTATTATATCTTCTTTATCCTAGGTCCCCTTTTTGGTTTGGACCATCTCTAGAGATCTTATCATAACTTGCTTGATACTCACAAGGTATGCTTACTCTCTTGACCCTACTATGGTATTGGATTATTTGTAGGTGTGCTCATATGAATGCTTGGCTAGTTAGTTACTTGTTTGAGCTACTTGTTACCTATGATTAGTACGTTCATTTTGCTTGAAATATGTTGAACAAACCTCAAACATAATTGAACTTGTCCATTATACAAACCTCATGTACCTGCCTGTATTCTTAGGGTAAGGGCACAAGGTTGGGCGCCTTACTTGAGATGTCAAGATAAGGAAGATCGTGTTGATAAAAGGTTTGGCTAATCTTAAACACCCTTACAGACCCTTCCAATGGGAAATTGGTCAATGACCATGATATGTTGATTAGTATAATGGAAATGCACATAAAGTATACTTTGTATAAAAGAATTCATTAAGTGTTTCACGCCTTGTTTGTAAATCTTGCTTATATGATGTTTCTAGCCAAGCAACTTTTATAGTATACTTAAACTGTCTACTTGACTTTTCATAGCGTACTTAATGCTTTAGAATTAATATGTTTTGTTTATTGAATTTGTAGTTTTCATACGAAGATTCACTGTTCTCAAGACTCTAAGATCATAAATGAAAAACCATGGGTATGCTTGAACCTAGAAATGGGTACATATCTCTTATCTCAATGTTTAATATCTTGTTGTCTTATTGTTATTACCTTTTTCATATATATTTCTTGTGCGAAACTATGTGCTATTCTATGGATGGGCGCTCAAACCTTGATAACACTGACTTTGTAGTCAGTGGGGGTAGAATGAGAGTAACAAACGGTTCTGTGACAAATAGTATCAGAGCTATATTGTAACATCCCTGACCTGGGTTATGTACTAACCCTAAGTGTTTTGTTTAATAAAGATGATTAGATGCTTGCACTTATCTTTTGAAAAGTAATTAAGGCTCTGGAGGAACTTATATTTCAATTTCAGTCCCTTTTGAATAATGTTGAGACATTGTTTTGTTAATTTTGGACTAAAGTGCAAATTACCCAAGTTGAGGGGTTAACTTGCAAATTCCATATGGTAAGCTGTTCCTATGATGGCGAGACATCATAAGAATGAATATGATGTAGTGGTATGGTTTCTACAAGCTTGGGCATCAAGATAAAGCTTGTAGAGCAAACTTTGTGCATTAAAACCTAGTTTTGGTGTAACGTGCAATTTACCCAAAACCTCGGGTTTAACATGCAAAATACCACCTCTAGAAGGTCTCTCATGTTTCTTGGCATCAAGTAGAGAAAATAAAATGAGAGGGACGCCTCATTTGAGATATCTTGGAGGAGAGAGAATCTTGACATTAAAATAATCAAGATTTAAGCATATATGAGACTTTAATTTAATTTAATGCAAAAATAAATAAAATAATTGCAGGGGCCTTCAACCAAAATTAAAATGGTTGGATTCATATGTGTGTGAACGAGCTTAAGCCTTGCAAAGGCACGAGCATATCCTAAGGAGGTGAAATTCCACTCACCATTATTATAAGAAAAAGAAATCCCACTAAAAAATGGATATTGATATTATAAGGGTTAAGTTGCTTAATTCTTTTTCCATTAATTCTTGGATAATGATGAGGTTTTGCAAAAACATGAAGATGGCTACGTGGCCAAGAAGTGACGGGGTATTTGATGGAAATTATTTTGGAATTAAAAGAAAATAATCCATTTTCTCTTTCCTTGAAAATCCCTTATACATGTTCTTTTTCCAATACACATAAGGACCTTTCCTTAGTTTTTCTCTTATCACTTTACTTTGGCCGACCAAGGAAGAGCTCAGGAGTAGGAGAAAGACGAACACAACCTGTTGGTAAGGTTTTGGTCATCTCCTACCTCGGATTCATGGTGGAAACCCTAAAACAATGCTTAATTCTTGGTTTTCTTCACTCGATTTCCAATTCTAGCCATCTTTTTCATCCAATAGCTCAAGAACGGACCTTGGGCAGTTGCTGGAACTCCATCCACCATTAGAGCCGTGGAGCTTGGAGATCAGATTTGAGGCGGGTTTTATAACTTTAACCCTTAAACATTGATATTGCATCAAGTTCTCTATGATTTGTTGGTTATTTTCTTCTATTTCGAACTCTTTTGGTTCATTGCTGAAATCCCCATGAAAAACAGTTGCTGTTTTTGGTTGTTCTAAGGAGGATGATGATGACATCATCTTAGATGTTTATCCAATAAAAAATCCCAGGTCAAACGGTCTCCTAAGTTGCTCAAACGGTTTCCCAAACCGTTTGGGAGCAAACAGTTTCAAACCGTTTGAGATGAAACAGTTTCACCAAACCGAATGAGAGCAAACGGTTTCAGACCGTTTGGAGGTGTTGACCAGGGTTGACCATTTGGGAATTTGTTGCTAATAATGTTGGTTATTGATCCACTAAATATAATTGATTAACTCTAAGTGGTTCATGAGTTGAAGGCCCAACAATCACCAAAACCCTAATCGGGTTGGGTGCTGATTTCATAAGTGTTTGAGTTTGAAACTTGGGTTGATTGACCCAAACGGTTTCAAAACCGTTTGGGGATCACCCAAACGGTCTCAAGACCGTTTGGGGGTCACCCAAGACCATTTGGAGGTCTAGGGTTGGATATGGATAAGTGTTTGAAGATCCAAAGATATGGTATTAACCCTAATCGACTAAGTGCTGATTTTGCATTGGAATGAGTTGATGTTTTGGGTTGATTGACCCAAACAGTTTCAAAACCATTTGGTGATCACCCAAACGGTCTCAAGACCGTTTGATGATCACCTAAGACCGTTTGGAGGTCTAGGGTTAAGTATGGTTGAGCAATTGAAGGTCCAAAGATATTAAGTTGATGTATAATCAATTGCTGATTTGGTGACCAATACTAGGATTCAAACCTTAATTGAATGACATGGTTGATGATGATGTGATGGGCAAACGGTCTCAATAGCATTTGGAGGTCATCTAAATGATCCCAAGACCGTTTGGAGGTCTAGGGTTGACCATGGTTAGGTGTTTGGAGATCTAAAGGTATTGAGTTGAAGAGTAATCAATTGCTGATTTGGTGAGCAATCCAATGAACCAAACCCTAATGGGTTGACTTGGATTTTGATGTGGACATGGGCAAACGGTCTCAAGACTGTTTAGAGGCCATCCAAATGACCTCAAGACCGTTTGGGGTCAGGTCATGTTCATTTTGGATGAAGGTTCAATGGTTTCAAAGTTACCAATCTCACATTGATTAATGTTGAAGGATCATCGTTTCCAAACCCTAATCCAATTGATTCAAACCTTAATTGATGATCAATTGAGGGTCAATTGAGGTTCAAATCAGTTGAAGGTTGACCTAATTATCTCAATTGAAGTATGGTGATTGGTCCAATTGATGATTGGTTATATGAATTCAATGGTTGAAGGAACCAACATTGGAAACCCTAATTCAATTTGACTTGTTGAGACTATTTTTGGTCCTTGCGGTTTTGAGGAGGTTTGGACCAAATGGTATCAAGAACGTTTGAGTCCAAACGGTCTCAAGACCGTTTGGGACCAAACGATCCCAAACCGTTTAGGTTCATGCGGTTTCCAAACCGATTGAGTTCATGCAGTTTCAAAAGTCAACTTTGGGCAAACGATCTTCACCACCTACTTTACCAAACAGTCTCAAGGGTAGACCAAGACCGCATGGAGGTCCAAACGGTCTTAGACCATCTGGAGGTTAAGTATGCAAGACCGTTTGAGGTCTAAGTTAGACAATATTGTTTGGGGCTTTAATGGCCAAGATCGTTTGGTGGTTGATTAACCTAAACCGCATGGGTACTTAAAGTGGTTAAAGGACAAAGTGATTAGTTAATTAATACATGATGTAATCAAAAGGTGATCATGGTACTTGCACCTTAATGGGATTGTGTGATTTAAACCCATGAAGTAATTAAGTCATAATGATCACCATGATAATAACTTAACTCATGATGTCAATTCTCTTTCATGATTGAGTTACTTAACCTAATCAAGGCTGAAGTAAACATCATCCTATAGAGGATGAGAGAGAGAAGACTCCTTTTATGAATGTTAATCAAGTAATGGACTTCCTATATGAATGAATATCTAATTAGGGTATGATCCTTCATAGTGAGATCATGAAAACCCTAATTATGATGGTTAATGAATCTTAACCCTAAATGGAGGGTAATAATGGAAGTATCCTTAATGCATGATGATGATGTAATCTTAATTCATAATGATGACTTGATAAACCTTATTTCGAGGCACTTTGATGCTCACTCCTACTTGGGATAAAAAGTAAACCCTAATTATGGGATGTTAATAGTAAACCCTAATCTAGGGTGATGTGATATGAATAGTAAACCCTAATCTAGGGTGATGTGATATGAATAGTAAACCCTAATCTAGGGTGATGTGAATAGTAAACCCTAATTCCAAATAAGGTGAATGGAAGTGTGAAACCCTAATTCTGGGTTATACTTCATACTAAGAAGCTCTAAGGTTGGACAATGACATGATGAGTCCTTAACCCTAATTGAGCTAAGGTGATGATTAACCCTAATTGAAATAATAAGGGAAACCCTAACCCTAGCAAGGGCATAGTGGTATAACCCTTGAACAATGATGCCATAATTGTTTTACATTGTGCTGATAAAAAATTGATGTATATGTTATCATCTGTACTAATCATGCATGTCTTATGAAATATTGAACATAGCCAGGTATGAGCTATGATGCTTTGGTTATTGAAAGTACTTTATGAGCTTTGTAAGCAATGATTTGCTATGTTACCTAGTGAAAGGTAACAAAAGAAATTGATAGGCTGTAAGAGCCATGTGAAATACCTGCATTGCAATTATCATGTTTACACTGTCAAATGACTTGATGGCATTATATTGCCTGTTAGAGTGGTAACAAGTATATTGATGATCTAAAGGTTTGAATACCCATATTCTTGAATCATAATGATGAGATGATAAGGGATTGAGTTCCCAATGCTTTTAAAGATATGAAATGAACTTAATAGAAATAGTACTCATTCTTTATAGTAATTGTCATAATGTTTTATGATTGAAAACATGCTTGGTGCTAAAAGATTTGTTGTAATGTACTTAAATAATCAAGTGAAATGATATCATGTAGAGCCCTGACCATAGATCTATCATCGTCAGTAGTTGGGTGATGGTGAAACAGGTTTTCCTAAGGGAACTCCTGGAGAGCATACTTTTGAGTATGTGGGGGTAATGGGTGCGAATATCCTTACGCCCTAATGGAGGAATTGATGTGAGATAAACATTAAATCTATCAATCCTTCATTATATGTATATGCCGGGATGATGTATCACTAATCTCCCGATGATGATGTTAATGCCGAATCGATGTGACATAAATAAGAAATCCCTCGATTGCGAAGAGAGTACAACATGCCACTGTAACTCTAATAACGAAATTGCCAGTATACCCTGGAAAGCTATATTTATAGCAGAGACACAAGATGTCCTGCATGTTGTTCCTCACACTGACTGAGGAAGATGAGGTCATAGAAATCCGGCTCTTCTGATGACCTATGTATGGTACCGATTTCGATTTCGCAATGGTCTGTTGGAGTATGAGCGGTATACCTCATCTCCTCAGGGAATAAATATGATTGTAAAATGTAATCAGTCGTGTAGCATATTTGCTTAAGATTGAATTACGAGAATCAATGTTTGATGATACATTGTTTATTATGTCTTAGAAAGTTAAAGGACATACATGTTCTTCATATTCCTTATTAAATGAATGACTTGCTACTTAATCAAGTTATAATTGAAATGATTGCACAGAGAATACTGCTCTACTTAGCTCAATCAATGATTTATCTGCTGATGCGATGATTTTGAGTCACATTTATAGACATATTTTACTTGTTTTTATGCATTTATTGGTCATTTTGGTGGTTAATATTGCATGATTCATTTACTTTGGTCTATGATCCTTCTCTATGTCAAATCTCTCTTATTTTAGTGTTTTGAGCATAAATGAGTATAATAATATGTTTTTTTCGGCTTATGTGGTTTTGTGTTACAATTTCAGGAGAAACGAATATATGCTGCTGTCGATACCATCGACAGTGGTCGATACCATCAACACAACCACAGGTTGCCAGTCGCAAGGAGCATTGCAGAGTATCGACCCGCGTTGATAGTATCGACACCATCAGATACAAGTTTGCTTCAGATTGTTCTAAATCCGACGACTGTGATATTTTGGCAACATAACTCGGTGATTATACCTAATTACGGCGACCAAGAGCAATCTATCACGTCATTAGCCGCTGGACACGTCCTGAGAAGGTGTGGAGAGAAGGACAGAGCCCAGAAGCACGCCCCAGCCGTTCCAGACACCGAATAAGACATTTTCCACCACCGAAAGGCGAGAGAACGCGTATTCTACGCCAAGGAGCGCCTGGATCTCCTCCGTTCAGGGGTTTCAACTCTTATTTCACATTTTCCTCTATGTGTCCCTTTGTCTCTACCATGTTTTGCTCTGAGATGAACATGCAGGGCTAATCCCCTTTATCTTTAGGACCGGGAGTAGCCCGGGGAATCATTGTATGACAATTTTATCATAGTAATTCATCACTTATCTCTTAAATCCATGGTATGATTTTTTTTCTCAATTATATTGTTATGCTTGATCACCATAATAATAATCTAATGCCTTTAATTACTTTAAAAGAAGAATTAACGGTTGAAAAGAGACAAAATTCACATTAATTGACAAATCACTTGAACAAGGTGGTGTAAGGTTAATGGTGGATACCTAGAGATCAATTCTAATGCACTTAGTTTAGGGTATAGGTTACTACGACGATGGAACCGACCTAGACATAGGTAGTGAATTGTACCATGACAGTGGACAATTTTGATTACAGACCACTACCCGGATAGAGAGATAAATCTGAGTGACTATATAGAAATTCATACAATGATAACCCGTGGTGAAACCACAACCCTAAAGATTTCCACTTGAATTGATTAAACTAAACCTTTAATCGATTACTTTGTTTTGTTTTATTTCATTTTCTTTTAATTTTACAACAACTTCCAACTTTTTAACCGGTCTAGCTGATTGCGAGTAGTTAGTAGTAGTCTCCAATAATTCAGTGTCTCTGAGTTTGACTCGGGCCTCACAAAGGCCTATATTACATTGACGTGTACACTTGCGTTCTACGCACGAAAAAATCGTGTCAAGTTTTTTGGCGCCGTTGCCGGGGACACAACAATTGTCGGCACTACGAGTGCTGCAAGCGGCCACTCTAGGCCACTTTTTATTTTTCATTAGTTTGAAATAATTTCTAAAATTCATAGTCTATCTTTCCAATTTTTGTAATCGTCAAGCACGGTACTGAACTCAAATTTTCACTTTGCAGGTACTGTGTATGGTGTAAACACGTAACATCGACTACTCACAACATGCACCAGAGGTTCCACTGCCGGGACCTGACGACGAAGAGTACTACAATTAAGACCACTTGGAAGAAATAGATTCCGAATCCGAACAAGAAGAAATGGCAGAGGAACAGACGATATGGGAGAAGATTAATGCTTCTTCTTCATCTGCTTCAAAGGGGCCAATCAAGAAGTAGGCGATCAACATTCCAACTTACAAGATTGATCCTGCGTTAATCAACTTGGTCAAGTTGAATGCTTTCCATGGGCTCAAGAACGAAGACCCAGTCACTCATATAAGCCAATTCGTGGAAAACTGTGACGTGATAAAAATTGACAGATTTCCACAAGAGACGCTCTACTTGAAGCTATTCCTGAGTTCTCTGGCAGGGAACACACGAGAGTAGTTGCACAATCTGGACGATGAATATGTGGAATCATGGAACCACATGGTGGAGGTATTCTTTGAAAGGTTCTTCCCGCCCGAGAAGACCAATGACATGATCAGGAAAATCCACAATTTCACCCAAAAGGCAGGAGAGACCTACTCTGAGACCTGGGAAAGGTTTCAGATCATGCTTAGGCGGTGCCCGCATCACGAGCTTGACAAAGAAACATAGGTCAAAATCTTCTATTTTGCTTTCTCCGAGCATGATAGAAGTAACCTAGACTCCGCAGGCTCAGGATTCTTTTTGAACAACACAAATACGAGATGTTGGGAAATCCTGAAAAATATGGCCAAGAAGCAATCCTGGGGCGATAGGGATGCCGTAGAGCACGTTTGAGTAGTAGGGGAGTAAAAAGCAATCAAAAAGATAAATGAAAAGATGGACCTTCTAGCAAAGAAACTGCTTGCAAAAGAAGATATTGAATCCGAGGATGAAGCTCAAGTCAAATTCATGCGGCAGCAACAGGGTTATAGAAATAACGAATACTCATGGAGGAAGGACAATAAATTCTCATGGAAGGATCCGAACAACGTTTTACAGGACCCCGATGCAAAACCCCAGCCGGTGGCGGAGGATAAGAACACGGAGTTGCTCAACCAAGTGATAAAGCAGAACTAAGAACTTATGAACACTTTTGGTCAGCAGATCAAGCAACAGGGGGAATTTATGAATCTGTTTGGACAGACATTGCAGAGCCATGGGACTCAGATGAGGACGATAGAGACGTCCATGGTGCAAATGGCAGCTGAGATAGCCAATCTGAAGAAGCCAACGCAACAAGGTTTTTCGGGTAACACGAACATTCCAGGAGGGAACCAACAGGCGAAGGCCATCTTGCTAAGGAGTGGCAAGAAGCTTTTAAACCTCATAGCCGATGAACCAACCAAACCCCAAGAAGAAACCGAAGGTGAGGCCACTGAGGAGCTGCCAATCCCAGTCACAGGACCAGTTGAGGATATAGCAGCGGATGCTACTGAAAATCCTATTGTAGTTGAGGAGGAGACGCAGAAAAGGACACCATATGTGCCGCCGCATCAAAGGGCACAGGCCGTCCCGGTCCCATATCCGAATAGTACAAAAGCAAGGAAAGTGGACGCCCAGTTCAAGAAGTTTTTAGACAATTTCAGAAAGCTCTCAGTCAACACTCTATTAATAGAGGCAATAGAGCAAATCCCCTCTTACGGCAAGTTTTTGAAAGACATCATTACTAAAAAGAGGAAAATCCCTGACACGGAGGTTGTAGTTCTTAAGGAGCAAGTGAGTGCCTTCATCATGGACACATTGCCACCGAAGAGGCAGGATTCGGGCTGCTTCAATATCTCATGTTACATTGGAAAGGTGAAGTTTGGTGAAGTGCTATGTGACTCCGGGGCAAGCATAAACTTGATGCCCCTCTCGACATTCAAGAAACTGGGATTAAAAGAGTCAAGGCCGAGCAACATGACAATACAACTGGCGAATCATTCTGTGGTGAAGCCATACAGTATTTGTGAAGATGTGTTGGTGAAAGTAGATCGGTTTGTATTTCCAGCAGATTTTGTCGTAATGGAGATGCAAGATGAACAAGGCAATGAGTTACTACTCGGACTACCCTTCCAAGCCACAGCTGACATGATACTTGAGATGGGGAGAGGTCGTTTGACCTTGGGCATCGCTAATGATCGCTTCAAGATGGTCATGCCTTCCAGCACCACATCATCTAAAGCTACAGAGCAGTGCCACATGGCAAAGCATTTTGATCACAATATCTCACTTTGTCTAGGGAAGCCATTTTTAGATATGGCTCATGTAATGACTAAGGTGGAGAGAGGGACATTGGCTGTAGACATTGTGGAGCAGACCAAGGTTGTGTCCCTTAGCAAAGCTGTAGGTTTTCTTAATGATGAAGAGGAGGACATTCCCCCCTCTACTGAAGATGAGGCCATAGCGAGTTCGGTTTTCAATGCATATCCAGAACTACTACTTGAAGCCTGCTTGATCAATATAACACATGATTGGATGAGAAGAAAATCACTGCAGGAGTGTGCCAAGATGCTTCAGTTGCTTCCGTGCTTTTATGCTAGGTACTATGAAGACCTTGGCGAACTCCAACCACCGATTCAATCATCCTTAATCAGCCTGCCAGATTTGGAATTGAAGCCTTTGCCACCACACTTGAAGTACGCATTTCTAGCTGAGGAAGAAAAGATGCCTGTGATTATATCGGCTTATCTGAGTGCCAAGGAGGAGGACCAACTACTGATTGTGTTGAAGAACCACCGTGGAGCATTCGGGTGGTCGGTCGCAGACATCAAAGGGATCTCCCCTACATTGTGCCAGCACAAGATTCGGCTTGAGGAGGGAGCCAAGCCAGTGATTTAGCCACAACGTCGACTAAATCCTAGCATGATGGAGGTTGTCAAGAAGGAGGTGATTAAGCTCCTTTCTGCAGGTATTATCTATGTTATTTCTGACTCGACGTGGGTAAGTCCTACGCAGGTAGTCCCTAAAAAGGGGGGATCACTGTTACTCATAATCTACTAAATGAACATGTCACGACCCGCTTGGTAACCAGGTGGCGTGTCTGTATAGATTATCGTCGATTGAATGCTGCTACGCTTAAGGATCATTTTCCCCTCCCATTTATTGACCAGATTTTAGAGCGTTTAGCCGGCCGATCGCATTTTTGTTTTCTTGATGGTTACTCGAGGTACAATCAGATTTCAATTGATCCTAAGGACCAAGAGAAGTCCACCTTCACTTGTCCTTATGGAACGTTTGCATACCGCCGTATGCCGTTTGGGTTGTGTAATGCACCGGCGACCTTTCAGCGTTGCATGCTTGCCATCTTTTCCGATATGGTTGAACGCTGTTTGGAGGTTTTTATGGACAATTTCTCCGTCTATGGTGCGTCCTTTAACGAGTGCTTACACAATTTGGACAAGGTGCTGCAATGTTGTGAGGACACACATTTGGTCCTCAATTGGGAGAAATGCCACATGATGGTGAGCGAAGGGATAGTGCTAGGACATAAAGTGTCTAGCAAAGGGTTGGAAGTAGACCCGATAAAAATCAAAGTGATTTCCAAATTTTCCCCACCGAATTCGGTTAAAGGGGTACGGAGTTTCCTGGGTCACGCCAGTTTTTACCGCCGCTTTATAAAAGATTTTTCTAAAATCGCCAAACCTTTATCTGAGCTATTAGAAAAGGATGATGTTTTTGACTTTAATGAAAAATGTCTACATGCGTTCAACGTGCTTAAGGACAAACTGATTTCCGCACCGGTTGTGCAAACACCAGATTGGACCAAGCCGTTTGAATTAATGTGTGATGCATCCGACTTTGCAGTTGGGGCTGTTTTGGGACAACGGGTGGACAATAAACCCGCTGTGATTTTTTATGCATCCAAAACTTTGAATGACGCCCAACTTAATTACACGACAACCGAAAAAGAACTGCTGGCCGTTGTTTTTGCTTTTGAAAATTTTTGGCAATATCTTGTTGGATCTAAAGTCGTGGTATGGACGGACCACGCCGCCATTAAGTATTTGATGGAGAAAAAGGATGCCAAACCTAGATTGATTAGGTGGATCTTACTTTTACAGGAATTTGATATTGAAATCAAAGATAAGGCGGGCATTGAAAATGTGGTCGCGGATCATTTGTCTAGGTTGGAGAGGGTAGATGAAAAGGATTTGCACATACCCATTACCGAGGCATTTCCGGATGAACAACTTTTAAAAGTGGAATCGAAAGACCCTTGGTTTTCTTACATTTTTAACTATGTTGCCTGCAAAATTATCCCGGATGATTGGATGTACCAAGAGAAGAAGAAAATTTTCCATTCTTTACGTTATTATTTCTGGGATGACCCTATTCTGTTGAAGCAGTGCAGGGATGGTGTCTTACATAGGTGTGTGCCGGAGGTGGAATACGAAAGTGTTCTTCGTCATTGTCATACACTATCGGCGGGGGGACACCATGCTAGTTCTCGCACTGCAGCCAAAGTACTTGAAAGTGGCCTATACTGGCCTACTTTGTTCAGGGATGCTTACGATTTTGTACGGAAATGTGATTCCTGCCAAAGGGCGGGTAACATCTCAAAAAGACAAGAGATGCCCCTCAATGTATTTCAAGAGGTTGAGGTGTTCGACTTGTGGGGTATAGATTTTATGGGACCCTTCGTGTCCTCAAATTCTAATTTGTACATTCTTTTAGCTGTTGATTATGTGTCGAAGTGGGTAGAGGCAATACCCACAAGGACTAATGATGCTGCTGTAGTGTGCAGGTTTGTTAAAGAATATATTTTCTGCATGTTTGGTGTACCCAGAATGATGATTAGTGATGGGGGTACACATTTCCAGAATCAAAAGTTTGCGGAACTGTTGAGAAAGTATGGGGTAAAACACAAGATTGGTACCCCGTACCACCCGCAAACTCAAGGGCAAGTGGAGGTCTCCAACCAGGAGATTAAGAAGATCTTGGAGCGTACTATGGCTGCCACGAGGAAGAATTGGAGTACCCTACTGCCGGATGCTTTGTGGGCATACATGACGGCATATAAGACACCTATAGGCACTACACCTTTTAGGTTGGCTTATGGTCGGGCTTGCCATTTGCCGGTGGAATTGGACATAAAGCGCATTGGGCGTTGAGGAAATTAAATTTGAGCTATGATGAAGCGGGAAAGAAAAGATTACTTGAACTCAACGAACTAGACGACCTGAGGATGAATGCATATAAAAGCTCGCGAATCTACAAGGAGCGAACAAAGTTGATTCACGATCGCCATATTCAGATGCGCGTCTTCAAGAAAGGAGATCGTGTACTTTTGTTCAACTCCAGGCTGAAGATGCATCCTGGGAAATTGAAATCCCGATGGAGTGGACCATTCACCATAGAGGAGGTCAGGCCACATGGCGCAATCATGGTGCGTGATGGCGAGACAACCTTCCTGGTCAATGGGAAACGTTTGAAGTTGTATTTCGGTGAAGATTACACAAGGAAAGTGAATGAGGTCAGACTCATTACACTTCCAGATGCATGAGGAGCTTAATGTCATCTAGCCTAAGACGTTAAATAAGGGCGCCTGTTGGGAGGCAACCTAGCCATCAGTAGCATAGTTAGTTCCTTCACATTTTGTACTTTGGTTTGTTTTGGCTTTGTTTTTAATGTAAAAAAGATACCGTGATAGTTTGCTCAATGTGCAGGACTGAGGCAGAGTCGATACCATCGACCATCGCGTCGATGGTATTGAGTTGGGTACAGGTTGGCGACTGTAGAAATCACTCTGCATCGATACCATCAACGGCCTCTTCGATGGTATCGACACACCAATAGGTTGATCGCAAGAATGAGGTCGATAGTATCGACATGGATGTCGATACTCGCGAGATCTCTGGAGATATTCAGAAGAAATCGTCTCAGTGAAGTCGATACCATCGACGGGCCTGTCGATGGTATCGACCCAGTTACAGGCAGAAGGCGGCGGCCGAGCCTCGCGAGGGTGTTGCCCTAACCAGAAGTCGATACTATCGACTAGCGTCGATAGTATCGATGTGACACATCACCGATCCGCGAAAGGAGATCAACGACGATCGCTGCATCTTGAGAGTCAATCCGTGGGACGGGTCAATACCATCGACACCTGTCGATAGTATCGACACGTCATCGATCCGGGCCCCCACATCCAGCCATCGATGACTGTCGATACCAACGGTAGACAGATTGTGCTACAGGAGTCAATACCATCGACTCGCGTCGATGGTATCGACGGGCATACATCATCGCCGACCACAGTTATATAAGAGATGTATTGTCGTCATATGATGTCATACCTTTAGAGCAAACCTTCTCCACTTGTGCCGAGCATCTTTGTGAGCAATCGGAGCCCGGCTACGAGCATCCACGGCGAGTGTTCTTTACCGAGTCTTCATCGAGCGGAGATAATCTTCTCCGACCTTCTTCGAGCTCCATCTTCTAACTCTTCTTCTTCTTCGACAATGGTGCATACCGCCGACGCTTCCTCTTCACATGCGACACCGATGGAGATACCAGTGTTCGTTCCTCCACCGACTGCATCCATTCTTCATCCGCGGATTGTCCATCCTTCCGCGGAAGTCAAGAAGGTCTATGAGGAACTGATGAAGCGCAAGATTGAGCCGACCTGCTATGTTGACCGAGAGATGATCCGCAACCTGGGGTTCGAGGCTAATCTGGCCTACGTGCTTAAGGGACAAGCAAGGCATACGGGCAGGAGGCCCGATGAGATGGAACTCCACGCTGATGGCCAACCATTCTTCAATGAATGACTGACATACAAGGAGCTAGTCGCATAATTTATGGCGTCGTTTGACATTTGTGTCGTGCCAAATGAAATCATCGCCACAGACCGTGAATGGATCAAAGGCCGTGTTTCCTTCCAGCTGTACAATAATGATTACACTCTCACTCTCCAGCAGTTCAACTCCATCTATAACTGGAATCATGGGCAAGAGCAGTACCGGCTGCCAGACAACCAGACTGATTATGATGATATCTTCGCCGAGCTAGTGACTGTGCCGCCGGGCAAATATGTGAGCTACCACAACGCGACGGTAGCAGACTTCGAGCATCTGTTCGTGCGGATTCTTCACCGCATATTGTGCACCATACTCTTTGCTCGTGGTGACCTGTCTCTTAGCAAGTTTCAAGAGACAAACCTGTTTTTCCTGCACAAGCTACTGAAGCGGCAAGAGTGTAACTGGGGAGCATTTTTCTTGCAGCATGTGTTGGCTGTAAAGAGGAGCACGCGGAAGGCTCCAATTCATTTTGGGGGGCTCATCACACCGCTGGCCCACTATCTTGGATTGAATTTCTCCCAGTTGACTCCTCTCTCCAGTAGAAGCAAGGTCAACTTGCAGCACCTTCACCGCTCCAACCTCATTCTGTTGCGTGATGGATTGGCGTATGCACACTTCCATGTTAATCACGCTTATCAGGAGTGTTCACTCCCCGACCCCATCTTCCACATAGAGGGCGCTCAACATTTCTGGTGGCCCATCATAGCCATTGATGATTCAGATGAAGACGGCGGAAACGACGACAACGACAATGATGGCGACGAGGCAGAAGAGGAAGAGGAGGCCTTCACTCCTCTTCGCGCACGAGTGGCACCTAGGAAGCGTCCTCGCATGCATCCGGGTGCATCTTCTTCTTACCAGCCTCCGCCACCACCACTGCCCTCGCAGCAAAGCGAGGATGTTTACTCAATGCAAGGTATGTATGCCATGCTGCAGGATATACAACAGATGCAGCAGCACCACACCACAGTGTATACCAGTGTTCAGGAGACGACGAACCAGTTACTTGACAATCAGAGGGCTATCTTCGAAAATGAGCGCCTCCTCCTCGACAACTAACAGCAAATTCATGACAGGTTGCATAGGATGGAGATGCAGCAGCAGCCCTTCTATGATCATTACTGGAGCCAGAACTACTTTGGGGGGTATCCACAACCTCCACCCATGCCCCAGTATGATCTGAGCTTTCAGGGGAAGTACCCATCCTGGGACCCCACAGCCCCACAGTACCTGCCTCCTCCGGAAGAGTAATCGATATCTCTTTTCCAACCTTTAAGATTGTTTTTGACTATGAGGCCATAGTCGAATTCAAGCTTAGGGGGGGAGTTGGAACAACTCTATCTTTTATTTTCTCAGTTTTTAGTTTTATTGTTTTTGTTCTTGTCATTTATTTCTTGCAATCTTAGTTTGTTTGTAGGATCCACATTCTATCTAGAGTAATTGTGGATGTCTCAAGTCATGTGTCATCTCATTTGCTTGTACATGGGAATTAAGGGAATTAAGGGAAAATTAAAAAAAAATTGAGTGTGCGCAAGCTTGTGTTGTTCAACTTTGAGCACATAACTTAAGAAAATGATTGGGTTTGTCAACTCTAAAACAGAAAATCACAACTGTACATTCCTAATGATTCATGAAAAGTGGACGGAATTGGTTGTGTGAGCCTAAACTGACCAAATGATAATGAGACTTTAATTTGAAGTAAGAGAGAGAAACCTCTTAATTACTACATAGGTCAGTAAGGAGGGACACATAATACTTTTCAAAGGTTCAGTCAATTAGCCTTGTGATCTTTCCACCACATTGTTTTTCACAATCCACCATAAGAATTGGAAGTAATTTACGGTTTTAATCTTTTTGATTGTATCTCATGTAGATAGGTCTTGCATTGCAAAAGTATTTTCACATGTTTTGCATGAACATAAAAAAATAGAATAGTTATACATGCACATTATCCTTAGGTGTGTGTCATTTAGCTGCATTCATAATTTTTATGCATAGAGTACATCATGTATCTTATTTCTTCTGTAAGGGTGATTAACTTGTTCCATACCTTCTAAATAATTCAAATATTTGAGCTATGCAGAAACAGTGAGCCCAACAAATTATTCATTGTCATTGGTGGATATAAGGGTCTGAAAAAAATGATGAAAAAAAAGAAAAAGAAAAATTATTGAGAAGCAAGTAGAATAAGAGGGAGAAAGGAACATAGTCTCACTTGCATTTTTAGATGAGTAAGTACATGATGCAGTTCAGTTATATATTCCATCTCATTTTGAGACAGGATGTTAGTGCATGCATCATTCCACCCAATTATAGGCATTAGGGCATTTTCATGTGCAAATGCATCATTTAGGGCATTTTTGTTTTATGCATGTTGAAACCGTATAATGCTTCCATTTCTTCCATGAGCCACCCATTCCATCCACCCGTTGCTCGAATTGGTAGGCCACCGTGATTTCCTCCTCACTTGTGAATATCAGGAGAGCTGCTTCCATGTAGATGGTAGTTAGGGTGAGTAACGTAGAATAGGAGATCACAAGATGCACCGAGTCTGAACTGGTGAATTTTATTATGTTAACTTCCTTATATGATAGTGTTCATCAATTTTGAGGTAGATATCCTTTATGGATGATTACTGTCGCCTTTAGGGTAATTATCATTCCGTGGTTAGTAAGGGTCGGTATGTGAATGTCTGGCGGTGATCATTTGGTAATTTTTGCTGTGATGATCTGTTCTTTAGTTGACCCTCGCAATTCTATTCTAAAGTTTAGTTGCTCGAGGGAGAGCAATGTTCAAGCTTAGGGGAGTTTGATGCGATGATTTTGAGTCGCATTTATAGACATATTTTACTTGTGTTTTATGCATTTATTGGTCATTTTGGTGGTTAATATTGCATGATTCATTTACTTTGGTCTATGATCCTTCTCTATGTCAAATCTCTCTTATTTTAGTGTTTTGAGCATAAATGAGTACAATAATATGTTTTATTTCGGCTTATGTGGTTTTGTGTTGCAATTTTAGGAGAAATGAATATCTGATGCTGTCGATACCATCGACAGTGGTCGATACCATCGACACAACCACAGGTTGCCAGCCGCAAGGAGCATCGCAGAGTCGATACTATCGACACAGAAGTCGATGGTATCGAGATACCATCAGGTTGCTGGCAAGAAGACAATCGATACTATTGACCCTAAAGTCGATACTATCGACACGAGGAGCTTCAGCGACGGAAAAAGACAAAAGCGACGCCTAAGAGAGTCGATACCATCGACCCTCGTCGATGGTATCGAGTTAGCATTAGTTGCGACAAATAAAAGAAAAGAAGACCAGCCGATAGCGCGCAGAGTCGATACTATCGACCCACGTAGATAGTATCGACACCATCAGATACAAGTTTGCTTCAGATCGTTCTAAATCTGACGGTTGTGATATTTTGACAACCTAACTCGGTGATTATACCTAATGACGGCGGACAAGAGCAATCTATCACGTCATTAGCCACTGCACACGTCCCGAGAAGGTGTGGAGAGAAGGACAGAGCCCAGAAGCACGCCCCAGCCGTTCCGAACACCGAAGAAGACATTTTCCACCACCGAAAGGCGGGAGAACGTGTATTCTACGCCAAGGAGCGCCTGGATCTCCTCCGTTCAGGGGTTTCAACTCTTATTTCACGTTTTCCCCTATGTGTCCCTTTGTCTCTACCATGTTTTGCTCTGAGATGAACATGCGGGGCTAATCCCCTTTATCTTTAGGACCGGGAGTAGCCCGGGGAATCATTGTATGACAATTTTATCATAGTAATTCATCACTTATCTCTTAAATCCATGGTATGATTTTTTTTCTCAATTATATTGTTATGCTTGATCACCATAATAATAATCTAATGCCTTTAATTACTTTGAAAGAAGAATTAACGGTTGAAAAGAGACAAAATTCACATTAATTGACAAATCCCTTGAACAAGGTGGTGTAAGGTTAATGGTGGATACCTAGAGATCGATTCTAATGCACTTTTTTTTGCTCGGTAAGCGCCTTTCTCTTTATTAACAAAACCCCAAAGTATCTGTATAGGTGAACAACAAAAAAAGGAAAACCCTATACAACAACTATACGTACTAACTGTACATAGTAATTACATCTATAATGCTGCTCCAGCATTTACAACTTCCATTGAAGGAACCTCTAAAGATCCTTGAATTTCTCTCTTTCCAGATGTAAAAGAGGGTCGCCAAACAGAACAACTGTTGTCTTTTTAACTTCGCATTCAAACAGTCAACTGGCTGAACTGGCACTTGAGTAATAAGACCACATCTCAACCCTTCACTCCATAGAGCTGCAGAAAAACCACAACTAAAGAACAGGTGTTTCACGTCCTCAACTTCATTTTCACACAGAATGCATCTTGGCGCCATCTGCAAACCCAACTTTTGTAGATAATCCAACGTAGGTAACTTGCCCAGAAAAATTCTCCAAGCATTCAGAATGAAGCTCTTTGGATGATCAAATCTCCAGATCTAGTTAGCCCAGTCAATATGATTTTTATCGCCTCTCAGAAGATGCCAAGCTTCTCTAATCTTCAGAGTAGATTTACCTTGATTTCTGATTGAATCTTCATCCACAATTGCAATATCAACATCTTCAACACACTTTTTAAACTCTTTGAAACACCTTCTGTCCGGAATAGCCCATTTTTTCTCCTTGATGAACTTATTCAGCAGCCCATTGGCATCACCACCAATTTTCAGAATATTTTTAGAATCAATACAATCACTGAGAAACTTATTGCCGGGCAACCAGGGATCTTTCCAGACCCTTATGCTTAACCCATCACCAATAAGGATTTTAATACAGGGAAGAATCCTACTTCTAAGACAGCATAGATGCTTCCACATCCAAGAACTATTCGTATTGGGTTTACTGGACCAGAAAGAATCATTTTTTAAGTATCTACCATCAAGCCATCTAACCCAAAGTGAGTCCTTTTTCGATGCCACATTCCACGCATTAACAATCATGGCAGCTTTATTCGACTCCTCAACTCTTCTTATCCCTAAACCACCCTCTTTTTTGGTTTACAGACTTGTTCCCACTTCACATAATGAATCTTCTTATCAGTAGAACACCCATCCCATAAAAAGTTCTTACAGATGCTATTGATCTCCTTCATGATACTAGCAGGCAGAGGAAAAGTGGCCGACCAATACAAATGAAGAGCATTCAAGGTAGAAGTAATTAACTCCACTCTTCCACCAAACGACAGAGTTTTCATCTTCCAGTTATCAAGTTTCTTTTTCATCTTATCAAACAAGGGTAGACAGAATGATTTTTTAAGTTTACCACAGAAAAGTGGAAGCCCAAGATATCTCATGGGAAAAGTACCTTTACTAATTTTCAGAATCTCAGTAATAACATCACTATCCACATTCTTACTGCAAAACACATTGCTCTTCTTGAGATTCATTTCCAAACCAGAGATTCTCCCAAAATGATCGAGAAGACCTTTAATAGCTTTAGCATTGATAGGATTGGCTCTAGAAAAAATCATCACATCATCAGCAAAAAGAGTGTGAGAAACAGAAATATTTCCGATGCTAAGAGGATCCAGCTGCTTCCTTCTAACAACATTCTCCATCATAGCACGAAAGCCTTGCATAGCAAGAACAAACAAAGACGGAGCTAATGGGTCACCCTGTCGAATACCATTAGAGGGAATGATGGCTTCAGTAGGTGTACCATTTACCAGTACATGAAGGCTCGTAGTACTCAGAATAGTCTTTATCCAATCAATAAAACAGTAAGGAAACTTAATATTTTCCAACACTTTAAAAAGAAAGGGCCATTTCACAGAATCATACGCCTTCGTAAGATCTGCCTTGATGCACATTTTGTCACCTCCATTACTCATGTTGAAGTCACTTATCAATTCATTAGAAAGTAAGAGGTCCTCTGCAATCTTCCTGCCCTTAATGAACGCAATTTGGTTGAGACTTATGATGGAAGGTAGAATACTTTGCAGCCTATTAGATAGAATCTTAGATATGATTTTATAGAGAAAATTACACAGGGCAATCGGCCTCCAATCACTGATATTTTCAGCATCTTGTACTTTGGGAATAAGAGTGATATAAGCTTTATTAATTTCTCTAAGCATCTTATTACTGCTGAAGAAGTTGAGAACAGCTTTAGTGACATCTTTACCAATTATGTGCCAAGCAGCTTTGAAGAAATGCCCATTAAACCCATTCGGCCCTGGAGCTTTGTCTCCATCAGCTTCATTAATAACCCTCTCCACCTCATCTTTAGTGACCCCAGCTCTGATCAAATTGAAATGATCATCAGATAAGGAAGGCATGGTCCATTCCCAATCCCAGTCCACACAATCAACCTTAGAATTCTTATTGAACATATCATTATAATAGTTATGAATGTATTCAGTGATTTTCCCTTCATCATACGTTTTCCCCCCTTCAACATTCAAACATCTAATACAGTTTCTAGCAGCTCTTGATTTGATAGGTTTATAGAAGAAGGATGTGTTCTTATCGCCAAGCTTCAACCAGTTCACCCTTGACAGCTATTTTGCATATGATTCTTCTCTATCCGCAGCTTCTCTAGCAGCTTTACCTTTTTCTATAGCAAATTCCCTAAGCTTTACATCTTCAGGAAACTTATCAGTAGTAGATAAAGCTTCAGTAGCTTCTACCTCCAGAATCTTAACAGAATCTTCAATATTACCAAAATTCTCCTTATTCCACCTTATTAGCTTTTCTTTAACATTCTTAAGTTTTCTAGTAACTCTAAACATAGGATTACCACTGACCTCCACGCTCCAGGCTTCCTCCACAACCTTAAGAAAATTAGGGTGGCTGGACCAAGCATTAAGGAATTTAAAATACCCCTTCTTTTTCTTCACCTCACTACCCATTCTGACAACCAGCTGATGATGATCGCTGTGGATAGTACTGTTAATATCCCCCCAAGAGTCCTTGAACACATTCATGAAATCAGCATTATGGATCACCCTATCAATTTTAGACATCACAAATTGATCACCTTTCCTCCTATTATCCCAGGTGAAGAACGCACCCTTTAGATCCATCTCAACCAGGTCAGAATTAGCAAAGACGTTATTAAACTCTTCCATAGCTTTGACAGAGTAGAATCCTCTACCCTTCCTCTCATGAGTGAAACGAATGGCATTAAAATCCCCAATGAGAATCCAGGGCTCAGTAATATTAGACTGAAGGTTGATAATATGATCCCAAAGTTCACATCTTCTTTTCTCATCATTCTGACCATACACCGCAGTAAGAAAGAAAGAGAACTCTTTATATTCAACCATACAATGAATTAATTGATCCGATTCATAGATCTTGACAATCTTCACCACACTGCTTTCCCACAGGATAAGAATCCTTCCCAGAGGATGAGAGCTGTGATTAGAGCACCACATCTTATCACTCCATATTCTATTCACAACTTTATTAACTTTTTTCTGTCTAACTTTAGTTTCCAAAGGAATATTTACAGGCAGATCATATTTACAAATGGCCTCTCTAATTTTTTCTTGGTGTCCATTTCTATTGAGACCACGGACATTCCAGGAAAAAATGCCAAGGTTCTCAACCATTAGACCAATCCTTGGTTAGTTCCCTGCTAGCCTCAGTCGATCCAGAAAAAACCTCTGTAGCTTCATCCAATATTTCAAACATGTTAGTAGAAACTTCCTCCACAATTTTTTTAGCTGTAGCTAAACTCTTATTCGGCTTCTTAACTGGAATGCAGCGTTTCCCAACAACAGAACATAATCCCTCACTATCCATTATCTTCTTCTTCATATTAAGTTTACTATCAACTATACTTCTTGACATATCATGTACCTCATACTGTGGCGTAGAGAAAGCACCATTCCTTTGGACAACCCCAGAATTTTTGCCCATAGCCTCGGTCTGGCTGCTATTAGCAGTTTCAGTTTCCATCTTCCTCTGAGCACTCCCATACCTACCTTGACCTACTTCACTGGTAGATGATACTTGAATGACAGCAACCAGAGTAAGAGGTAAAGCATTATCTTCGATACTCCGTATATCAGAAGGCAAAGTTGAAGAATAATCAGATTTGTTGCAAGGAGGCACCTCCCCTGAACCCTCACCAACTGAAATATCCTTATGGCTACTTGTCACAGAACCACCCTTCTTACCAGCCACCCCCGTCTCCTTCTCCATCGTCCTATCATTCCCCACTGGTTTCCACACTTTCCTCATCTCAACTGGCGAACAACTTCCAGAATCATGTCCAAAACAACTGCATTTAGAACATAGCTTAGGAAGCCATTCATAAAAGACTTGGATCTCATCCTTATGACCCTCATCACTCCGCAGAACTATTTCTTTCGGATAGAAGCAGTCTGAAGATATCAGTACTTGTATTCGCGCATAATCCAGCCTCGACATAGATTTTGTGGCATAATCTGCACATAAAGGTTTCCCAATGAAGCTCCCCAGGACACTGAGCATCTCCTGGTCCCAAAATTCCAAAGGAAGATTGGGAAAATGAATCCACACCGGAATCTCCTTCAGTTTCAGTTTTTCAAGAGGTTCGCCTATTTCCCACTTCTTCAACAGCAATGGTTTTCCGCCAACATACCATGGACCACCCTCAACTGCCATTTTAAGATCCTCTGCATTCTTAAATTTTACGATGAAGAAACATCTGTTCCTAGGGATTACCTCGAATGAGCCCTTCAGTTTCCACACCGTCTCAAAGTGTCGTACAAGCGTAGGCCAATGAGGCTTTAACCCTACCACATAACCCACAGCAGAATTGCTCCATTTCTTTGCGATCTCCACAGTTTTCTCCCTCTTGTACCTCAATTCTCCCTCCACGATCTCAAGTTGAACAAAACGGAGGGCCGTGTATTCTTTCTGCGCTTGATCAACAAAAAGCTCACTCCATGACTTTGCCGAGGCCGCAACTCTCACATTCCCCGCCTCTGGTCCGACTCGAGGCAACAACGATCTCTGATTTGACTGCATCAGAGCCGGCCGTTGATGTGCCCTAGGGAAACCTAGGGGTGGCGAAGCCAGAACTCCCTACCCTCCATCCTGGAATCCCTTCAAAGTCGTCTCGCCTGAAGCGTCCCCTCCCGCTCCAACACGTTCTGTGGTGGACTTGACATGCGAAGACAACAGGAATTGATTGGAAGGTCGTCGCCATCGCCCCCCCCCCCAGGATCGCCTCGGTCGTCGCCTCGCTAGTCGCCTTCCCCCTTTTCAAAACCGCTCCCGCCATTCCGAGCGACTCTTGTTTTCATCAACTTATTCTAATGCACTTAGTTTAGGGTATAGGTTACTACAACGGTGGAACCGACTTAGACATAGGTAGTGAATTGTACCATGACAGTGGGCAATTCTGATTACATGCCACTACCCGGATAGAGAGATAAATCTGAGTGACTATATAGAAATTCATACAATGATAACCCGCGGTGAAACCGCAACCCTAAAGATTTCCACTTGAATTGATTAAACTAAACCTTTAATCGATTACTTTGTTTTGTTTTATTTCATTTTCTTTTAATTTTACAGCAACTTCCAACTTTTTAACCGGTCTAGCTGATTGCGAGTAGTTAGTAGTAGTCTCCGATAATTCAGTGTCCCTGAGTTCGACTCGGGCCTCACAAAAGCCTATATTACATTGACGCGTACACTTGCGTTCTACGCACAGAAAAATCGTGTCATCTGCTTTTGAATATTTATAATTCTACTGCTCAGTGTTATTCTATTACCAGCAATAATAATATTTATGGCAGAGAGTTATATCTCTCGCTGGGACAATTTTCAATTGTCTCACCCCCGTTGGAACCAACTTTTTAGGTAGACGCCGAGGAAGAAGAAACCTTTCAGTGGGTGAGCAACAACAACAGCCACAGCAACAACAAGGACAACAATGATCCACAGGTGGAGACACTGTTTGTCAAGTCTTGTATATAGAGAGAGTCCTATGTGTCGTCTCTGTACTCTCAGGTCCTAGGAGCCAGTAGATGGTTCGATATAGATCTGAGATTTTTGGCTTGATGCCTCGAGATTTTGTATACTGCTCATGTATAGTTTAACTGGGCAGTCAATGTTATGACTCTCAAGATGAGATGATACAGAGATGTACTGATGAATCAGAATGTAAATAACTTACTTTGGTTCTTTATGATAGAGTTTTACCGTTTGTGGATTTCTTTACAAAAAGTTTTAAATTTTTAGTGATTTTCAATAATTCCGCAGCTAATAATTCGCTTCCTTATTAATTAATCCTATTTTTTCGAGTCGGACATCACATATACACATAGGCCTCTATATATGTTTAAGGAATAACACCTCTTAGATACCCAGGAAGGACTAAAATTCTTTCCTTAAAGTTTAGAGAGTCTTCTAGCATCTCATCTCTTCTCTAAGGGCCACCTAAGCCACCTAAGTTGATGATGATTGGGTAGTCTTCTCATCTCCTCATGTGATTCTTCTCCCATGACTATTAATCACATGCATTCTTGATTTTGGGTAGCTTATGCATGGCAAAGCTGAATTCACTTGAAACCATGAAAGTTGACTAAAACAATAATGCCATGATCTGATCTTAAATTGAAGACCCTATTTGATGTATGAATTACTCTCAGATGTGATGTGCTCATATCTAAAGTTATAGAACTCGATGTTACCTGATCAACTATAAGTTCTTCCTATGTTTGAGGTGTTAATATGGTGAAATAAGGTGGAACTTGTATGTTACACCTCACTTTGAAGAGGTCCCTCTTGACTATACCTATGTTGTCCCTATTTTGATTAAACGTCAAACATAGTTAGCAAACTTTTACCCTATTTGATATATACCATGATAATGCCACAAAATGACAATGCCTTTGGAACTCTAGAGTGTGATGTGGAGACTAGTTTCAAGAGGAAAATCCCCTATTGACTATTACTCCTCTTTGTAAACTCAATTTGATTAATATAATGGTCATGGATCTAAATCTCGCCTTTTATACTCAAACTCACGAGTTCTCAATTTAACTTCTCAATTACCAGAATCTACCCTTACTTTGGTCTAGAAAGGAACGAAATGGAATTATGACTTTGATCTTGAAAACTCTCAAAACATGGTTTCCCTATTATGATCTTGATGTTTGACTCGAGATCTCATGAAATACAATTTGGTAGTTGATACTTTCGCTATTTGGATAAGCTTGATGATTCATGATGAGTATGGACTAATGTGCTAGATTAGGGTGGTAGTTGACTTATGACTCCCCCAACCTAGGTCACATCTCTATTATCAATACCTCTAAATATTCATCTTTTTTTAATTTAGAGTTTGGTAAGGTAACCCCTTCCACCCAATTATGATTTTCTCGACCTAAGTCCCTAATAGGTCAAATATATGACCATATTGATACTCGATCTTAAATCTCAATTGGATGACGATCTTAAAAGTATGATGATGATGACTATAGATAGTGGTTAAGTTCCTATAAGGACCTAGGCCTAGATCATTTATCAACCATTAATACCATGAACTGAACTCGATAGATACCTCGATGTGTTGAAAAATGCTTGAATTGTTGCTCAATCATTGCTCGATTGTTGTATACGGATGAATGATCACCCTAAGGTCTAATTAGGAATCTAAACCCTAGCTTCAAAGTGTTTGGACCTATGACCTTTGATGTCCAAACTTGACTCTTGATATTGATGTATGAAATCTTGACTCATGATTATTTATCTTAATTTAACTTGACTGATATCATCACTTTGTTTTGGATCTTGAGATCACCCTTGATATATGCCTAATGACTTTCATGTTCAAAAATTCCAAAATTTTGAAATTATGTCTATGATGATTGTGTGACAATGATGTATTTATGACTTAGAGTTAAGCTCCATGTGGACTAGGGTGGGACCTTCCATTGACTTTGAGTATGAAATCACAATGTTGAAATTATGATGCTTCTCTCGAATTGTTGAAATGTGAAATCACAATGGATGTATAACCCCACCTAGGATAATGTAGAAGATATAACCCTAAAATTTGGGATGAAAAGTCCTTTCTTACTCTTGAATTAAAAACTCTATTTGTTTGACCTAAAATGTGATCTCTCCAAATTTGTGATATGTATAAGGATCTCTCCTGATTGGTGACTCCTACGATGATCTCTTCAATTTAATGATAAATACTACCATGCTATGATCTCCATGTTTGATTGATCAATTTTGAAATAGAAGTTGATGTAAAGGAATACCAAGTGATTTCAATATTGAATATGAAATCTCAATTCTCATTATGTATTGATGTAATTTTGGGGACAAATTTTCTTTAAAGGTGGGGAGGATGTGATAGACTAGATCTTTCTCTTTTATCTATTATGTAATTCCAAACCCTTTTTGGTGATTGTTCTTGTGTTACCTTCAATTTTATAGTTGAATATGGTCTGATGTATAATTAATAGCTACTGAGTGCAATTGATACTCTGGTGAAACTCAATATGACTGTAATATAGTTTTCAATTCATATCACACATCATCACTTTATTCTTAATTTTGAACCAACCCTTGTAAATTTGTACCCTACCCTTGTTTTCACGTTCTAGAGATCTTTCTAAAATTTCCAACACACCTAATTTTACTCAATTCTGCGCTAGTATGAGAGAGATATGCCTCTTTGAAGATCACTTGACCCTACCCTTGATTTTAGTCCTTTTTACTTTGATTTATGTCTTGGGCCGGCCTTTGAGGCCCATACCCATGTGGCCCACCCGGGTCTTGTAGCCTCGGTGGCTATCTCGTGCCTTCCCCCTTGACCAACCATGACCTGCCAAGTCTTGAACCGCTTCATCTAGGCCTTCTAAGGCACTGGACACAGATCAAGGCTCGATCTAATGGTTAGAATGTTGTCTTCTCCTCCGTACAACAACCAAAACAAATGGCACTATAGCCTCACCTACTCCCATTGGCGCCCACCTAGGGTTGGGTTTTCCCACTAGTATGGCACCCTTTTACGCACTCTCCGCCTATAAAAACTGTTCCCTAACTCATTCCCCCTCTTTTCGGCTCACTTTGCTAACCCTAACACCTTTGTTTCTTCCTTTCCCTTCTTCCCTTTCTCATGGCCGCTGCTATCGGCCACCTCGTTGGGGGCATGGCCCTCACTTTCCTTGTCCATGCCTGAGGGCTGTTCAAGCGTCACGTGGTCCGTGTGAGATGGGGCGACATGTTTTCCTGCCTTGCCTCCCTACCATCATAGTCTCCTCCCAACTCTGGAGAGAGCCACTGGCGTCGAGATCGCTATTCATAGCAGTTGGAAGGCGTGGGAGAAAGATAATCGTTGGTCGTTTGATCGTGTTTGGATGGGTGGATCGTGAGCTGACATCCAGTGTGGAGCAATCGACCAGGAAGGTTGCCGCTGGGCGACGCGGTCAACAACTGACCACCAAGTGAAGTTGGGCAGTCATAAGTCACCTGAGGATGCCGCAGATAGTGAGGAGCGGTCAAGGGCCAGAGGAAGCTATGGGAGGGGCGTCACCAACACCTTCTCCACCCTTAGATTCACATCCAATGGTCCAGATCGAATAATATTTGATAATTCGTTAAAAAACCCTTTTCTCCTACATCCTTTGGCCATTCTTGATATATAATATATGCTTTTTGGCCTTCTCAACGATATCTAAATGTTAGAACTAAATGTGGAGGCTAATTCTGCTTATAGTTCTACTTTTTTTTCCAGCAAAATGCTTATTTTTAAACTTTTGAAGATGTTAATGCTACTAAGTGCTCAACTTTGATCCTTTATATCCCAAATATGATTGTATCCCTAAATCAATAAACTTCACTTCAACTTTTGACATTATTAATGCCTTGGATCCTTTGAATGTGCCCTAAATGTGATGTTCATGTACTTATGTGGTTGTATCCTTGGTACTTGTACAAAAGTGGATTTTAGATGACCCCAGCTCTAAGTTCACCATCAAATCATACCCTATCATGATTTGTGACACTAAATGAAATGCAACACACTCATGTGCTCTTTGTTTACGTATGACCTACCTATGACACAACATGTTCTTAATGCAAATGTTATATTGTTGGACTCTAACATTGCTAGATCACACTCTAATGTTGGATATGCTATCTTAATGACTTCATATCAGTAGAATTATAATTGCTATAGCTGTACAATCTTAACTTGATCTACTTAGTGCTTCTATGGCTTGGAAATGTACCAATCTTGCATGGCAACGATCTAGTATGACTAGTTATGTTTGTATGATCAAATCACAACAAGTACTCATTTTTGATAATCCTATAACCCCAAATCAGTTATGATCTCCCATATATCTGATCTAAAGTGGATGTTAACCCTACAACCAAGTAGCTTAGATAATGCTTGGAAACTATGATGTTAATTACATGCTTGAATGACATAATGGGATATGTTTGAATGCTTTGAAACCTAGACCTAGGGAAACATCCAGATGACTCGTATGATGCTTATCTGATCAAACCTAATGATCTAAGACTCTATTATATCTTATTTTTCCTAGGCCCCCTTTTTGGTTTGGACCATCTCTAGATATCTTATCATAACTTGCTTGCTACTCACAAGGTACGCTCACTCTCTTGACTGCTACTGTGGTATTGGCTTGTTTGTATGTATGCTCATATGCATGCTTGACTAGTTAGTTACTTGTTTGAGCTACTTGTCCCCTATGATTAGTACATTCATTTTGCTTGAAATATGTTGAACAAACCTCAAACATAATTGAACTTGTCTATTATACAAACATCGTGTGCCTTCTTGTATTCTTCGGGTAAGGGAACAAGGTTGGGCGCATAACTTGAGATGTCAAGATAAGGCGGACCATGTCGATAAAAGGGTTGGCTAATCTTGAGCACCCTTACAGACCCTTTCAATGGGAACTTGGTCAATGGCCATGATATGTTGATTAGTATAATGGAAATGCACATAAAACACACTTTGTATAAAAGAATTTATTAAGTGTTTCATGCCTTGTTTCTAAATCTTACTTATATGATGTTTCTATCCAAGCAACTTTTATAGTATTCTTAAACTATCTACTTGTCGTTTCATAGCATACTTAATGCTTTAGCATTAATATGTTTTATTTATCGAATTTGTAGTTGTCATATGAAGATTTGCTGTGCCCAAGAGTCTAAGATTAAAAATGAAAATCCATGGACATGCTTGAATTTAGAAACATGTACATATCTCTTATCTCCATGTTTAATATCTTGTTGTCTTGTTGTTATTTCCTTTTTCATATACATTGCTTATGTGAAACTATGTGCCATTCTATGGACGGGCGCTCAAACCCTACTTCCACCGACTCTGTAGTCAGTGGGGGTAGGATGAGAGCAAAAAATGGTTCCATGACAGAGGTAATGGCATACCTTGATCAAGAGATATCACAATCTATACCACATTCCTGATTCCACTCTAACCTTGGTCAAACCTTAATTAGGACAATATCATATACTAACATCAGATCCTCATCAACTCTATCCTAGTTATGACTTATTTAGGGTTTAGCTTGGTTCATTAGGATATTCACATCATTAGTTGTCTTGTCATCTTGGTATTAGGTTACTGGTATTATATTCTGTATTAGGATACATAATCTAATAATTTGATTACATTTTATTGTATTGTGTTCATATCAACCCTAGGTTACATGCCTTAGTCATATTAGGGTTTTTGTCACTTTAGGAATCATCATCATATAATTATGAATTATGTGCATAATATTGATAAGTTAGTTTCACATTGTGTTCCATATACTGTTATGAATATATTCTAGAGTTTTCAATATTTATTGAGCGTACTTGCAATTATTGCATAATAATTAGGGTTATTAGACCTAATCAGTCATATGGAGAAAATTACATGATTTTGTGCATCAACATCATAGTCACTGACCTTAAATGGATTATAAACTTGAAAATGGATTTACAGACATATTATCATAATTTTAGGCTATCGTTTGATATTTATTATCCATGAAACAAGTACATACTATCTTACATGATATTACTGACATTTAAGCTTCAAAATATTGACATCATGGTCCCATGTTGTTCTACTTATTTTTATGAACATTTTGATACCTTATTTGAATTTTTCTAACATTCATGCTAATTACTATGAATTTTCTATGATTTAAGAATTTACTGAGATGATTTACCTTTTGTCCAATTAGGCTCCGAAATGTGTCTGCTAATGAGCATCACCCCTAGATCCTTGCTCGTGCTGAGCCAGCTGGTTTGAGCTGGTATTCAATCAGTTTACAATAATCGGACCCAGTTCAACAAGCTAGACCCACCCTTCTCTCTTTCTCCCTATCTTTGCTCGATGCGTCTGTGATCCTTCCTCTATTTTGCAAGTGCGCTGGTGGACAACTTTGTTCCAACAAAAAATCATAGCCATCTAGGTTGTCACCACCACATTGCTATTTCACCATCAGCTCTGTCAGAATCATATCTGCCTCCTGCCTCTCTAGGTAGCTTCCAAATCCTCCTCCTTGTGGCTTAGAAATCTGCCACTGTTGGAGAGTTCTTCTGTCGGGAAGAAATTAGGGGAAACTGCCTCATCTCGCCTCACATGAGTCTGAAGCTCTCAAACACATCGAGTGTGACATCCCTGGCCTAGGTTATGCTTAAACCTAGATGTTTTACTTAATAAAGTTGATTATATGCTTTCTCTTATCTCTTGAAAAGTAATTAAGGCTCAAGAGGAACTTATATTTTAATTTTAGTCCTTTTTGAATAATGTTGAAATAATGTTTTACTTGTTTTAGACTAAAGTACAAATTACCCAAGTTGAGGGGTTAAATTTTAAATTTTGTATGGAAAAATGTTCCTCATATGTTGAAGCATCATAGGAGTGAGTATGATGCATTTGTATGGCTTCTACAAGCCTGAATAACAAGAAAGAGCATGTTGAGCAATGTTTGTGCATTAAAACCTAGTTTTGGTGTAATGTACAATTTACCCAAAACCTAGGGTTGAATATGCAAAATGCCACTTCAAGAGGGTCCCTCATGATTCTTGGCATCATGTAGAGAAAATAATTTGAGAGGGGCGCCTCATTTGAATGATTTTGAAAGAGAGAGAATCTTGATATTAAAATAATCAAGATTTAAGCATAATTGGAACTTTACTTCAAATTAATGCAAAAATAAATGTGTTAATCGAAGTGCCTTCAACCAAAATGGTAATGGTTGAAAATTAGATCAGGTTGGATGAGCATGTGCCTTGCGAACGCAATGGAAATATCTACATGAGTGGAGAACCCACTCACATTAAGAAAATAGAAAAGAAATATCCACTCACTTATGGATATTATTATAATGTGATTTAAGGTGCTTAGTTTGTTTTCTTTTAAATAATCGATAATTGAGAGTAATAAGAGGAAAAGGATATAGCCTCGTATCCAAAGATGGGAAGGGAGCAAGTGACAAGGAAATAAAGGAGATAATCCCTACTTTCTCTCTCTTAAATGAATTTTCAATAAAATTCATATATATGCTCCTTTACCCATGAGTTGAAAGGGTAATTTCGAAACCACTTTCACTTCTTGCTTGAAAAAATGACCAAGGGAGTTTGGAGCAATAGGAGGACGACCCCAACCTGTTGGTAAGCTTCTTGACCTTCTTTTACCTTGATTCCATGGTAGAAATCGAAAATCAATTCATGATTTCTTCTTATCTCCATTCCATTTTCAATTCTAGCCATTCCTTTTCACTCAAAGCTTAAGGATGAGCTTGGGATAGTGAAAGGTGTTGCTTTCACCATTAAATACGTGGAGGTTGAAGCTTGGAAGCTCAATTGAAGGCGGGTTATATAACTTGAACCCTTGAACTTTGTTATTGATTCCATATCCTTATCAATTGTTGATTCCTTCTTTATTCCCAAAATTTTATTTGATTGATTGATGCAATCACCATGGAAATCACAGCAAGCTTCGTGGGTTTATAGCTTGATTATGATGACATCATCATAAGCACACACCTCCACAAATATATTTTGCAAACGGTTGCATAACCTTGGTCCAAACGGTTTCACCAAACCGTTTAGAGACCAAACGATTTGCAAACCGTTTGGAGGTTTGGATCCCAAACCATTTGGAAGGTTTGACCGTTTGGATGGGTTGACCGTTTGAGGTCAGGACCCTAGTACATGTTGGATGATGATCCAATGGATCCAATTGATTGATTCAATATATGGACAATCCTCCAATTAGAAACCCTAATCGGGTTGAGTGCTGAAATTCTTAATTGATTAGTTTAATTTTTGGGTTGACTAACCCAAATGGTCTCAAGACCATTTGGAGGTCAACCAAGACCATTTGGAAGTCTATGATGAAGTATGATTAGTTGGTTGAAGAGCTAATGATATCAAATTGAAATACAATCAATAGCTCAATTGATGATTGATTAATTGATGCAAACTCTAATTGAATTTCATAGATCTCAATGATGGGACTAGTCAAACGGTCTCAAGACCGTTTGGAGGTTATCCAAACAACCTCAAGACCGTTTGAGGTCAGGTCATGACATAGCTAAGTGGTGATTCAATGATTTCAATCGAATTAGCTCCACAATGTCAACCATTGATGGTTCCTCGATTTCCAAACCCTAATTGATGGTTTCTTTATTACAAACCCTAGTTCAATTGGGTTCAAAACCCTAATTGAAGGTCCAATTGAAGAGTGATTCAATGGTTCAATTGAAGAATAAATCAGTGGTTCAATTGATAGATCGTTCAATGATTGAAATCCTAAATTGACTAAGTGATGGAAGACCCTTTGGTCCATTCGGTTTTGAGAAAGTTGGGACCAAACGGTCTTAAGACCATTTGAGTCCAAACGTTCTCAAGGCCGTTTGGGATCAAACGGTCTCATGAACGTTTGGGACCAAACAGTCTCAAACCGTTTGGAGACCCAAGTTCATTCGGTTTCAATGTGTTTTGTCTAAACGGTTTCAAGCACCAATCTTGCAAAATGGTTTCAAACCGTTTGAATCTAAGTGACCAAGACAGTTTGAGGTCTAAGTGACCAAGCCCGTTTGGAGTCTAAGTAATCAAGACCATTGGAGATTCAATTGGTCAAACCATTTGGACACCTAATGTGAATAAAGGTCAATTAACTATTTGATTATTAATGATGTAGACCAAAGGTGATTATAAAGGTTAACGCTAACTGTGTGTACTTAAATGAAAAGCTGACCTAGATCAATCTTGAACTACTTAACATCCTATAGAGGATGAGAGATAGAGAAAGAGAGAGAGGAATGCTTACATACCTAAGCCCTAATTCTCTCATTATGATCAAAATATGTAATTCGGGTATGATCCTTCATAAAGAGATGATGAAACCCTGATTGAGAAGATTGATGAGCCCTGATTCTAATATTAGGGCAATACTGAGTGAAACCCTAATCCAGGGTAATGTTATGTAATGTTACAGTAAACCCTAATTTGGGTAAAAGGACATGATAAACCCTAATCTGAAGTGAATAGTGCATCGTAACCCTAATTTGGGTAATAGGATATAATAAACCCTGTTACATGGTAATGCTATGTGAAACCCTAATTTAGGGAGATGTCAAGTGAAATCCTAATTTCAGGTAACACTGTGTGAAACCCTGATATAAAAGGATGATTATATGGAACTCTAATGAAGAGTGATGTTATGTGAAATCCATATATATATGGGAGATGCTATGTGAACCTTAATTTATAAATATGGAAAATCCTATTCCTAATAATGGAGTAGTGATTAATATATTGACAAATGTAATATCTAAAGAGGTTGATAATGGATATCCTTATATCGATAGCTCCTAACTCAAAGATGAGTCCATATCATGGGAAATGGTTGTATTTTCTAAATAAGTGACTTGTGACCAATACATTACATGATAAATGTGATGAACTGGTGCATAAAGTATTAGAATGAGGAATACCCTAATACAAGCTGAGTGGATGAACTCAAGTAAGAATAAAGGTGATGAGGGAGGTGATGCATCAAGATATGATAGATATCACATCGAACACCTCAAGACTGTTATACCTTGATGTGTTTTAAATCCAATATATTTGGAAGAGTGACACATGAAGTGTGTCATGTCAATTGTTACATTGAGATGTAATGCACCTTGATAAGTGTATGCTAACATACCTTAAGAAAAGGTTAAGCCAAGTTAATAGAGTACTATGTAATCATATTCTGGTAAAGTTGAGAGAGGAACTCATATTCTGTGTGATAATTCATTTAATGATAAATGATGAGAATAAATAAGCATGATCAAATGCTTATGTTATCAATGTTGGCTCCTAACTGTGTGGAGCAATGAATTAAGGTTTGATCATCAATAACATGATCTTAAGAATCCAAATGGTTATTTGTGGAAAACCATAATGGAGGGTGATGATATGTAAGAGGAATCCTAACCCTAAAAAGGGAATAGTGGTATTACTTTGTGTTGCATGGTGTTGATATGTAAGCATTATAATTGTTATCAAGAGTACTAATTATGCAGGTATGTTGATATGATGAGCATAGCCAGGTATGGGCTATGATGCTGTATATATTGAAAATGTTTTATAAGCCTTATAAGCCTTCATATGCTTTGTTGCTTAGTGAGAGGTAACCTGAAATTAATGAGCTCTGTGTGCCATATGATGTTTTAATTATTGAAATTATTTATGGGCTTCATAAGACATAATATGCCTTGTTGCCTAATAAGGGGTAACAAGAGGTAATATGAACCTTGTGAACTATGTGGAATGCTTGTGTAGCAAGAATGACGGTTACCTTGGTCAGATGACCTGAAGGTATTAAGTTACCTGTTAAGTGGTAATAAGTATTCTATGATGAACTAAAGGTTTGAATACCCATATTCTATAATCATGATGATGAACTTGTTAAGAAATGGAAATGTACTTGATGAGATGAGGGATTAAGATTCCAATACTTTGGTAAAAGAGTATGGCTACAGGCCATGACTCCACAAAACAATGCCAGTCATTAGCTATGTGATCTAAGCCTGAAGAGAGTATATGCTACGACTATAACTATATAGTGAAGATGTCAATATACTCTGGCAAGCTAATTGCAGTTTGACACATGATGTGTAAAATATAATCAGTCGTGTAGTGTATTTGCATAAAGTTGAAATACGAGAAACATTGGTTGATATTATCCTGCTTAGTATAGAGGATAAATATTATACATGTTCTTCATATTCCTTATTGGATAAGTGACATTCTGCTCTATCAGGTTAATGTTAGACAATGAATTAACTACTGTTAAATAATTACAATTCCTCTGTTCAAATTTATCTTGTTAAACTGCAATAATAATGTTTCTGGTGGAGAGTTATATCTCTCGCTGGGGCAATTTACATTTGTCTCACCCCTGTGGGAACCACATTTTTAGGTGGACGCGGACGAGGAGGTAGGAATCCTTAAGTAGATGAAGGACAACAATAGCAGCAACAGGGACAATAGTGATTTCTCAAGTGCAGATACTGGTTGATATGCCTTGTATAGATGTACATAGAGTCCTATGTGTCGTCTCTGTACTCTCAGGTCCTCAGAGTAGTAGTTAGTGCTTTTGAGATTTTGGCTCAGTGCCTTGAGATTTTATACTGTCTGTGTTTAGTTTAACAGGGCAGTTGATTCTTGTAAATCTCAAAAAAAGATGATGCATGACATGTACTGGTAAACTAGTATGTAATTAAATTACTTCAATTATTTGTTTAAGAGTTTTCCTATGTGTGGACCTCTCTATAAAATGGTTTTAATTTTTAGTGATTTTCGGTAATATGCTGCTTAGTGATCGCTTCCGCTAAGTTAATAACATTTTATTCGAACGATGCATCACAATTGGTATCAGAGCTCTAGGTTCGTTGAGTCTACAGAGACATAGGACTAAGGTATTGAGTCTGTGTTAGTGTCTTCTAGTATGCCCTATAGTGACTTCTTCTTATACAGAGTAAAGGGTAAAGTTTATAAATGACTGGGGAACACGAGAAACACATTGCTAAGGGAAATGTTGTTGCACCAGGAGAGGGTGCATGGGATCAGGCAAGAGAAGAATAAGTGCCTAGGAATTCCCATCTTGACCTGATCAAGATAGAGAATCCTATGTTTATGCTCTTGATGGGCAGGTTAGGACAACATTGATGCATATAGAAGACTGAATATTAGCATTACAACCTAGGTTACTAGTCCTTACTGCGGAAACTTTGGGCTTTGAAAGGGTTCCTGAATGACATGGTCATGTTGGAACAGTGGAAATGTGGGAAAGATTAACATATGGTGAGAAAGTAGACTCTTCCATAAGTTTAGACAGATAGTACATATGTGATGGTAGTGCCCAAGGAGGGGCAATAAGATGAGACTTAAGGTAAGGTCTCTATAATTTTAGAGACATTTGCCTAGTTGTTCTGAAAAGCCAAAGTTTTTGGTATCACTAGTGCAATAAATGCCTAGTGCACCAGGGCAGTAGCCACTAAGTAAAGGCAAAGGTCCTCACTTTCCACCAGTAAGAACTCATGGCTTAGCTTATACATCAGTAATGAGACCGATAAGACCATGGTATGAGGACAAGACATGTTATGGATATGGACAGGTTGAGCATACTAAACACTTTTCTTTGAAAAGAAGGGAGGAAATGACTCAACAACCGAGGTAGAATCGACAAGGCTTATGAAAGTTACAACCCAAAAACATGAAAAGGAAAAAGCAACAACACGAAACAACTAGACTCTATGTGTTGAGTCAACCTAAAGCGGTAGATGACCGCTAGGGGTAATAGTCAGATGAAATAGATTTATTCTGATATTTCATTTCATGATTCTACGTGTTAAAAGAAAGTAGTTGTTTTTGAACTTCCCCTGACTGGTCCTATAAGGACACAAGAAAGATGATAATTTACATTTTTCTCAGTATTCCTTAAAATGCTTTATAATCTCTCTTATCTGTGTGATAAAAGATGAGATATAGAAGCGATGCCTGAAGAAAATATAGGAATGAAAAATCATGTGTGTATAATGATATGAAAAGTGAGGAACATGATAGTAAATAAAGTGCATACTACCTAATCCCAATATTTGTATACCCTGGCCAGGTATATGATTATTGGAGATAAGGCAAGTATGGAACTCTTAGATTGTTATCTTTCTGATTACTCTGATCAAGTAGTCATCTGATACAATCTAGTGAGTATAATGAAAATACATAGGGATTGCTCAGTGAACTTTTCCAATTACATAGGGATTGCTGAAGTGAACTTTCCAAATAACATAGGGATTGCTCAGTGAACTTTCCCAATAACATAGGAATTGCTAAGTGAACTTTCCCCAAATATATAGGGATTGCTCAGTGAACTTTCCCAAATACATAGGAATTGTTAAGTGAACTTTCCCAACTAATGAGGAAGTGCTAAGTGAACTTTCCCAACTAATGAGGAAGTGCTAAGTGAACTTTCCCAACTAATGAGGAATTATTAAGTGAACTTTCCCAACTAATGAGGAAGTGCTAAGTGAACTTTCCCAAATAATGAGGAAGTGATAAGTGAACTTTCCCAACTAATGAGGAATTGCTAAGTGAACTTTCCCAACTAATGAGGAAGTGCTAAGTGAACTTTCCCAACTAATGAGGAATTGCTAAGTGAACTTTCCCAACTAATGAGGAAGTGCTAAGTGAACTTTCCCAACTGATGAGGAAGTGCTAGGTGAACTTTCCCAACTAATGAGGAAGTGCTAATTGAACTTTCCCAACTAATGAGGAAGTGCTAAGTGAACTTTCTCAACCAATGAGGAAGTGCTAAGTGAACTTTCCCAACTAATGAGGAATTGCTAAGTAAACTTTCTCAATTACTTAGGAATTTCTAAGTGAACTTTACCAAACAAATAAAGGATTGCTGAGTGGAATACCTCTGTTATATATATATATATATATTTCCCCTTTGATAAACAACCTTGGGTAATGATAGGGGCATGATCCTTTATGTTTCTTCCTTTCATTAACATGACAATCAAGTAAGTATTATGACATTTGATGTACATGGATTAGAAATAGTCTGTTAATGGATACTTAGAAAAGTATCGATTTGCTTTGGACTTTGGTTCCAAGATAATGATATATGGGACAAGCAATGGCCTAAAATAAAAGAAATACTTTGTGCATGTGTACCCTTGGTGGTAACAACAGAGAAATGAATATGATAAGGATGAGATGTGTTCTCAACACATATGATGAATACCAAAGTAAGGATTTTGGTATCTGAAAAATAATAGATGATTTATGTTGGTTATCTATATTGGCCAACTGTGAAATCAATCTAGTTACATCAAATAATATGGACATCATATGTTAGGGGTTTATGCTCTGCATAAACATAAACATTGATAAGGTTGAACTAATGGAAGGAACAATTGTAATTGGTGGAAAAGTTTATCAAGATAAAAATATTTCTTTAGAATAACCCTGTGTGGAAGAACTTTGTGTGGATTAAAGATCTATGATATCTCCATGATGTTAAGATGTTATGTGGAGACTTTATGCATGATAAATGAGTAAGATATGTCTCTCCTTTTCCTGGGATTTCGGGGACGAAATCCTTGTTAGGGGTTTATAATTTGTAACATCCCTGACCTAGGTTATGCTTAAACCAAGATGTTTTACTTAATAAAGTTGATTATATGCTTTATCTTATCTCTTGAAAAGTAATTAATGCTCAAGAGGAACTTATATTTCAATTTTAGCCCTTTTTGAATAATGTTGAAATAATGTTTTACTTGTTTTGGACTAAAGTACAAATTACCCAAGTTGAGGGGTTAAATTGCAAATTGTGTATGGAAAAGTGTTCCTCATATGTTGAAGCATCATAGGAGTGATCATGATGCAGTTGTATGGCTTCTACAAGCCTAAATAACAAGAAAGAGCATGTTGAGCAATGTTTGTGCATTAAAACCTAGTTTTGGTGTAATGTGCAATTTACCCAAAACCTAGGGTTCAATATGGAAAATGTCACTTCAAGAGGTTCCCTCATGATTCTTGGCATCATGTAAAGAAAAGAATTTAAGAGGGGCGCCTCATTTGAATCATTTTGAAAGAGAGAGAACCTTGATAGTAAAATAATCAAGATTTAAGCATAATTGGAACTTTACTTCAAATTAATGCAAAAATAAATGTGTTAATCGAAGTGCCTTCAACCAAAATGGTAATGGTTGAAAATTAGATAAGGTTGGGCAAGCATATGCCTTGCAAAGGCAATGGAAATATCTACGTGAGTGGAGAACCCACTCACATTAAGAAAACAAAAAAGAAATATCCACTCACTTATGGATATTGTTATAATGTGATTTAAGGTGCTTAGTTTGTTTTCTTTTAAATCGTGGATAATTGAGAGGAATAAGAGGCAAAGGATATAGCCTCGTATCCAAGGACGGGAAGGGAGCAAGTGGCAAGGAAATGGAAGAGATAATCCCTACTTTCTCTCTCTTAAATGAATTTTCAATAAAATTCATATATATGCTCCTTTACCCATGAGTTGAAAGGGTAATTTCGAAACCACTTTCACTTCTTGTTTGAAAAAATGACCAAGGGAGTTTGGAGCAACATGAGGATGACCCCCAACGTGTTGGTAAGCTTCTTGACCTTCTTTTACCTTGATTCCATGGTAGAAATAAAAAATCAATGCATGATTTCTTCTTATCTCCATTCCATCTTTAATTCTAGCCTTTCCTTTTCACTCAAAGCTTAAGGACGAGCTTGGGATAGTGAAAGGTGTTGCTTTCACCATTAAATACGTGGAGATTGAAGCTTGGAAGCTCAATTGAAGGCGGGTTATATAACTTGAACCCTTGAACTTTGTTATTGATTCCATATCCTTATCAATTGTTGATTCCTTCTTTATTCCCAAAATTTTATTTGATTGATTGATGCAATCACCATGGAAATCACAGCAAGCTTCGTGGGTTTATAGCTTGATGATGATGACATCATCATAAGCACACACCTCCATAAATATCTTTTATAAAAGGTTGCATAACCTTGGTCCAAACGGTTTCACCAAACCGTTTGGAGACCAAACGATTTGCAAACCGTTTGGATGTTTGGATCCCAAACCGTTTGGAAGGGTTGACCATTTGAGGTCAGGACCCTAGTACATGTTGTATGATGATCCAATGGATCCAATTGATTGATTCAATATATGGACAATCCTCCAATTAGAAACCCTAATCGGGTTGAGTGCTGAAATTATTAATTGATTAGTTTAATTTTTGGGTTGACTAACCCAAACGGTCTCAAGACCGTTTGGACGTCACCCAAATGGTCTCAAGACCGTTTGGAGATCAACCAAGACCATTTGGAAGTCTATGATGAAGTATGATTAGTTGGTTGAAGAGCTAATGATATCAAATTGAAATACAATCAATAGCTCAATTGATGATTGATTCAATGATGCAAACCCTAATTGAATTTCATAGATCTCAATGATGGGACTAGTCAAACGGTCTCAAGATTGTTTGGAGGTTATCCAAACAACCTCAAGACCATTTGAGGTCAGGTCATGACATAGCTAAGTGGTGATTCAATGATTTCAATCAAATTAGCTCCACAATGTCAACCATTGATGGTTCCTCAATTTCAAAACCCTAATTGATGGTTTCTTGATTACAAACCCTAGTTCAATTAGGTTCAAAACCCTAATTGAAGGTCCAATTGAAGAGTGATTCAATGGTTCAATTGAAGAATAAATCACTGGTTCAATTGATAGATGGTTCAATGATTGAAATCCTAAATTGACTAAGTGATGGAAGACCCTTTGGTCCATTCAGTTTTGAGAAAGTTGGGACCAAACGGTCTTAAGACCATTTGAGTCCAAACGTTCTCAAGACTGTTTGGGATCAAACGGTCTCAAGAATGTTTGGGACCAAACTGTCTCAAATCGTTTGGAGACCCAAGTTCATTCGGTTTCAATGTGTTTTGTCTAAACGGTTTCAAGCACCAATCTTGCTAAACGGTTTCAAACCATTTGAATCTAAGTGACCAAGACCGTTTGGGGTCTAAGCAATCAAGACCATTGGAGATGCAATTGGTCAAACCATTTGAACACCTAATGTGAATAAAGGTCAATTAACTTTATGATTATTAATTATGTAGACCAAAGGTGATTATAAAGGTTAACCCTAACTGTGTGTACTTAAATGAAAAGCTGACCTAGATCAATCTTGAACTACTTAACATCCTAGAGAGGATGAGAGAGAGAAAGAGAGAGAGGAATGCTTACATACCTAAGCCCTAATTCTCTCATTATGATCAAAATATGTAATTAGGGTGTGATACTTAATAAAGAGATCATGAAACCCTGATTGAGAAGATTGATGAGCCCTGATTCTAATATTAGGACAATACTGAGTGAAACCCTAATCCAGGGTAATGTTATGTAATGTTACAGTAAACCCTAATTTGGGTAAAAGGACACGATAAATCCTAATCTGAAGTGAATAATGCATCCTAACCCTAATTTGGGTAATAGGATATAATAAACCCTAATACATGGTAATGCTATGTGAAACCCTAATTTAGGGAGATGTCAAGTGAAATCCTAATTTTAGGTAACACTATGTGAAACCCTGATATAGAAGGATGATTATATGGAACTCTAATGAAGAGTGATGTTATGTGAAATCCATACATATATGGGAGATGCTATGTGAACCTTAATTTATAAATATGGAAAATCCTATTCCTAATAATGGAGTAGTGATTAATATATTGAAAAATGTAATATCTAAAGAGGCTGATAATGGATATCCTTATATCAATAGCTCCTAACTCAAAGATGAGTCCATATCATGGGAAATGGTTGTATTTTCTAAATAAGTGATTTATGACCAATACATTACATGATAAATGTGATGAACTAGTGCATAAAGTATTAGGATGAGGAATACCCTAATACAGGCTGAGTGGATGAACTCAAGTAAGAATAAAGGTGATGAGGGAGGTGATGCATCAAGATATGATAGATATCACATCCAACACCTCAAGACTGATATACCTTGATGTGTTTTAAATCCAATATATTTGGAAGAGTGAAACATGAAGTGTGTCATGTCAATTGTTACATTGACATGTAATGCACCTTGATAAGTGTATGCTAACATACCTTAAGAAAAGGTTAAGCCAAGTTAATAGAGTACTATGTAATCATATTCTGGTAAAGTTGAGAGAGGAACTCATATTCTGTGTGATAATTCATTTAATGATAAATGCTGAGAATAAATAAGCATGATCAAATGCTTATGTTATCAATGTTGGCTCCTAACTGTGTGGAGCAATGAATTAAGGTTTGATCATCAATAACTTGATCTTAAGAATCCAAATGGTTATTTGTGGAAAACCATAATGGAGGGTGATGATATGTAAGAGGAATCCTAACCCTAAAAAGGGAATAGTGGTATTACTTTGTGTTGCATGGTGTTGATATGTAAGCATTATAATTGTTATCAAGAGTACTAATTATGCAGGTATGTTGAGATGATGAGCATAGCCAGGTATGGGCTATGATGCTCTATATATTGAAAATGTTTTATAAGCCTTATAAGCCTTCATATGCTTTGTTGCTTAGTGAGAGGTAACCTAAAATTAATGAGCTATGTGTGCCATATGATGTTTTAATTATTGAAATTATTTATGGGCTTCATAAGCCATAATATGCATTGTTGCCTACTAAGGGGTAATAAAAGGTAATATGAACCTTGTGAACTATGTGGAATGCTCGTGTAGCAAGAATGATGATTACCTTGGTCAGATGACCTGAAGGTATTAAGTTACCTGTTAAGTGGTAATAAGTATTCTATGATGAACTAAAGGTTTGAATACCCATATTCTATAATCATGATGATGAACTTGTTAAGAAATAGAAATGTACTTGATGAGATGAGGGATTAAGATTCCAATACTTTGGTAAAAGAGTATGGCTACAGGCCATGACTCCACAAAACAATGCCATACATTAGCTATGTGATCTAAGCCTGAAGAGAGTATATGCTACGGCTATAACTCTATAGTGAAGATGCCAATATACTCTGGAAAGCTAATTGCAGTTTGACACATGATGTGTAAAATATAATCAGCCGTGTAGTGTATTTGCATAAAGTTGAAATACGAGAAACATTGGTTGATATTATCCTACTTAGTATAGCGGATAAATATTATACATGTTCTTCATATTCCTTATTGGATTAGTGACATGCTGCTCTATCAGGTTAATGTTAGACAATGAATTAACTATTGTTAAATAATTACAATTCCTCTGTTCAGATTTATCTTGTTAAAATACAATAATAATGTTTCTGATGGAGAGTTATATCTCTCACTGGGGCAATTTATAATTATCTCACCCCCGTGGGAACCACATTTTTAGGTGGACGCGGACGAGGAGGCAGGAATCCTTCAGTAGGCGAAGGACAACAACAACAACAACAGGGACAGTAGTGATTTCTCAAGTGGAGATACTGGATGATATGCCTTGTATAGATGTACATAGTGTTGGGTTTATAGGGGAGGCAGAGAAGGCAGCGAAAATAAAAAAAATTCTACTCCCCAAACCCAGAACAAGGAAACGCGTCAACGTCTATACAATAGGAAATGATGGTTTGTGGAATCATACCTTGTCTCGAGGCTTGCTCGGTGACAATACCTCACGGCTTGTGCAGTCTTCACCTCCGGTCTTGGACGGTGTCTGTGCAGCTCCTGGTCGCACCGGGACTGACGACTCCTGGTCTCACCCGAACTTTTGGGATTGACAACTATCCTCCGAGTGGTAGAAATATCCCGCCTCTGAAGTAGTCCACACGGACCACCTGGAACTCCAATCACCTTGTCTCACAAGGAATTGGAAGGAGTCACACCCTCCCATCAGTGTACTAGTCACCGACACACTCTCCTACCACCAGTCACTTTCTACAATTGTCTTTCCCTTGCTGTGCCTCCCTTATCGGGTAGCACTTGCTCGGGCTCTCTCGGTTACCAAAACTAGAGAGAATGACAACTTTACAGAGCAACTGGATGCACTATGTTGTCTTTGAGAAGCCCCCAATACCCCTATATATATAGGAGGGTCATGGGACAGTGTTCTCTATCCAGGGCAATGCGGGACTAAAGCAGGAGTAGAAGGGTTCGAGATTTTCCACAAAAACAACCAATTGCGCAACCTGAACCGATCGTTTCATTTCTGAAACGGTCGGTTGGGGACCTGAGCCGGTCGGTTGACACCTCAACCGATCGGTTGGGACCTATGAAATGGTCGGTTCACTTCTGAATCGGTCGGTTCATGGCCCTGGTCAGTTCTTGATTGTCTTTTCTTCTTTTGTTTCTAATTGGTATCAAATACCAATCCTTGTTCCAATCAAATTGGGCAAGTGAAACGAAAGGAAAATTTCTCACCAATCCTACTTTCCCAACTTGCTCGGTTGCAACAGTTGAACCGATCACTTCAACACTTGAAGCAATCGTTTCACCCTGTCCATGAGCCAATCGACTCACCACCTCAGCCGATCGGTTCACCAAGCTGAGCTGATCGGTTCATCACATTAGCCGATCGGTTGGGAGTGCAGATTGTGCAGAATCAATCAATTGCAGTTTCAATCAATCTGATACTCCAATCAATGTGTCCAACACTTTGAACATTATGACATTGAGCTATCAATAATTGAGTGTTTAATTGAACTACTAAACTCCTTTAGTAATCAATCTAAATATAGTTTGTGGATAAAATTCCTCTTCCAGGTTAAATCCTATGTGTGTGACCCTGCATGTCCTTTTCACGTTGACAGTGAAAGTCCATAACACTTATGACTTCACAAGCAAAGAGCGGTTCCTAGTCACACATCAGTGCTACCCAAGTGAAAAAGAAAGTTAGAGAACAACTTTCAATCCTACAATCCGTGAATGGTGTTACAGTGAATGTATAATTCCTTTATCACTGATATCCCGAATGAACTCGAGGCATGGAACATTCATCCTGTCAACGTTCATTCACTTTCTTGATCTCAGAGTAGATTGGAAGAGATATGTATGACATCAATATCACATACTGATTCACACATGCGTGCACACCTTTCTCAATCCTACTCATCAAGTGGCCATGGATATCAAACTCCCTCAGGAGGGACAAATCCCATATCTATCACTCACCCCTCAAAAGCCCCATGTGTCAAAGCCACCCAAATCATCTCCTTTATAACAACCCATGTTTCAGGACTGCGTTTGATGATGTCAAAGTGTGCCCAACGACATGTGTTGAGTGTAGTGATTTCCGGTCAAAGAATCACACTCACCACCATCACTGTGAGTACTGACTGTGACTACCATGTCATGGTTCTATGTGTCAAACTCACGGTGGGTCTGTCCGGTACACTTATTCTCTAACAAGTACCTATGTGTTTGGTTTGATATCTCTATATCATGACTAATGAGATTCTGTCATCAACCAACACCACAATCTAGTCTTGTGTGTCATTGTTGTCTATCTACCTTCCACAATGACATCTGACTAGGGACATAACAAGAATGTACAAACTCTTAGCATCCATATGATCTCATCATTCAGGTCCTTAACCTGAAAGCATACGTCATTGAGTACTGTCATTCTCTAGACATTCAATCTGTTCTATCACTATCTCAAATGTCTGAACCAGAAAGAATTGGAAGCTTGCCATTGATGTTTATCAAATCAATCTTAATGTATCCCATCAATCATCCCATGATTGGCTCTCAGGGCATACATACCAACACATAGAGTCCTATTTGTCATCTCTGTACTCTCAGGTACTCAGAGTAGTAGTTAGTGCTTTTTAGATTTTGGCTCAGTGCCTCGAGATTTGATACTGTCCGTGTTTAGTTCAACAGGGCAGTTGATGCTTGTAATTCTCAGAAAAAGATGATGCAAGACATGTACTTGTAAACTAGTATGTAATTAAATTACTTAAATTCTTTATGAAAGAGTTTTCCTATGTGTGGACCTCTCTATAAAATGGTTTTAATTTTTAGTGATTTTCGGTAATCTGCTACTTAGTGATCGCTTCCGCTAAGTTAATAACATTTTATTTGAACGATGCGTCACATAGAGGAAATTCATTCTACTTGTGTGGCCCTCCGATAACAAAAGGGGAGGTCTATCAGTCTACTCCCCAAGTCCTCCTTTATTCTCAGGGACAACAGGTTCACTGACCATGGAAAAGACTACGAAAAATGTTGTTAGCACTTGCATCCTTCTCCTGTAGAGTCATTCTTTCTCATCTGCTCTCCCTATTCTTCTTTAATTGCACCTACTACTGACTCCTTCTCCTTATCATGGTCTGTGAGTTATGGTGGAGAGGATGTGTTGGAGGCTACTTCGTTCTTACCAATAGATTCCCACTTCCACTTAGGGTCAATCAACCACGAATCTCATTCTTAGTGATCTAAACATGTCCATCATGTTCTTCTGTTGAAGTACTAATCTAGCGGGGAAGCAACACTTTGCCTTTGATCAGTATATAGCATGTTTCACATCTCTTTGTTGTATGAAATTCTGTATAAGTTGGAATTGACGTAGTATGCTATCTGATATTCCCTACATAACCAGTATCTTCATTATTGTTAGAGTACTTCTACTATGTCATCAATAGTTGGAACATCTCATAAGTTCATCTATATGAACTTCTAGATGCATACAATACTGACTCCTATGTTCATAATACTAGGACATACGATTTCTATTATAGAATAATAATAATGGTCTATAGTTCAGAACCCTTTCCAACTTATAACTCTTCTATTAATATTAAGCACAATTTTATATTGTGAACATTCTCTATCATTTTGGAAGCTTGAATCGATATAACTCTTTACATCAAACTCTTCCTTATTACCATAGTTCAACAACTGATCCTTAGTGCATCTCAAATACTAATGGATATTCTTTATGGTGTTCCAATGACCCTCATTGGAATCTGAGTAAAAACATCTTGTCATGTCCAACACATTCAAGATAATGGGATGAGTACATTATATGGCATACATGATCCAAATGTGAATTCATATGACATCTCTTCCATTCTTCATTAGGTTCTTGGTAGACTAATCCCATCTATATGGATATATTCTCTCTCATTGAATCCTTCATGTTGAATCCTTTCAGCATATTTCCAATATATGTGCTCAAATTTAGGTTTTGAAACTTTCCAGAACTATCTCTATATATCTCATTCCTATCACATAGAATGTTTCACCTAATCCTTCATTGTGACCGCGGTCGATCTGACCACGACCTCAGTCATTCCTCTCTCTCACGACAACATCCACACCACGACAGCGATTCCACGACGCCACTGCTACCTCACCAACCATCGCCTTTCCTCTCCACCGCAGCGACGACATCAACTCCCTCCATCTTCCTCAAGAGCGACATTGTCTCCCTACCATCGCAGCACCACCGACGCCCATGGTCGCCCCTACACCGCAACCAGGCGACAACATCGACAATGACCTACACCCACTGTGCCACCACCTCTTCTCCAATCGCAACCCTAAACGATGACCATCCTCAGTGCAACCCATCCACCTCCTTCATCTGCCGTCTGCAACTCGTGCAACTAACCACGACCGAACTTGCTACACTGTGATCTCGGTTGTTGACACCATGACCGCGGTTCTTGACACCGCGACCACAGTTCTTGACACCGTGACCGCGGTATCTCCAAACCGCTCGTTGTACTCCATCTCCTCACGTTCGCGACCAACACCTCCACCTGCTCCTGATCAGGGTCGTGCCTGCGATCTTCCAAGCCGCGACCGCAGTGCCAACAGACCGTGACCACTACTCCCATCACAACCATGACCCAAGGCAACACTAATCACGCCCGAGGTGATCATGTGTAGCACTGAGCCGCGACCCGTAGTCCTCCCTGTCCCTACCCACATCCGCAATCACAGTTTTTAACTATCGCGACCATGCAAAGGAAAAGGAGCCCGTGGTCAGTATTATACAGAAGACTCGACTGAGGTCTTTTAAAACGGAGCCAACAACCCTCCCAATCCAGCACTATAAATAGCCCCAATCTGGACCATAGAAAGGGGGGAAGGCAGACCTGGGGTCCAGACCCGGGAAGGGAGTCTCGAGTCCACGATCGTGTCTTGAGGCCAAAAGGCTGCTGGATCAGATCCAGACGCCAGAAGGCTATCAGACTCGATCTAGAGCCCCGTGGGAGTGTCCTGAGGTCCGAGGACCAAGGCACTCAACCTACATGCTCCATCAGCCACCAGCCTCCATACTCTCTCTCCTCCATCTCTATCTCAGATCTACTCTCTCTAAGGACGTAAGTCAAGGAGAGAGGAGATTTGTGCTACGTTCATCTCCACCACTAAGGAGAGAGAAGATCCGCATCACCACTCTCCTCTACCACTGGTCTACGATCTCCAAAGGTGGAAGTTGAGGAGAGATAAGATCACTCTCCACCGCCATTCTCTCACCTTCAATGGGTTGTTGTTTGGAGCAGATCTAGAGAGAGAGAGAGAACCAAGGAGTCCAGAAGGACGAAGAGGAGGACTGAGGAATGAGATCTGGCCTACACGAAGACTGAGGAGTGAAAGCCACCTCTCCTCTACGGGCTATATCTCTTTCTTCTTCTCTTTCATTCTACTGCATTCCTTAGTTTCTTATACAAACGATGTTCATCTGTCTTTGTTCGGTGCTAACCATGCTTGTCTGTGGCTAGTTAGCTCCTTCTTGGCTATGTAGTCCGATCCAGGCATGTATATGTACTTTTTCCTTAAGCAAGTAGATTCATATCAGATCTAGTATGTTGCATGTTTTATTTTCTCTTTCTAAGTTATGATTGCTAGTTTGGTTGATCTCTTACTGGCTTGAACTGTTATTTCTACCTGTATCAAGAAACTCGTTGTAGGAATAGCTAAGAGATGACAGTTGGATCTAGGGGTGAGCAAATAATGGTCCAGACCACAAAACCGGACCGGACTGCTCAATTCGGTCTGGTCCGGTCCGGTCCATTTTGAGTTCGGTCCGGTCCGCGATCTGAGAATTTCGATAAGTTCGGTCTTCGGTCCGGTCCAAAACCGGTCCGATCCGATCCGGACCGCAGATTGACTTCAATATAAAATTCATATACATTTGAAGGTGTATTATATAATAACTACAAATAAAGTACATATATAAGCACTACTAGTATAAATGTTTGATACTAAAGTTATATAATTGTTAGAAGTGACTAAGATTATCAAATTTTTACAATTAAATAAGTTGTAAAACACATAAAAAAGGCTGATTACGGTCCAAACGGTCCGGTCCGGTCTGGTCTTAGCACAAAACGGTCTGGTCCCGGTCCGGTCCTACCTCAAAATGGTTCGGTCTGCGGTCTGGTCCGGTCCGGTCCGGTTTTGGACCGATGCTCAGCCCTAGTTGGATCTAAACCTGAGAGGAGGACGATCCGATGTTTTCTATTCCTAACATCTTAGAATATACTAAGACCCGAGAGGGAACTTAGCATATTCCGAGGTGTTGATATGTCATTCCTCGAGAGAGGGTAAATGACATATTGTTGATGGTTTTAGTCACGCTTCGTGAGAACGAGTGGGATGACCCCACATGATAGATTCCATTGTTCGTACTAGATGCTTGTTTAGGTGTTCGAGGGTTGTCTACGCCCGAGAATGAGTGCATGGACTGCCCTATTTGTGGTTATATAGCCAGGAACTCTCTTTCTCAAATTAGTAGAACCAAGAGCTCTGTTTTGTTTTGTTTTCTTTTCTTTGTTTAGTTTTAATTCGTGACAACCTGCTAGACTAGTTCTATCACATACTTTTATTGACTGTCGTCTTGGCTTATCTGACTCAAGAATGAGATCTGTGGCGTCCTAAAAGTCACCACATCTTTGTGTTCAACCCCGTATATCTACTTTGACCCCGTAATAAAGTTGGCCTAGAAGGTTTTAGGTTATAAATTTAAAAGTGTGATTCCTTCCTTTGTCCCACATTTGAATCCAGACGTGAGAAAAAGGTTGATCAGAGTCATCCCTAGCAATGAACCATCCTCCTCCTCATCTTCCTGCTTGATTCCTTTCGATGAGACCCTTTTTGTCTCAAATTAGGTTGTTAATCGGTGTAATGATCTTCTTCGTCAGAGTCCTTTTCCATTTAGAGCCCTTTCTGACCCAGCTTTAGGCACCAAGCTATCATCGATCAAGCGGCAAGATTGCTTTTTGTTCATCACTTATCTGCCCTGGGTGTCGAGCGTGAGTGCTTTCACAATTCAATGTCTAGCACGAAAGCCGTTCACGAATTCTACACAAATTTACAGTGGAATTACAACTCATTTGTACCCCCTCTGAATACTCAAGTTATCCTTACTTCTTTGATAGCCGGGAAGAAATTCCAAATCTTAGAGGATATCCTGAGCATCTTTTTGTCAGGGGCCGATGAGAATGATACTTGGCGTAAGAATTATGGTGAGTATTTTGACCTGCTGGACCCCAAAGGTTTCTACAAGAAAAACAAGATCACACTTCTCGATATCCATCATTACTTGAAGAAACCTAACGTTCCCTATAAGAAGAAGAGAACCCTACCCTCCTCCTCCTTAGATATCAAGAAGCATATATTAGCCCTAGTGGTCAACTATAACATCCACCCAAAGAAAAACCAAATGGATATTGCAGAGAACACTACGGTGATAATGTACTGCCTCTTAGAGAATTTCAGAGACAAGTGGTCTAGATACATCCTCCACCACATTACTTGCTTTGACTTTGGCAAGAACATCTGTGGCACCCATCCTCCATATCCTGCCCTGATATGTGATCTTTTCCAGTTCACCACTGAGAAATCACTCTTCTCTGACTTCCACTACAGACCTGCCAGGAAGGGAGTGTGTATCAGTGAGATATCCAGAAATCTATGCTATCCTTTCCTCCACCACACCCGGTGCCTCACCCTCTGCCTTTTCCTTAGCTGCACCCGCCTCTACCTAACCCTAGCTCCTCTACCTCCTCAACCTACCTGACCTAGCCGTGCCTCATTCTGTATGTCCAATGAAGCCCTCATGGGTTATATGATACACCAACATGCATACAACTTCTAGGTCCAGGATCATCTGCACCAGGATTTATGTTCAATTATGTCAAACATGAACTTATCATGTGCACACCCATATCCCACCTACCAGCCATACCCCGGTAGTGATTATGCATCATATGAGTACAATCACATCTACCCTGCCCCTCCACCTACCTGCACCTTCCAGTGCTGCTCCCACACCTTCTACTACTGGTGGACCTACTCCAGTCATCTTGCCTCTACCTACTGGCCCCTTGGCTACTCTGCTTGCCAGTCTTGGCGATTCTGCTCCTTCCTTCCCTTAGGCCAATGAGTTCTGTGTTCTTGGTATGACTTGGGATGAGCAGAATGCTTGTTGGCCCAGTCATCATTTCGGTCCTTCGGTTGATGAGGAGATGCCTAACCAGGTTGATGATGAGATTGCTGATGCTGATGTTGGTGATGGTGATGATGTTGGTGTTGCATATGACGATGGTGATGGCTCTGATGGCTTCGCTGGTGACTCCGGTGATGAAGGCAATGCTGTTGCACCTTCAGACGGAGATGATGACTATGAGCCTAACGCTGAGGATGATGATGTTGTAGATGATGTAGATATAGATGACCTAGATGTCTAGATGGTCTTAGTTCTTAGTCTAGTTTGATGATCATATATATCTTTCTAGGCCATTTTGTATGAGAAACATCTGAGCACATGATTTGAGCTGTACTATTTTATCCTTAGCTTTCATCGCTTTTGACTTGTAGTTGTTTTTATGAGAACTTGCATTCTGATTTGTAATCTATGGTATGAGCACTCTTACTCTTTGATATATTTTATCCTATGAATTGGTGCCATGATTCACCATATTTTGATTATAACCTAGCTTGTGTGTTTCTCTCATCTCTATTTAATATATGTAATGAGATTGCATGTTTGGATATCTACTTGGTTGTGTTTGGAGAAGACCTGCTTATATGCTCTTCTACCCCCTTACTTTTTGATAATGTCAAAAGGGGGAGAGAAATTCAATGTTTTGAAACTCAATCATATTGTTATTTATTGCTTAGGTGATCCTTTTCTTATTCATTATATGCTTTATTATGTGACTTGCTAAAGGACCATATAGTACATGTATGTTATATCGCTTTGTGTAGAAAGACTAACTATGCAGGTTAAAGTAAGCATAGATTAAGGGAGAGCAATTCACATTGTTCAAATATTGAATCCCCCAAATTCACAAGGCAAAGGTTTAATTTCAATATCCTTTTCAATATGTTGGAGGAATGGTTTGTCAGTGTCAAAAAGGGAAAGAATGTTGACCTAGAGTTTATACATTGTCCATATTTTGATAATGACTTAACCATTCCATTCATATGTATCTAATATGTGTATTCAAGATTGATCTCAGGCTTTAGGTACATGAAAATGATCAAATTATACAAGCCCTAGCTTGTCAAGGTTCAAGTCAAATGCAATGCAAGTGTGCTAATAAGGAAATCACTTCAAACGACCTTAGAAGAATTTTTTAATCACTTGTATTGATGATATGACTTGTAACTAAGATGAGAAAAATATGTGGGACACTTAGTACCAAGTTTTAATCACTTTTTAGCCAAATTAGAAAATCAATCACAGGCTATTGATCGGTCGAGTTCCAATCTCAACCGATCCCATAGATTGATTTTCTAATGATATGCATCGGTCGAATTGTACATTCACAGAACTCGACCAAACATGCTTACTGACCAAATGCGATTTTGGCTAATCGGTTGAGTTTCCCAGGACAAACTCGACCGATAGTTTGAAAATTGGGTTTATCTTTTAGTCGATCGGTCGAGTTACCTTTATTGAAACTCGACCGAATGCACTGTACGAAAAATGCAGAAAAAATGATTATAACCGTTAGTGACTTGTTTGGACGAAAATAGATTCGTTGCCTTGAGAAAAAATGGCTATATTTTGGCCCTAAGTGTTCCCCAACTCAAGGGAGCACCCCCAACTATAAATAAGACCCCTTGGAGTTCAATCCAAGTTTGTTCATTCACTACATTCAAGGTCCTTGCTATAGTTGAGTGAGATACTACTCCTTGAGCTCCTTTCTCTCTCTAGTTTACACATCATTTGGTGATTTGTGAGTGAGTTAGGATTATTGTAAGAGAGCTCCACCTTTGTGCATGTAAAGCTCTCAATCTTCCACTACTTCCCTATCCTTTTCTCTTATTAAGAAAAGTTGAAGCAAGCTCCATCGAGTGAAGGAGCTGTAGCTGGTCCTCTTCAAGGGTGTTGAAGAGGTGGTGATCTTCTCCAAGTGAAGGAGAAGGCAAAGGTTAAAGATCTAAGAGGAGAAGCAAAGTCCTTCAAGGAGGAAGACTTGAGCTTCGGTGGGTAAGAACTAGGTGAAGGCTGAAGACTCAAGTTAAGTAGGTAAGTTCCTTCGTAAGGTGGAGATCTCCTTGCGATTGGGTGGGTAAATCCTTTGGTGGTCTATTGTTGTAAATCTCTTTGATGATATAATAGAGAAAATCATTTGCAAAGTCTTAAAGGCTGACCTCTCTAGGTAGTGGACTGACTCACTTCTAGTTTGAAGTGTGGAACCACTCTACATCCCTTTGTCAAGTACTTGCTATCAATCTCTCTCATCCTTGCTATGCTTGTTTAGATAGAACTTCAAATTGCCATTAATCTATTGCTCCAAATTGATATAATTTGAAGGTCGAATTTGTTTTGGGAGAAATTGTGTAGCTCTATTCACCCCCCTCTAGAGTACTTATATCCAACAAGAACGACCTTATCGCTCTCGCTGATCTCCTCCTCCATGCTAACCAGTTGTGTGACAAACTTGTTGAAGACGTTGAGATGGTCGACGAACCTTGTGCCTTCTTCCATGCGCAATTTGTACAATTGCCATTTCAACACTCATTGTTCGTCAGCGACTTCGCCATATATAACTTTTCTAAGACCTTCCATAATTTATTCGGTGAATCTTCATTGATCACCGAATACTTTACCTCTGTAGAAAGACTCAGACATAAAGTACTGACTGCCTTACACTCCATCATCCTCCAGTTGCCTTCACACATCTTGTCCGGATTTTCCCCTTCAAGAGCTTCGATTAGTCCTTGTTGGACTAAGACATACTTCACAGTGCTTTGCTACATACTGAAGTTGCTTCTTCCATCAAATTTGTTAATATGATGACTACCCACATTGCTAGTCGACGCTGTCATGCTTCACGTACCTCTGGTGCTTGTTGATCGTCTCATAGAAACCTTCGCTCTGATACCACGTGTTAGGATTCACGTGGATGCCCTCCAAGCCCAAGAATATTGGACTCCATTTTGAACATTATTTTTCCTTTCCTAATATTGCTGGACTTAATTATAATCTAATTAGGATAAGAACCAAATTCTAACAAAAACAAATAATTTCAACACATCCTGGCGGCTGCTACCATATAGAACCCACCAGAGGAAGCGTATATTAAGAACGACGTCCCAACCAATTTTGTTTACTTATTGAGCATGTCAATCAGATGGTAGGACTTACTGATGTTTGAATGTGTGCACTTATTCATCTCTATCTATTTGGGCCTATACACATTGTCTTCAGCATTTCCATCTTTTCTGAAATCTAATGAACGCAGAGCTTTCATAAGTAGCTGTTTGTTAGTGCCTACACAACAATACGTCACATTGATCTCTATCTCTTTCGGTTTATTATACATTATATTAACTTTCAATCTCTAGACCACCAATGTGAGCATGTTTCCTTAGGTTTGAATGTGACTATCCATGTTTCTCGAGACTTCTATGGTCAATATTTTAAGACCTGGTTTAAGCGATTACTACTCCAGCTGGTCCGACAGTGAGCATCAACGTAAACATATATATCCTGATAGATCATCAAGGTGGTTGCTGTTGAAAAATCTTGGTGGCTGTCTGCTGCTTTACTAGCAACGAATGCATCATTTTTAGCGACCACGCCCTTGCTTTAAGCCTTCAATATCCATGTCTCTGTCAATTAAGCGTCATTTCCTGCACACAGCCGCTCGTAGCCGTGTTGACTGCCGGTCCTAGAGCTTGGTAGGCAACATCGGAAGATACGCTTATTGTCGGCCTAGTTCCACAGGCGCAGTCAACTGCTTCTACACTCTAAAATGGGAACCTTCCCCGGTTGTCCCCAGATTGAGTTGTCGTGCGCCATATGTGGTCAATGGTGGATTTGCTCAACCTTCCGCTTTCCTGCAGGCTTCTTCGACCGCTTTGTGTGTGTGTGTTTATATATATATATATATATATATATATATATATATATATATATATATATATATATATATATATATATATATATATATATATATAAAAGTTACCACCGATGTGAGCATGTTTTTTTAAATTTGAATGCGACTACGCATGTTTCTCGAGACTTCTATGGTCAATATTTTAAGACCTGGTTTAAGCGATTTCGATTCCAGCTGTCAATTAAGCGTCATTTCCTGCACACAGCTGCTCGTAGCCGTGTTGACTGCAGGTCCTAGAGCTTGGTAGCCAACTTCGGAAGATACGCTTATTGTCGGCTTAGTTCCACAGGCGGAGTCAACTGCTTCTACACTCTAAAATGGGAACCTTCCCCGGTTGTCCCCAGATTGAGTTGTCCTGGAGGCTTCTTCGACCGCTTTCTGTATGTATATATATATATATATATATATATATATATATATATATATATATATATATATATATATATATATATATATATATATATATATATATGTCCATATTTATTGTCCGCGCAGGTAATTATCCGCCCACCGTTCGTACTATTCCGTAATTGCAGATGAGTATTTTATCTAGTTCTCCAAAAAATTTCATCCAAAAATAATATCATTTACCCCCCAAAATAAAAAAATCCGTCCTTATATATATATATTGTATATTTTGTACATAGTTACTTTTTTAGTCGTGTAGTTACTTTCTTATAACCATTGTTATTTTTTTGACAGCAGAGTTACTTTTGTGGTCATAAGAGTTACTTTTTTGGCTTTCGGGTAGCGAAACTCCAGGCTACCCGCGCGAGCAATGAATAAACGACATATATATATGTGTGTGTGTATATATATGTATATTGATTTGTCTCTAAAATTATGAAATATTTTTACACTACCAGTTTCCATGAGAATTTTCTCATAATAGTAGTGATTCTTTCTAAGCATTGTCGGAATAAAATTATATTTATCAGGAAGGTAATTTTGCAGTAAAGTTTTTGTTTCTTTGGATAAGTCTTCATTTTCTAAAGTTATTGTATGTATTGATGTTTTGAATATGAGTTTTGTTATGTTTTTTGCTGGAAAATCTACTTCCATTTCATCGTTACCTTCCTTAGTAAAAAATACTTGATTCTTAACAAAGGAATCTTCATTATCTTCCCTTGTTTCATCGACTTGGTTTTTATTTGAGCATTCTCCGAGCATTGTATTAAATATATGTTCATCCTCATCATCATCATTATACCTTTCATATATATATTTTTGAAGATTTTCAACCTTATCTTTTAGTTCAATGATTTCTATTCTGATTTTGTTTTGTTCTTTTCTCAAATCTTCTATAGAAATATGTTTATCATTAGTCTTTTCATGTTCAATTCTTTTCATTACATGATCAAATGAGTAGAAAAACAAGATCAAGGAGGTTCCCAAAACTCCAGTGACGTTCCTGACGGTCACTCGGTGAGATCAACAATGTGCTCAACGGTGCCTTTCATGTAATAAAATATTCAACTTTCATTTCATCGTTACCTTCTCGGAATGCCCCCCAGTTCCATTCTATAAGAGATTGACCATCAAATTGACATAAAGTAAGATCAGGAGTTTCTTCAAATTGCAGGTCAACCGGTGTTGGTCTAGAGTAATAATTTTTTGTTTTTGAAAATCGAGCAGTTTTACCAAAGCTGATTGTATTTAGTTTAGGTATCTCTTCTTCATCTGAATATGATGAGTCTCCATATATTGTATTAACAGTTAGTTTTTGAAGATTTAATTGGTCTAGACGACTTGTGATTTCATGTGTTAATTCATCAAGTTGTTTATCGAACTTAATGGGTGCCTTTTTTCCTAATATAATATTTCCATTTATAGTTTGAGGAACAATTAATGGAAAATTTTTTGTTTCTACTTTCTTTTGATATATTGGTACTTTGCTAATATCAATATATATATATGATATTCTCTCGCTACCCATGCGGGTAGTGAGGCTTTGTTACCCATGATTTGAGTAGGCAGTGGCACATATAGTAAATATTAAATTGTCGGTTAACTTTCAATTGAACGGTGGCATTCACGGTAAAAAGTAAAGGACCGATTACGTTTTAAGCTGACGGTGGCAGATAATGTAAATAGCAAAAGTGGCAAAATTCACACATGAACCCGATGGCACACACATATTTTTAAATTTTAAAATGTAATACATATATTATTGGTCAATTAACCTTAATCATCAACCCTAATCCACCTCTAATCATTCACTTCTATCAATTATCCAAACGTAAATCAGCCCTTCTAGCAAACACATCAAACTTAGCCACTACAAAACTCTTCCACCCAAAAAGCTCCCCTTGTCCCACCATTTGACATATATCCGTCTTTCCAGAATTGGTGGTAACCATATGCGAGAGTTTGAATCTGGAATCCATAATTCTCACCTCTTGTCTATCTAACCATGATACGAAATTCCGGTAAATGTCAACGTGTAGGAATATTTTTAATTCATATTATTTTATTTTCCTTCTTAACATGTGCAATCAACCTTTTCTGATGTTCTACGATTTCTGTCGGTATTTTACAAAATATCTACCGTCATTATAATTTGTTCATACTTATTACAGTATGTCTAACCACATTACATTTTGTTACCACATACACAAATTTCACAAACTCACTTGTAGTTTCAATTTAAATTATATGTAGAGGATATATGATTTGTCAATGAGAGCTACATATTATAGTATGCCTAACCACATTATATTTTGTTACTACATATATAAATTTTACAAACTCACTTGTATTTTCAATTTAAATTACAAATGACACTTGTTTATTACAATATGACTATCTATATTACAAAACTGTCACCTACATTATGGTTGGCTCTTATCTATTACAATGTGACTGTCCATATACGGACCCAAGCAGGAACATAAACATATAGGTGGAGTCTTCTAAAACAGATGCCTCTTTTAGCTATGAATACCGCTACCTTCAAAGCCATGTTGACATGCGGCGTATTGCACTTGACATACACTGGCACTGTTACAGGTAACTTACAAAGGAAGTTGAGTTTGGGCTTCATGGCTTGAATATGGAGCATGACTACTTTACTATTGAAATTACCATTCAAGCTTGCATTATAGATCTTAGGGGGAGCCATGCGGCTGAGCAAAGTTGTAACTGTGGCATCATCAATCAAACCATCACAACTGTCAACACATATATTTGTGTATCTTTGAAAAAATTGTTTTCTTATAACGTAATTGTAGCAGGTCAGATCAAAACTTAACATATATATATATATATATATATATATATATATAGAGAGAGAGAGAGAGAGAGTCAGGCTAGAATACACTCTAGTGTACAGATCACACAAATACACTCAAGTGTGTTTTCATATCAAGACTATTTTTTACAAAATTTAAACCATTGATCTTCACCGTCATACTATAACTATGCTACATACAAATTTTGAGCCCATTTGGATGAGTGTAAGTTACTCATCCAAGGGCAACAAAATCGACGCGCGAAACTAATTTGAAATGTATATACTTTTTGCGGTCTCAATAACATGACCTATAAATGTCTAAATGGGCTCAAATTTTATATATGAGCTATTCACAACATCTTTAAGAAGATTAACAGATTAGATTTTGAAAAAAAATATTGCATCATGCAAAACTACTTGAGTGTATTCTTCTCCGGATACACTCGAGTGTATTCTAGCCTAACTCTCTCTCTCTTTCTCTCTCTCTCTCTCTCTCTCTCTATATATATATATATATATATATATACATATATATAGTCAAGTTAGAATACACTTGAGTGTACAGATCACACGCTACACTCAAGTGATGTTTGCAAGACTTTTTTTTAAATGTAAACCGATGATCTTCATTGTCATACTATAATAAGGCTACATAAAAATTTTGAGCACATTTGGATGAGTATAAGACACTCATCTGAGGGTAACAAAATCGACGCAAGAAACTAATTTGAAATGCATAATTTTTGCGGTCTTTATAATGTGACCTATAAATGTTCAAATGGGTTCAAATTTTAAATTTGAGCTATTCACAATATGTTTAAGAAGATCAATGGATTAGATTTAAAAAAAATATTACATCATGAAAAACTACTTGAGTGTATTCAGCCCCAAATACACTTGAGTGTATTCTAGCCTGACGATATATATATATATATATATATACATATACATATATATATATATGTGTGTGTGTGTGTGTGTGTGTGTGTCTGTGTGTGTGTGTGTACATGTGTCCATATTCAATACCCACGTGGGTAGCTACCCGCCCCCTCTTTTAGAGTTTATTACTTTACACATGTAGAGGGTTATTTTATCTTGCAAACTGTTACTTTTCATGTATAAATAACTATATTTGTAACAACTATAATAAATATACAATTATATATATATATATATATTTGTTGTGTACTCTTCCTGGTATTGCTTTTTTAGTCGTATTGTTACTATTTTATCAACATAGTTACTTTTTTGTGTAGAGTGTTACTTTTCTGTCCATATAGTTACTTTTCGGGATGCATGGGTAGTCAAAGCCCAGGCTACCCGCTGGGAAATGAATGAACGACATATATATATATATATCATAATGAACGATTTTTTATATAGCTATAGCGCCCTTCACAAATTGCGGATACTAAAAATTTTCTTAATGACATAAGAAAACAAAAATGATTTATAACTAATCATAACACAAGATTACACATCGAAATATATATATATATATATATATATAATCATAATTAATAACGATTTTTTATATAGCTATAGAGCCCTTCACAAATTGCTGATACTAAAATTTTTCTTAATGACATAAGAAAACAAAAATGATTTATAACTAATCATAACACAATATTACACATCGATATATATATATATATATATATATATAGTTAGACTAGTGTACACTCGAGTGTACCAGAGGCACGGTACACCTCCGTTATTTTTAAAGATGCAGTAACTTTTAAAAAAATCTAAACTGTTGATCTTCTTAAATATCTTAAGAACATACTATATAATAAATTTCAGCTCATTTGGACACTTATAGGTCGTGCATCTAAAGGAGGCAAAAATCATGCATTTCAAATTAGTTTTATGTGTCGATTTTTCTGTCCTTGGATGAGTGACTTACACTCATCCAAATGAGTTCAAATTTTGTATGTGGCCTATTATTACTGTAACCATGAAGATCATTGGATTGGATTTTAGAAAAACATGCTCTAGATAGGCAAGCACCATTGAGGTGTACAACTTGGTCTGTACACTCGAGTGTATTCTAGCCTGACTATATATATATATATATATATCATTTTCATTGCCGCACAGGTATATTCTTTTGCTACCAATACCTGTGGACACGGTGGCATCAATAGTAAATACTACTAACTTTACTTTTATTTCGCAGATCCTAGTTTCTTCCGGTGTTCTTCCCGATCACAATAGCCTCCCGCTGGAGGATGACGACAACAATACCGATGACGCGATCGGGTAGTCTTTGTCATCAAGGGAATCATAATTGTCGAAGTTGTTGGCAGATTATTCCGTGGAGCTTGACCATGATGGCATCGGGCATTCGAGGGTCCCGTTCATCTCAGCGGAGAGAGAGGGGAGGCCTAAACTCCACCTCAAGCCTCCTCATTACAACCTACACGATGAGCTCCGCATTCTTTATTAATTAATGATAGTCTTCTATTGCAAATGGTCTCTCTATAGCCTTCTTGCTTGATGCCCCCTCCAAGATGCACGACAATATGATCGCGGCAAGTGATCAGGAAAATGCTTGCCGGTTGTCGTTGTCACTGATGTGTGCCTAATGTAGGAGTTAGCAGCTGAAGTTTCAGACGTTACATGTTGCTCCTGAAGAGCTATTCTTGCGTCTTCCCCGAATGGGCAGTGGGCATGTGGATGATCAACCACACTACTACCCTTGTCTTGGTGGTGTGCCTGCGATGCACGGTAGTACAACAATCAAGACGAAGCTAGTCAGATAGAAATATTACCAAGCACTCCAAAATTTGTTGTTCAATTTGACTTTAGGATCGTCACAAAGAGATGTACAAAGTGTTTTGGTAAATCCTAGATTGTATGGGATGTAGGAACTGTGTAATAATTTCATGAGGTCATAGTTGTACTTTCGTATGTTTGATAGTCGTCCTTCATTGAAGTGCACGAAACATAAAAAAAACTAGGTTTTCAGATATTACTGCCATGTTCGTTGGCGTTGCCATACTAGTTAAACATACGTCAACCTGTATAGTTAATTGATAAAATATGAAATAAAAATGAATACTATTATAGAAAAGAGCAATAGGATTTTACCATAAAGTAACTACATGGTATACAAAAATAGTTATTTGATCTAAAAAGTAACTATTTAACGCAAAAAGTAACACGAGATGATAAAAAGTAATAAATTGTTTGCTATAATTAATAAATAGATTAATATTTTGAATGTATGACTAGCACTCACAAAATACATGTACTGGTCTAATAAAAACTAATTAAATCACTTGCCATGTTCCTCCATTCTTCCATTTTGTTCTCTCTACTCTCTCTCTCTTTCTCTCTCTCTCTCTCTCTTTCTCTCTCTCTCTATATATTGACATGTTGAGTTACTTCACTCCTCCATAGGGCAACAATAAAAAAATCATTTTGGGATATCTTCTACGCATGAAAAAGATCTACATCACCCTAGATCTTAGCAATAACCCTTGATAGTGTGCAACAATTTTTTGGTGAAGGTAACCTGTTATATTTGACATATAAAGTACCACTTAGTATAGATAGTTGTTTTTCATACCATATCATTACTTTTTGTGTCCTGATATTTCTTTCAGTGTTATATAGTTACTTCTTGTGTCTTGGTGTTACTTTTGATGTCAGATAGATACTTTTCTATCCATATAGTAACTTTTTGTGTCTTGGTGTTACCTTTAGACCGTTACTTTTTGTGTCATGATGTTACTTTTTATGTCGTATACTTATTTTTTGTACCTTATTGTTACTTTTTGTGTCCTAGAGTTACTTTCAGTGTCAGATAGTTACTTCTCGTGCCATGATATTACTTTTAGTGTCAAATAGTTACTTTTCATATGATGTAATTATTTTTTATGGCATGGTATTACTCTTGGTGTCGGATAGTTACTTTTTGTACCACATCATTACTATTTGAGACAACAAGTAACTATATGACAAAAAAAGTAATTGTGCCGCTGGCATTGAAGCTCCTGTATAGGTCATCTGCAATTTGTTCAAGAACTCCTTATTACCTGCCATCTCCAAATCCATTTGTAATGCTAAAAGATATAGTTGTCCACATCATAATTCTGATCCATTTTCATGTTGTATCTCCGTCCCATTAGATAATTCGCCTCATTTTTACATGACAAAGACCAACACATGTAGAGGATCTGGAAGCTAGACAGAGAGACTACTTAAACCATGAAACTTGCACTTCTCATTCTCCATGTGTTATTATAATAGAGAATGGTTAATTGCTCCATGCGTTATCATAACATATAATGGTTAATTGTATCGCAATACCCCTTTCACCTATAACTATTTCCACCTAGTTTCATGTATATCCAGCTCTGGTCTCACTAAAAAATTGTTTGATGATAATATTGTTGGTATGTATGCCCTGAGAGCCAATCATGGGATGATTGGTGGGATACATTAAGATTGATTTGATAAACATCAAAGGCAAGCTTCCAATTCTTTCTAGTTCAGTCATATGAGATAATGATAGAACAAATTGAATGTCTAGAGAATGACAGTACTCAATGACGTATGCTTTCAGGTTAAGGACATGAACGGTGAGATCATACAGATGCTAAGAGTTTGTACATTCTAAATATGTCCCTAGTCGGATGTCATTGTGGAAGGTAGATAGACAAAAATGACATACAACACTAGATTGTGGTGTTGGTTGATGAAATAATCTCATTAGTCATGATATGGAGATATCAAACCAAACACATATGTACTTGTTAGAGAACAAGCGTACCGGACAAACCCACCATGAGTTTGACACATGGAACCATGACATGGTAGTCACAGTCAGTTCTCACAGTGATGGTGGTGAGTGTGATTCTTTAACCTAAAATCACTACACTCAACACATGTCGTTGGGTACACTTTGACATCATCAAACGCAGTCCTAAAACATGGGTTGTTATAAAGGTGATAATTATGTGGCTTTGACACATGGGGGTTTGAGGGGTGAGTGATAGATATGAGATTTGTCCCTCCTGAGGGAGTTTGATATCCATGGCCATTTGATGAGTAGGATTGAGATAGGCGTGCATGCATGTGTGAATCAGTATGTGATATTGCTGTCATACATATCTCCTCCAATCTACTCTAAGATCAAAAAAGTGAATGAACGTTGACAGGATGACTGTTCCATGCCTTGAGTTCATTCGGGATATCAGTGACAATGGAATTATACATTCACTGTAACACCATTCATGGATTGTAGGATTGAAAGTTTTTCTCCAAATTTCCTTTTCACTTGGGTAGCACTGATGTGTGACTAGGCACCGCTCTTTGCTTGTGAAGTCAAAAATGTTATGGACTTTCACTGCCAACGTGAAATGGACCTCTAGGGTCACACACATAGGATTTAACCTGGAAGAGGAGTTTTATCTACAAATGATGTTTAGATTGATTACTAAAGGAGTTTAGTAGTTCATTTAAACACTCAATCAATTGATAGCTCAATACCATAGTATTCAAGGTGTTGGACTGATTGATTAGAGTATCTGATTGATTGAAACTGCGATTGACTGATTTGCATAGTCTACTGCCCCAACCGATCGACTAATGAGATGAACCGATCAGCTCAGGTTGATGAACCGATCGACTCAAGTGGTGAGTTGATCGACTCATGTGTCATGAAACGATCAGCTCAATTATTGAACTGGTTGATTCGTGGAACAACCGAGATCGTTTGGAAAGTCAGAAGACTATTTTACAAATATAATTTGTTTCACTTGTAAAAATTCGATTTGAACAAGGATTAATATTTGATTAATTGGAAACAAATTTGAAAGTCAATTTGAGTTGGACCAGGACCATGAACCGATCAGCTTAGGTGTCCCAACCGATCGATTCAGTTGTGAACTGATCGGCTCAAGTCCCCAACCGACCATTTCATGCTTGAAACAATCAGTTCAGGTGGCACAGTTGGTTGTTTTGTGGAAGGTCTTGAACCCTTCTACTCCTTCTTTCATCCCACATTAGCCGGGGTAGAGAACTCTGTCCCATCACCCTCCTATATATATGGGTATTGGGGGCTTTTTAGGAACAACAAATCAGAACACCAGTTTCTCTGTAAAGTTGTCATTCTCTCTGGTTGTGGTAATCGAGAGAGCTTGAGCAAGTACTACCCGATAAGGGAGGCACAACAAGGGAAAGACAATTGTAGAAAGATAACTGGTTGTAGGAGAGTGTGTCAGTGACTAGTACACCGATAGAAGGGTGCGACTCCTTCCGATTCCTTGTGGGACAAGGAGATCGGAGTTCCAGGTGGTCTGTGTGGACTACTTCAGAGGCAGGAGACTTCTGCCGCTCGGAGGGCAACTGTCGATCTCGACAGTCCCGGTGGGACCAGGAGCTGCACAGACAACGTCCAAGACCAGAGGTGAAGACCGCGCAAGCCGTAAGGTAAAGTCACTGAGCAAGCTTTGGGACAAGGTATGAATCTACAAACCATCCTTCCTACTGTATAGACGTTGATGTGATTCCTTCATTCTGGGTTTGGGAGAAGAAATTTTTTGTTTCCGCTTCCTTCTCTGTCTCCCTTAAAACCCAACAGTGGTATCAGAGCCACGTCAACTGCTCTATACTTTAGGATTATCGATGTGATCGATTTTAATTTATCTCCTTTAATTATTGCATATTATGTGAATAATATTGGCTTTATGCATGCCCAAATCTAAATCCACAAATCCCAATATACATATGTGATATGTGATATGAATGAACTCGATACGCGTCACCCTTAAATGAGTTTTGTGGTGGATGTATAGCGTGGTTATGGCTAATAAACCCTATGTATATGTGCTTAGTTGTATGTGGTTGTTTTCATCTCGGTCTGCACACTGATTCCCTACCTCCTTTTCTTGATGTAACTTGAGATAACTCGAGATTTCTTTCCTACCTTTTCTCCCCCCTAATATAACTCAGGGTTTCCCAATTCAAATGTAAAATAGGATAGATCTTTTATTTCTTTTTGTGTCGAAGAACGGCGGACAACCTGATGCAACTGAGATGATCGGTTCAAGGCGTGAACCAATCGGTTGGCGTTCCAGATGACCGGTTCAAGGAGCGAGACGATCGGGTGGCGGCCATGAGGAGATGCACGATGACTAGGTGAACCGATCGGTTGGAGGAGCCAACCGATCGGCTGGTGGCACCCAGACGACCAACCAAGGCAAGCAGGTCATTAATGTGATGAGTTGATCAACTCGAACGACTATAACACTTCATCATGGACAGTTGCATGTCATGTAGACCTAGATGACCGTAATTCCTCTTGGCTCGAGGAATCACATTAGGATGGCTATAATAATCATTTTTATCATTTTGCATGTTTTCTGTGGGATATAGCATGTATATGATACATACTATATATTGTGGTGATTGGATATGTATATGTACCTATAAAAACCAAATTTCTCATTAAATATTAAAGTTTTAGATGCCTTCCAAATACGACACACGTGAAAAGCTTGATCGACAAAGTGTGGGCACGCCCTAGCGTGGTGCACCATCTATCTCGTGGAAGTGTGAATGATGGATATGAGGGTCTGCCCTAGCAGGGTGCATATTCATCATGTTGGCTTTGGGTCAGACTTAACAAGGTGACCTAGATAGGATCTAGAACCTTGAGGTATGGAGGTGATCATGGCAAGGAGTTGCATATGACATCTTTCAAGAGTTGCACATGATGTAATTGGTAAAAGTTGCCTACCTGAAAGATCTAAGTTGTGGGTGACAACCCTAGCTGGTCCATGACTCGGAGGATTTCAGGATCTTGACCCACTAGAAGATTGTACGCTGCAATCTTCCGAATTGATAAGTGAGGACTATCAATTTAAACAAAATAGTGGGAGCGATAATTAATTAAAGTCTTAACTATATCATCAACCTTTCAAATCAATCAAATAAGTCAAATTTGAGTTTTGGACTAAATTGCATATATTTCCTTTTGTAGTAAAAATGACAACAAACAACAATCACTTTTCGTTGCGATCAGTCCTTAAAAAGGACAAGCTGAATGGGACTAACTTCCATGACTGGTTTAGGACATTGAGAATTGTTCTCACTCAAGAGCAAAAGCTCTATGTCCTGGATACTCCAGTTCCCGAGGAACCTGCTCCTACCGCACCAAAGGCAAAAATGGATGCTTATAAGAAGCATTCTAATGATTTCATTGATGCAAAGTGCTTGATGTTGTGCTCCATGAACCACGAGTTGTAGAGACAACATGAGAGCATGGGTGTCATTGAGATGATTCAACAGCTTAAGAACATGTATGAAGATCACGCACGGCAAGAGAGATATGATGTCTCCAGGGCGTTGTTCAAGTGTGTCATGACAGAAGGAGATCCAGTTGGTTCTCACACACTCAAGATGATTGGGTATGTGGAGAACCTGACAAGACTGGGATTTCCTCTGAGCCAAGAGTTGGCTACTGACGTGATACTGCAATCGTTGTCAGAATCCTACAGTCAGTTTGTGATGAACTACAACATGAATAACTTTGACAAGACATTGAAAAAGTTGTTGGGCATGTTGAGGATAGTCGAGGCATAGATGAAGAAGGACAAGCCTAAGTCTGTGATGATGATCAGCAACAAGAAAGGCAAGTCCAAGCGCAAGGGCAAAGGCAAGGCTAAGAAAGGTTCTGATGCTAGCCAGCAGCCCGAGTTGTCTTCAACTCTTAAGGCCAAGGGAGGCGTGACCAAGAGAGGCAATTGCCACCATTGTCAAAAGTCAGGACATTGGAAAAGGAATTGTCCACTCTATCTGGAAGAACTAAAGAAGAAGGAGGCGACAGACGTCTCCATGAAATAAACTTGTAACACTTTTTGAGGTATATGATACCAAGACATAAAGTGTAAAACACCCAATACATGGGACAAGTGTTTCCACCATAGATAGTTTATTTTCAGCCTTGAAGTCATGTAATAGAGTTATGAACTGCTATTTGCCAATGGATAGAAACACATTATTTTTTCATATTGTATGACAATGATATCCATTAATAATGTTGATGTTTCAAATTCAAAGATATGATCTTTATGGAAATGCCTTGTTTATCTTGTGGTACTTGGTATGCATAAGATAAAATGATACCTAAAAGTTATTGATAACTCAAACAATCAAATTAGCATAAATCATGAGAAATTCATTTCTAGTTTCCATATGATGGATAAATCTAGACTCTTTTGGTTAGAGAACCAATAAGAGACATGAATCTCTTATACATGATTAATAAATCTTCACTAGTAGTAGTTGAAGATTGATTATCCTATTAGGTATGATACATGTGATGTATTTACATACCTATTGGACTTAATGCTAGTACTTCAAATGGTGTTTAGAGAAATACCAATATGAATATCTTGAAGTGTTCAAGAATATTATAGATGAAGTACGAATTTGGTAAAGTGTTAATTCTTGATGAGATCAATGAATGAAATACTTGAACCAAATGTTTGAGATCCTTATGAGTGATTATGATATAGTGTATCATAGTGAGCTCGTGATTAAGGCATGGTGATGTCTAAATCAAAAGGATTCATACTCTAAGGAGTTAGAGGATGATTATCAAATAACTAAATTCTTCTTAAATAAAAGAATACCCCACACTAATAAAGGACATTAAGAATTACAAGGAGTTGTGAGTTCTTATATCCTTGATAGATACACCTCGATTATCTATGTGATGAGTTGGCCATGTGATGAGTCAACTATCTAGATGAATATGAGGAACCAAATTTTGAGTTATGATTTGTGACCATTATATCCTAAATGACTTCCATGTGAACCATAAGGTATGACCTTGATGGTAGCACCCATTGGGATGAAATCCATAAGTGTGAATGAGTCTTAAGTGTTAAGACACATGGATGACATTTTGAGAAGGATGATGCTTGTTGATTGCAACTTAATGACTAAGAGATTTAGCATACAGATACTGAAACCACATTCCTATAAGGAATCAGACAAGGATGTGTACATGACACAACCTATAAGGTTTATGAATCCATTAATGCAAATTCTAGCAAGGCAATTAGCAACTAAGAACTAAGCTAAACACTACAGCAAGTAAGAATCTAGGTTAACCCTAATTAACAAGGCTAAGCATATAGCTAGAGTGAACAAGGGCAATTAAGATAGATTAGCATTAACAAGCTAAAATGACAAGTTAGGTTTTAAGAAATGGATTGGATAGGTGGGTCGTTTGGGAATGTGATTTGATATTAGTTGGGGGAAGGTCAACATAGCATGCAATTATCACAGTTCACTCTAGATTACCAAACCAAACAACAAGGCAAGTGTTATTAGAATATACACTATACTACTAGTTGGGGAACTAGGGTTAGGTGTAATTCTAGTAAGACTTGGCAAGTCTAGGTTTCTAGGGTAAGTGGTATTGGGGCAATTGAGAGCCAAGGGTAGTAATGGGAGTAGAGATGAGGGTGTTTCACCTCATGTTACTTGCCATTTAGCCTTTAGGAGACTCTAGGTAATTGCACCAATCACACTTATACTAGCTACTTAGATCTCACACTCACTTATGAGAGAAGGGAGATGTATATAGGAACAAAGGGGGCTAGCTAGGGATCAACTAATTGGACCTAGGAGCCATTCCTAAGATTGCTATATACATTCCAATTTCCCCTAGAAGCTAAGTGTCATGAAGCATCACAAAGTAAGTAATCTATGTTAAAAGCACAAACCACATGCAATGTAATGGGAAATGAGGTAGAAGCAAAGGTAATCATCATAGAATGAAATTATGTTCATTAAAAATTATTTCCCCCCAACATGGTATCAAAGTCACATTTTAACCCCAATCAGCCCACCACTAGGGGCTTAGCTAGACATGCTCAAAGAAAAGATAAAAGAAATGAGAAGAAGGGGATAGGACTCCATGGAGCTCGAAGTAGATCCTTCTCCTTCACCTCCTAGTTGTTGTAGGGCAACCTCTCTCCTCCAAGGTGGATGATGGGTATGAAAATGAAGGGGATTATAGTAGAAAACCTAGAAAACTAGGTTTCTATGGTGGAAATGGGGTGGAATGGTGGATGTAGAGCATAAATGCAAGGGGAGTGCAATGAATGCTCAAGAGTGGGTGGAGAGGAGTAATGGAAGGTAACCTAATGTTTTGGCCACCACCCATGTATATATAGGTGGTGGTGGAAGAACTAAGGTAAGTAGGGGCATTGTTGGAGAAACAGTGTAGAAAATGCTAGGGTTTAGGTGGTAGCACGGCCGTGCTGGGCAGCACGACCGTGGTGGGTAGTGGTAGGAACAGTTGTGGTGGTGTGGAACAGTTGTTCTAGGAAAGTGAAAAATCACATGTTGAGGTGGTGAAATGGAGGTTGGTAGCACGGCTGTGCTGAGAAGCATGACCGTGGTGGAGGCTAGGTAGAACGGTCGTGTTGGGTAGCACGGCCATTGTGGTTGAGTTGGAGGTGAGGTTATCCCCTTCAGCATGCCTATTTTGTCTTCAGCTAGCACGGTCATGCTGGGTAGCATGGCCATTTTGGGAGCTTCATGGCACGGTCACTCTGGGTAGCACGGTTGTGGTAAGTGAGTTGTTGTAGCTTGCAAATTTGGGATTTTCCCTGTAACTTTTACATTAGACAACATGGTTGTTCCTTGGCACCACAGTTGTGTTGAGGTCTTCAATAGCAAAAACATCTTGAATCTTCATGGTCAATCGACTTCTTTGCTTGATGTCGACCCTTGGCCATTAGGGGTACGTTGAGGGAGTTTTGGGGTCTTCTTTAGACCCCTCCATGAGTGGAGGAACCCTAGAACTCCTTCCTTCTCTCTCATCCATCCAAAGCATGTCTGAGTACCTAAAAGGTATGCAAAGAACATCCATAAGTGCATTTGATAATAATATGTATATTGGGGAATTTAACTTGCATTCTACTATGTTTAGATGTGATTAAAGTACAAAATGGCACAAGATGAAGTCCTAAAATAGGGATGCATCACCCCACAACCTAAGAGACCTCACATCTCATCAACATTTTGGCGTACCACCCATCCACCATTCATGGCCATAGTCAAGCCCTTCCCATTTTGCAAAAATAACCTCCCTATCCACATACTTAGACAAACCCATGGTTGACAACCTATAGTCTACCATCATTTAAGAACTTCAAACATCTCAGATTCCAAAAAACAAGATGACATCCAAGGTCCCAGCGACAGTCAGATCCTTCAACTCTCTTATATCCACTCTAGAAGAAAACTCTAAGAAAAATTACTTTGCTACTGAAGACAAAGGTACATTATCTACTTCTCACCCACAAATTACATTTGTGAGGTACAATTTTTTTTGTTTGCCAATAAGGTGTTAACCTTCAAAAATATTATATATCTTGAAATAATATAGTTGCAGCTACTATTAGGCACAAATGATATTTTCATAAATTTATTGAGTTAATAAGACACAACAACCATAACAAATCACTCTTTCAAAACAATCCTTTTTATTTTACATATAAAATTGTTCATCACATAGGGGAGGAATGGACTTTTTCCTCTTACATGATAAAAATTTCTATATAAAAATATATCTACATTTCTACATTCACCACTCATTTAGCCAATGACCATCTTTGAGACTATTGAGAGGCTTCTTAGTGATTATGAACAAATTCCTCCAATAATCATAGATGAAAAGGTAATCATTGCCATCTCCAACAAAATTCGTGGGAAATGATTCTAGTAATGTCCATCAAAGAATCCATTAGAGACAACTTATGTGCACTACAAAAAACAATTAGGGCAAAAGTAGATTTTTCATTCATATGCACATCTTTATCAACATAAAACAAAAAATGATTTTGAGATAAAATATATTTAGATACCCTACCTAAAAATCTCTCCAATTTTGCAAAGAAAAAATGAAGATTGCCACATGCACTTGAATATCCTTTCCTCTCATCATATGAAGGTCATGTATCATTGAACATATCTTTCAAAAATACTTTGATTTCTTATCATCCAAATCTAGCAGAGGATGAGCAGGCTGATCAGATTCTCATTTATGTCTGAAATGGCTAGTACATCCTCATTACAGTAAGGGATATTGGGAAGATACATCTGAGCTTTTAGCAGAAGCTTGTTGGCAAAGATAGAATGCCACATGAGATGCAAAGTGGTTCTGCCTTCATCTTGCATAAATTGCTCCAGCTAAGAGTGAACTAGTTTAGACCTTCAAAGTAGAAAATATCCTTATCATACAGCTTAATGCCTAGACAAACTTGTTGTAATGCTTCAGCTCAACTGACAGATGGGGACTTCCATTTCCCATATTTAATGAACTCCTTCAGTTTTTTGATGAGTCAAAACCTAATATTGTAGCTTTAAAAGATTCCCAATAACTTCTTACAGGAATTCGGCCTTCATCTAGGGATCATTCAACAACGAGACATGCTATCCACCACAAATCTCAAACCTGACAAGGGGCAGCCAGGCATATTTGTTCTTGATTATTGCCCTATGCATCTAGTTGTGATGTTGTTTAGGGGTGCACGTGTTGATATGTATGCTCAGAGAGCCAATCATATGATGATTGTAATGGCATGTCTTGTAAAATGATTTCATTAATAATAGAGGCAATCTTCATCTATATTTTTTTAGGTTAGGAAATCTTCATCTATATGTTTGCTAAATTATGAGACAATGGTATAACATGATAGATATCTAAAGAATGAAGTTATTCAATGACATATGTCTTCAGATTGAGGACTTGAACGTTGAAATCCTATGTATGATAAGGGTACATACATTCTTATTATGTCCCTGCTTGAATGATATTATGGAAGCTAATAGACAACAACAACAAATAAGACTAGAGTGTGTGTTGGTTGATGACAGAATCTCATTATTCATTATATGAGATATCAAACCAAGCACATAGGTACTTGTTATAGAATAATGTATGGAACAAACCCACCTTGACAGTGATGCATGGAAACCATTGAATGGTAGTCAGAATCAGCTCTCATAGTGATAGTGGTGATTGTGGTTATTACACCTGAAATCACTACATTGATCACATGTCATTCAATGTACTTTCACATCAGCCAATGTGACCTTGAATAAGGGTTACCATAAAGGTGATGCTCGGATATGTTGTGACACATAAAAATTGAATGTGAGTGATGTAGATGGATTTATCCCTCCTACTAGATTTGATATTCTGGCCACTTGAGAAGTGAGATTAAGAAATGTATGGCCATACTCATATGAATCAATATGTGATATGTGAGGTCACATGCATCTCATACAGTCTTCTCTAGTTCAAGGAACATGGATTGAATGTTGAGAGGATGACGTTTCCATGCCTCAAGTTAAATCTGGATATCAGAGATAAAGGAACTATACGACCACTATAACACTAATCACAGATTGTAGGTTGAAGTTGTTCTCCAACTTTCAAACTACTTGGGTAGCAACGATGTGTTTCTAGATACCTTTCATTGTTTGTGATGTCATAAACCAATTATGGAACTTTACTTCCAATGTAATTTGGGACCTATAGGGTCACACACATAGGTATCACCTAGAAAAAGAGTTTACTCATGAATATGGTTTAACTTTATTACTAAAATGTTTAGGTATTCAATTTAATCAAGATTGGCTGTCAGAAATCTAAAACAACCAGTTTTGTAAGTGAACTAACCAGTTCAGAAATATGAACTGGCCTGTTGGAGGATCAATATGACTGGATCAAGGATTGACAATGACATCGTGTTGTGCATTAATCGTATATTAAAATTCAATATGTTTACGAACAGGAAACATAGTGAACTGATCATTCAAGTGTTGAACTGAGTGTTTCACATGTGAACTGACCAGTTCAGTGATGAGTTGGCCATTTCATCGTTCATAGCTTCTGGAAAATTTATGAAAATTCATCTCTTCAACTCCAAGATGATCTGGAAATACTAACTGTGTCCATCCTATATAAAGAGAGAAAGTCTAGGATTTCAAGAGATACAACAATAAGCTTTGAAGATTATTGTCCTCACTACTTTTGCATCAAATCTAAGTATTCATTTCAATGAAGGAACATCTGTTAATATAGTTCTAAATGACTTAAAGAAATACATGGTATTGAATAATTGTAGGCACATTCACACTACAGAAATACATATCAACTCTCTCTAAATATCTTAAGGATTGCATTGATCCCAGAACAACGATAGATATCCAACCATAATGATTATTGCTACATGGAATTTTGGTGGTGCTTCCAATACCAAGAGAAGGAAATCCATTAGAAAATTCATTTACAATAACAAAATAAATATCATTATTATCTAAGAAGCGAAAACCCATCTTTTGTCTTCTCACTTAAAACCATAGGAGGAAGATACATCAATGAATGGTACTAAGTCTCGCCCCTGGGTTTCAAGGGAGGTATTTTCATAGGCATCAACAAAAACAAAATTTTAAACCTCCAACCACACATACTAACAACACAATCTTACATTAAATATCACCAACAGATTCGACCAACATCATTAACACTCATTGGTGTCTTTGGAGAGCCCACTCTGAATAAATAACTATTCATTGATGAGGTTACTAACTTCGCTCATTCCTTTGCCACCGCCCCATGGCTCATGGGAGGAGATTTTAGCGTGATCGCAAACATCCAAGAGAGGCTCAACACAAACACTCCCTTAGCCAACATCACACATTTTTACAGGCTTTTCAGCACTCTCATCTTCGATTTAAAACTTATAGGCATCTGAACATCCAACACCCTTTTGTCATGAAAATGGAGCCCATCATGGGCCAGAATTGATAGGTTCATATGATCTCAACCCTAGGAAAACATCTACCCACATTCATATTCATTTGCATCACCTAGACCTATATCAGACCACTTTCTCATCATTTTGAACACTACACACTCCACAGGGAACATAAACCCTTTAGAAATGAAAATTTCTAGATGAACCACCCAGATTTCAAAACCGTCTGTCACCCTATATGGACATCACCCAGCCAAACATATGAACCTAGACTACCAATTCACCATAAAATAAAAATTTCAGAAAAGGAAGCTATGTTTCAAGAACACTTTTGGTAATCATCCACAAAAAGCTAATAGAACTGGAAGCTATGTTTTTCATAGAAGATAGTAATCCAAAAATGGATCTCACTCTCACCCTGGCCATAAATCTAAAATTGATCATCTCCAACATCATAATGATATATTATGGAGGCAAAGATCAAAAATTAGATGGATCAAAAGAAGTTGAAAACAACACAATAAATTTCATTAAAGTTGCAACAACAGCAATAGAATCAACTCTATACATTGTCTAAACATTTAGGATCAACACCACCAACAGACATAACATTGCATCTCATTTTGTCACACATTTTCGTAATATATTCAATAACAGACACAATCTATTGCCACTCATGCTTGTTAACTGGGAACAGATTTGTTCCAATTACATAGATAACCCTACCAGTCTGATTGTGCCTTTCACTGAAGATGAACTTAAGATGGTGACTTTCAGCCTAGGAAAGGATAATCATCGGGGCTGGACGGCATCAATACTGAATTGTACATATGTATATGGGAAGATACAAAAAATGATTGTGCATCTTCTTCACCACATATGCACACATGACTACATTAGCATTCAAATAGGGATCCTCAACCACGCACACATAGCCATGATTAAAAATATTGAATAACCTGATAGGGTGCATCATTTTTAGAACTGTCAGCCTTATTAAGACATCATACAGAATCATATCATGAACTCTCAGTAGCAGAATGAAATCAAAACTCGATGGTGTCATTGGACAAGAAAAATGTGCCTTCTTGGTAAAGAGAAACATTTGGGATGCCTACATCACATGTTTAAATTATCCACACATGTCATAGGAATAACACACCTCTCCTTGCACTTAAACTAGACTTTGGAAAATCCTTTGACAATGCAACTAGAACTGTCTCACACATTGTATGAAAAGATATGGGTTCCCACCTAAATGGATCATTGGATGTATGCATGCATCTCCACGTGCAAGTTATCAACTATCATAAATATATCACCATTTGGATATTTTAAAAATTCAAATGGTCTCAATGGGACCCCTTATCGACATACATATTCATCATTGTTGCATTCTTTCTAACCAACATGGTAAATATGGGTACATAACAAGGTTAGATAGAATCACCCACAAAATGTAGTGAAAATCATCCAATATGCAGTTGACCTCGTCATTTTTATCAAACCAAATGATGATATGGTCATTAACACCATCTATATATTAGGTATCTTCTCATATATCATATATGACTAAACTCAAAATCAACCTACACAAATCTACCATCATTGGCGTACATACATAGACACAAAACTAATGGTTAGGTACCAAGCACTTCTGAATTGCAAAGTGGAAACACATCCCTTCATATACCTTGCTCTCCCGGTATAACCACACCCCTTACTAAAACCCATTTGGAATCCCATCATCAATAACCTTAACACTCGACTCAAGTCATGGACAAACAATTTTCTTGACCTTGTTGGTAGACTCAAATTGCTTAAAAGCTTACTATCCACCATCACCAGATACTATCTTAGTTGTATGCCACTACCATCAAACATCTAGCTCACCATTGATAAAACTAGAAGAAAATTCTTGTAGTACCACATGGGAACAACATGCACCTAGCAAACTGGGACAACATCTTTGCACCTAAAACATATTGGGGATGGGGTATCATCAACCTCAAAATGCATGCCATCTGCCTACGTGTAAAAATTCATTATACAGAAATTTTATAGGAGAAAAATCCATGGTGGAACATCACAAAGAGTACAACATCACCTCAAGTGAAGCATAACAATAAACACATTCACACCATCAGTAGCATTATCAATACTCCACCACATGCTACCAAACATTTTTTTTGGCAAGATCCAAGGGACCATGGAACTGCATTTCAAAATTTTAGCCACAACATCCACATACCACAAAACATTACCA